>OX155980.1:62687958-62880484 GCA_944548615.1 Micropterix aruncella | reverse complement strand
TTTTGTGCGGTATTTGTTGTTTTATTTATAGAACCTATTAAAAGAATAATTTTCCTATTGATATATATAAAAAAAAGGATATTTTTTAACTATAAAAACGCATTTTCAATAGATTTTTGGTCAAATTCTGCAAACTGCATGACTTTTCATGTATGTTTGTTTCTTTTCTGAGATGTTATTTATTCAGTTAGGACAATGGCCTTTTTTTATAATCTGTATACAGAGTGTGATTACTGCAAGGGCATTTTTTTAATGGGTGAATTCAAACAAATATTATTTGTACATAAATAATAACTATGTTTCCGTTTATTTTTGAAACATTACGGTCAATAAAGTGACCACTGAGTTCGACGAGTTTCAACTATAGAGTTAATTAATTAGATAGAGTAATTGCGCTTTCGAATGATTGATGATGCTGGTAGACATTACAGAATCGGATAATGTGTATTTGGCCTGGAAAAGTCGCTGCCCTTATTATTTGTGTTAACCGACCTAAAAAAATGTGTCTAGTGATATATTTTTTTTTTCATTGCTATTTTAGTAAACGTATGATAAGTCTCCGGAGAGAAAGACAAAAAGATAAGACAGCTCAAAAAAAAAAGAAAATAAAAAAAACTAGTGACTGCATAAAAAAAAGATTTTTTTTGAATGAAAGTAAGAAATATGCCGCTCAAAAAAACAACAAACATTACATTGCACATAAAAGCCGAAAAATGAAAAATACCCGAAAAAATATACTGCACAACAAAGAAGAAAAAATGAATCAGAAGAGAATTAATACAGTGCATCAAAAGCACAAAAACGATAAAGACAAGGAAAAATATACTGCTGAAAAAGCAGAACAATTTTAAATGATAAATATAATGCGTCAAAAGCCGAAAAATTGAAAAATACCTGAAAAAATATACTGCACAACAAAGAAGAAAAAATGAATTGGAAGAGAATTAATACAATGCATCAAAAGCACAAGAACGATAAAGACAAGGAAAAATATACTGCATAAAAAGCAGAAAATTTTTAAACGATAAGATATAAGGCATCAAAAGCCCAAAAAATGAAAAATACCTGAAAAAATATACTGTGCAACAAGAAGAAAAAATTAATCGGAAGAGAATTAATACAATGCATCAAAAGCACAAAAAACGATAAAGACAAGGAAAAATATACTGCATAAAAAGCAGAACAATTTTAAACAATAAGATATAATGCATCAAAAGCCCAAAAAATGAAATGCATCAAACAATGCATCAAAAGCACAAGAACGATAAAGACAAGGAAAAATATACTGCATAAAAAGCAGAACAATTTTAAACGATAAGATATAATGCATCAAAAGCCCAAAAAATGAAAAATACCTGAAAAAATATACTGTACAACAAGAAGAAAAAATGAATCGGAAGAGAATTAATACAATGCATCAAAAGCACAAAAACGATAAAGACAAGGAAAAATATACTGCATAAAAAGCAGAACAATATTAAATGATAAGATATAATGCATCAAAAGCGGAAAAAAATAAATGGACAAGAAACAAAAAACTGGATTTAAACGAATTTACCGCGTGAAGTTTGCAGCACCGACGATTCGGCGACGTTGAAGCCGCCGATGTCTAGGGTAGACTGGTCTACCCTAGACTTACTTGGGGTGCTACAAACGTCAAACAACCGCGATAATCTTCGATTTCATAAGAAACAATAAACTGCACAAGAAGCGGAAAAATGATAGACGAAAGTAGTAACAATTCGTACAAAAAAGGAAACAAAATTATCTCAATAACAATAAGTGACTCTTAAATTGTATACACCTTAACCTGCATAAATCTTATAAACTATAATAATAAGGTACGATGATGAGTAACGATATAAATGAAGATTTATGGTACCGTGCAAATTAATTGGAACAAATTAATTAATACTGTATTAGGGGTACCAAAAAGTAATAGTAACCTCCAAAAAGAATGTATTTTTTTCATTGCCCAAATAACACTCTTTTTAATTTTTGCTATATTTTTTATCAACTTTTTTTTTTTTAGAAACCATTGTCATGGGTGGGCTAGGAGGAGGCTCGGCGGTGTGTGACATCAGTGCTGACGGACCGGGTTGTGCATGGGCAGCACCCGATGTGGACGCCTGATGTGTATGTGGTATTAATTGTGGTCTCTTAAAATGGCCAAGCCTGTGGACAAAGACACACATTATTATTATTATTAGGTCCTTACGGTTCTAGAAAGAAAGTGCAAGAAAGGCAAGGAAGGCGGTACAAGGAAGGCAAAAAAACAGTCCACTACAAAACCTTTCTCAATAATCGAGAAAGCTGCCGATTGGATTCTGGAGGTCGATTTGGTCTCTATGTAGTATCAATTCCCTGAAAGTCTTGTATGATGTGATTTCTACATCGCAGCCACAACACAACCCTCAGACCAGATAAAACTCTTTACTTTATATCTCGGAAGATAGCCCTTGTTGCAGCATTAACTGTTCCATGGGAATCAAATATCCCCAAAGACCAAGTGTACAAATTAAATAAATAGCATGATCTCACAAAAAATGCTATCTTCAAGAGGTGGAAGTTGCCGTTTATGCCAAGTCCCTGTTCCACCTCTTTAAAGATTTTGGTCTCTCCAGGAAAATAATCAACTCCTCCCATGAAAAAATATCTAAACCCGCGATTTCTGCATCTCAAATTCTACAGCTTCAAAGAGGGAGTGAATGGTTGATAAGGTGCATACTCACATGTGGCAAGACAGCTGTCCTAAACCTACCACTGCCGGTCATTAGGCCAGGGTCCACCGTTCACCCCCCAAAGGTTTAATAATAGTATAATAATGAGCCCACTCCGGTTGGTGAATTCCATGGCAGCTCTGTTTGTATTAATTAATTTTATTTACCAATTTCCTTGTTCGAAATTGCTATTCGAAATATTGACCCCTAAGTTTTGCCAGATTCAATGAATGCTTTGAAGATGTTTTTCACTGCCTCCTTGAGGAAATCTGTTCATGCTTAAGGTTTGACGAGTATGGTGAGTAGAAAATTTGTTGGAACTTGAGATCTGGCGAGTATGGAGAGGGGCCAGGAACCTCCAGTCACAACTGCTACAACTTTGCAGCTCCTTTTTTTTCTATGTAGATTTGAGATCGGTCATCTGACCATAATCGAATTTGTTGAGGGATGTTCAATGACGTTTAATCTTTCGGAGATTTTGCATGTTTCAAAACATATGTCCACATTTAGAAAGATCTACAATGGATATGTGAGACCTATTCTTGAGTATTGTTATCAGCTCTGGAACTTACTCAAAGATGTAGATGTCCTGAAATAAGTGCAGCAAAAGGCAAACAAAATGAGAGTGGATCTGAATAGGAATTATGAAGATTGTTTGAAATTACTTGGACTGGCTACAGTCTCAAACAAAGAAGACAAAGAGGGGACCTGACACATAAGATTTGTGAGAATGTTACCTAAGGCATAACATTATCACCAATTATTACAATGTACTTGGTCTAAAGAATATTTACAAATTAAGCGTCAACACAAATCTTCCAAGTCACAGCAAAAAACTCAACCATGCAAAATTTAAATATAATCTTCTTTAGGAGGTCTGCAAAATAGTGGTGGATATGGAATAAACTAACATATGGAATAAACATATGTTAGTGGATATGGAATAAACATATGGAATAAACTAACATTTGAAAAGATTAGTGCAACCTTTGTCAATCAATTTAAAAACAGGCTCGATTGTACCTAAAAACTTTACTACTTTATATACTTTACCAGCTTACTAGCTATAGATCTGATATGTGCGAAGGCTCAGAATTTTCTAGTTTCAGATCTGAAGGTCCAGAATACATAATAATAATAATAATAGTATAAGGTGTTTTCCCATTTTAGATAAGATTACATTAAAATTGCAAGATACGTTGTTGAATTATTCTTTCCTCTATAAAGCACGGTAACACTTGTCCTTATTAAGGGTAGTGAGTAGCTGCTTCGTCCACTCGGAGATTCGGGATAGGTTGCATAGATTACCATGTTGAGGAAAGAGTCTGCAAAAATCTTTGTGTTTTCGCATAAAAGCTCAAGTAGAGTAAAGGATTGTGAAGGCGTCAAGCTTGAAGTGTGCAAGCTTGCAGGGATAAGAAAAGGCCGAGTCTGTCAATAAGATTTCAATATACCTTTTTGTCGGACGGGGAGAAATGTGTGGATCCGAAGTTGACGCCTGGGTGGAGGTGACGCCTTGATCCAAAAGGGCAGCCAGGTTACTGCTCAATTTTCCAACTAAAAAAAGAAAAAAACTGGTGTAAGAATAGTTGTGCAAGAATCTGTAGTTGTGTAAGAATGTGTAAGCTGGTGTAAGAATCTGAACATTCAATAAAGAAAGAAACATACATTACAACGTCTATCAGGCTTATTAGATCAGACTCGATCCAACGTAATCATAACACCAGGCACAAAAATAATACAGTAGAGTCTCAGAACAGAATGCAGTTCTATTAATTTTATCCTAACGTAAAATGGTGACCCAGCCGGGAATCAGAACCTTACAGCCTCAGCAACCTAGCCACTATGCCACTGCCCCAGAGCTAAATCTTTATATACATCATACTTTATATACATCATACTTTACATACATCATAAATACTTTATATACTTTATATACATCATAAATCTTTATATACATCATACTTTATATACAGCGTATGTTTGTGCTTGCAAAACTCGAAAAGAAGTCGGTCGATTGACGTAAAATGTTGATGCAACATTTTATTCGAATACCCCGGTGGTTTTATTGTAAAGTGAAATGTTGACACAACGTTGCATTTGAATACAAGCAACAAAAATCTTATAAATAGGATAGAAAACGAATTTACCGCGTGAAATTTGTAGGACCCGACGTTTCGGTGACGTTGCAGCCGCCGTTGTCTAGGGTAGACTAAAGAGCTGTCAGTCCGTTGTTTTGCGGGTAGGCCGCAAACCGCTGCCGCCACTGCGTAGGTTATAACGGTGGTGGGGGGCCGGGCTCGGAGCGCGGGAATTTTTAAAATCCGTCTTGCACACAACACTCACTGTATCCTGTTTTACGTCTTTGCGTTCGGCGTTCGGCGGCGGGAACATTTTAAGAAGAGGGTTCCACGTAGAAGAGAGTTTGTAGCCGTCATCTCTATTGAAGTTCGGAGTTCTTCTTATTTCAATGGCTTCCCG
The DNA here is from genome assembly GCA_944548615.1 of Micropterix aruncella. Lineage (NCBI taxonomy): Eukaryota > Metazoa > Arthropoda > Insecta > Lepidoptera > Micropterigidae > Micropterix > Micropterix aruncella. The sequence goes on along the minus strand of OX155980.1, from coordinate 62,875,283 downwards.
GATCATGCGAGGAAAGTAGAATTGTTCCTTGGATAGAACAATGGGATTTTGAAACTGCATCCAGTGGTTACTTCCGCTATCCAATATATGTTCGCAGATCGCCGATTTTTCTCGCTGAACGTTTTTAACAGCTTTGATGTGTTCTGTCAGTCGCGTGGCTATGGGCCGTTTCGTTTGTCCAACGTAGGCTAGACCGCAGCTGCATTCGACTTTATACACACCCGGGGTTTGCAGTGGTATTACATCCTTTACAGGCCTCAAAAATCGAGCTATATTTTGGGTCGGTTTGAAGATCGTTTTTATATCGAATCTGTTTAGCATCTTACTTATTCGATCAGTCACGCCCTTGACGTATGGTAAGAATGCTCTTGATCTGCTCGGTTTTTGAGTTTCGTCCGTATTAGATCGTGTGCGTGTCTCGTGATATTTTCCGTATCCATTTTTCCTAAGGACATCATTGACATGTTCCATCTCCTTCGGAAAATGCTCAGTGTCGCATAGATCGCGTGCTCGATTCACGAGCGACGTTGGCACTGAACGTAGATGGTAGGGATGATGGTGTGAGCTTGCATGCAAATATCTGTCCGTATGTGTGGGCTTTCGATATACCGTATGTCCGAGAGTATTGTCACTTCTCCTCGTCACTTTGACATCCAAAAATGGTAAGGAGCCGTCCTTCTCTACTTCATAGGTGAAACTGATTTTCACCTATGAAGTAGAGAAGGACGGCTCCTTACCATTTTTGGATGTCAAAGTGACGAGGAGAAGTGACAATACTCTCGGACATACGGTATATCGAAAGCCCACACATACGGACAGATATTTGCATGCAAGCTCACACCATCATCCCTACCATCTACGTTCAGTGCAAACGTCGCTCGTGAATCGAGCACGCGATCTATGCGACACTGAGCATTTTCCGAAGGAGATGGAACATGTCAATGATGTCCTTAGGAAAAATGGATACGGAAAATATCACGAGACACGCACACGATCTAATACGGACGAAACTCAAAAACCGAGCAGATCAAGAGCATTCTTACCATACGTCAAGGGCGTGACTGATCGAATAAGTAAGATGCTAAACAGATTCGATATAAAAACGATCTTCAAACCGACCCAAAATATAGCTCGATTTTTGAGGCCTGTAAAGGATGTAATACCACTGCAAACCCCGGGTGTGTATAAAGTCGAATGCAGCTGCGGTCTAGCCTACGTTGGACAAACGAAACGGCCCATAGCCACGCGACTGACAGAACACATCAAAGCTGTTAAAAACGTTCAGCGAGAAAAATCGGCGATCTGCGAACATATATTGGATAGCGGAAGTAACCACTGGATGCAGTTTCAAAATCCCATTGTTCTATCCAAGGAACAATTCTACTTTCCTCGCATGATCCGGGAAGCCATTGAAATAAGAAGAACTCCGAACTTCAATAGAGATGACGGCTACAAACTCTCTTCTACGTGGAACCCTCTTCTTAAAATGTTCCCGCCGCCGAACGCCGAACGCAAAGACGTAAAACAGGATACAGTGAGTGTTGTGTGCAAGACGGATTTTAAAAATTCCCGCGCTCCGAGCCCGGCCCCCCACCACCGTTATAACCTACGCAGTGGCGGCAGCGGTTTGCGGCCTACCCGCAAAACAACGGACTGACAGCTCTTTAGTCTACCCTAGACAACGGCGGCTGCAACGTCACCGAAACGTCGGGTCCTACAAATTTCACGCGGTAAATTCGTTTTCTATCCTATTTATAATGTCAAACAACCGCGATAGTCTTCGATTTTATATAACAAAAATCTTCTCGCACCGGTGAATATTTCAGTGCGCTTCGACATCGGTGCGTTTCCCATTCATTTCATATCAGACTGAGCCACAGTCAGTGTGACTGGGTTTGGCAAGTACAATATATAAAAAAACGTTATTTGCCTTCTGTGAGGCAAATGTTTTTTTGTACCTGCTGAGTGAAGTTTTTTTTAAAACAAAAACACTTACTTGATTTTTTTGTTTTATAAGCATCTGATGGTCCAGGTTCTGGTTCAGGTTGAGAATTTTTTTTGGAAGGATGGGGTTCTAGTATCCTCTCCACAAAACTGTAAAAAAAACTTGTTTAAATTCTAGTTAACCAATTGAATATGAATCCTGAAAAATAGTTACATAATTTCTTAAGAAAACATGATAATATATAGTGAAAATATATAAAATAAACATGAAAATAGCGCTGATGATAGTTTACTATTAAGGAGGTACTCTATATGTTTACTATTCTAGTCAAACCAATGCTTTAAGGTCAACTTTTATATCCCAATTAGCGGCGTACTCAGTTTAGAGTTTGCAAAAAAAGTGAGCTTAGTGCGGCTTACTCCGTATGAAATTTCTATACCTAGAATACTAAAATGGTAATTAAGTTTTATTCCAAATACTGTTTTTACTGGGTCATAAAAGCAAATATAGGGAACCATCATTAGCATGCAAAATACGTTGAACCTACGCTCTACAAGAAAGGTAAGGTAGGTTACACGTACAACCACTACAAGGTAGGTTTCATTGATCAGCGTACCTTTTTACAAGAAGGTATAAAATTAAGCTTGAGTTTCTCTGCGGATGAAACTAAACTGATTGAAGATCCTACAATAGCAAATCTCAGCCAAAGACCTGGATCAAACTCTTGAATGGTCCACAACATGGTTGATAAAGCTAAGTGCAGACAAATGCACGGTCCTTCACATCGGCAAGAACAACCCCAAACATCAGTATAATCTAGGGCCGGTGCCATTGCAGTGTTAGGAAGCCAAACGATCGGGTTGTAACAAAAGTGACCGATCTGAAGTAGGGTGAGCTTATTACACAGATCGTGAAAAAGGCCAACTCAATTATGTACCCAATCAGACCGATGTTATGTTTGTATTCTAAATTTGGAATCCTTACTTTGTCAAAAATGAGGATCTCCTCAAGAATGTCCAGGGCAGAGCGACCAAGATGCCAATGGGTTTAAAAAGCTGGAATACTCAGAAAGACTCTGCAGATTGCAACTGCCCACACTCAAAGATCATTAGATCAGAAGTGACCTTAACGAGACGTATAAGATCCTCAACGGATATTGTAATTGCCCCAAGTTGTCTTCATATTTAAGCAGAACCACATGCATCATCTGCGAGGACACTACTTAATAGAGAAACTAGACAAAACTCGAATCCACACCAATCCCAGGAAACAATTCCTACCCAACCGGACTGTGGACCAGTGGAACAGCTACCTGCTGAAGTGATTTTAGGCACAGCAACAGCTGCTGTGCCTAAAATCATATCTAGGATCCATTTCAAAATTTCATTAAGTGAATAGTAAAGTATTTGCTTACCTCTCAAAGGTCGATGTTTCCCTGTTTTCCTTGACGACTGTGCAAACATCTTTGAATCGCTCAGAATATATATGTTTATAGTTGGGCAAGGTAGTCCTTTTCACTCGCCCACCGCAAATTGCTACTGCTCTAACCAGTCCCGCCACTGATAAAATTGGCAGGACGATTTCGGAAGGCAAGGGTCCAAAAGTGGGGATCTATATAGCAAAAAGCACAAAGTAAATACAATAAAGCGGAAGTGGGTACATTTTAAAATTACAGTCATCATTTTCTAAAACAGTGGTTTCCTCAACCTTTATATGATCAGGGACCACTGGGACTTTTTTTCAGCACAGGGACCCTAATGTTTAAAATGTGGCTTGCATATAAGCTTGGATTTTTGTATTTTAATTTTTAAGTATATTCAAATTGAATATTGATATTCGTAGGCATTTTGCATATTTTCATATCATGGCATATGTGCGATTGTTAAGAAGAGAATTAAAAAAAACTCAGCTGTGTCACCCCAAGACTTTGCCGGCAAGTAGCCAAAGACAGATTTTATCTGAATATTAATGTCATAAATAAAATCGATAAGTGCCCTCTCTCGGACAGCAAAAGGACCTGTTTGGGTTCCAGTACACAACGGCCTTGAGCGGCGCGGTTCCTTTCTCGGCTAGCCTCGGGCCGGTCGGCGTTAATATCTGATTAAAGTGTATGGCGGAATCGAAATATTATAAGTGTAGCTTATATACGAGGGGGGACCCAAAAGTTACAGGAATTGGTCTGCGGTGGGGACGGAGAGTTTGGGAACCCATTGTTCGAACAGGGGTCTGTTACGGTCACGCCACCTGAGTCAGTGTGCGAAGTTGTGTCGCTGTGAGTCCATCGGTTCGCCCGTGAGAGTTTTTTTAGTAAAACAACTTTTTCCATTTCGGCGAAAATGTGATGGCAGATTGTCGAGAGCAACTCACGGCTGTGAAATTTTGAATCCTGTTGGGGAAATCGGCCGCGGAAACTATTGTAATGCTTAAGACTGCTTATGGGGATGCTGCCCTAATTAAAACAAGAGTCTAAGAGTGGTTTTCACATTTTAAAAATGGAGAAATGTCAATTGAAGACCAACCCCGTTCAGGACACCCTTCAACGGCAAGAAGTGAGCAAAACGTCGACAAAATCAATGCCCTCGTTCGCGAAGACCGTCGCCTAACCATCGATCAACTCAGTTAGATGTCTGTAATATCATGGAGTTAAATTCAAAGGATTTTATCCGAAGATTTGCACATGAGAAGGGTTGCAGCCAAATTTGTCCTTCGCCTTCTCACAGACGAGCAAAGAGAGCGTCTACTTCAGGCATATTTTCAGCTTCAAAATCAGCTCAATGAGGAGCCTGATTTTTTTCCAAGGTGATGAATCGTGGTGCTATGGATACGACCCCGAAACTAAGCATCAATCAAGCCAGTGGAAGACAAGTGGCTCTCCTCGTCCCAAAAAAGCTCACCAAGTGAAGTCAAACATCAAGACAATGCACGCGGAGTTTGTTCCCCCGGGTCAAACTGTGAACCAGGAGTTCTACTTGGAGGTTTTGAAAAGATTGAGGGAGAGTATCCGGAAGAAAAGGGGAGATCTTTGGTGCACAAGCAACTGGTTCTTCCATCATGGTAATGCGCCGGCCCACACCGCTCTCTCCGTAAAGTAGTTTTTGACCAAAATCGGCATGACACCGATTGTCCACCACCCCCCCCCCCCTACTCACCGGATCTAGCCCCTTATGATTTCTTTTTGTTCTCTAGACTCAAAAGATATATGAAAGGAAAGCGTTTTGCTACTGTGGATGAGGTAAAACAAAAATCCCCGGAAGGCATAAAGAGCATCCCGATAAGTGAATTTAGTTGAACTGTTTTGAACAATGGGAGGATCATCATTTGAAGAAGTGTGTTGTGGTCAATGGAGATTACTTTGAAGGTGATTAAAATATGGTGTAAAAATATTAGGAAATAAAAACGTTAAGACGAGTTTCCCGTTTATTGTGGGTCCCCCCTCGTATGAGATATTCCAACCAAAATTTCACGATGTGATTTTAGCCCAACAAGGATTCTGTGCGCCAATCAAGTCTCTAAGTTCAATATTACGAGGATGCTATGACTAGTGCCAATTTCAACAACAATCATTTCAACTCTTGCCTGCTCAAATGATGCGTGCATAGCAAATTTAAGCTCAATCAGATTAAGCGTTTGGGCGCTATTGTGAAGGAATACATGCATACAGGCACAGACACATACACAGACTTCAGTCTGGAAATGGTCTTAATGGTGTCAGGAGAGCTTAAAATAAATATTTCTGTCATCACGCGTTCACAATACTTTCAGGTCGGTTAGTGGACTGGAAAAGTAGAATATAAATAATACTTACACCTGGTTTATGGCTGATAACACAACTTATCAACCCCATGGGGAGTGGATAAAGGACTATCAAAATATCGCAAAATTGCGTTGGAATGGTATCCCTGCGATATGGCTTGCAATGTTCGCTCCACACGACGTGTACTTCGTCATTTCCTAGATGTTTGGTCTGAGAAGAAAAGCATGGTATTTTAATTATCTTTCATTTAGATACGAGAAGCGTTTAAAAAAAGTGATAATGAGTTACAAACTCTTCAACCATATAATAATTGACACTGGCAGGCCCAGCTAATACATCCGTTATGTTTTAAAAAACAAAAAGTAATTTTCTTTTGTTTATTTTAAAATCGAGTCATTTGTTTGAATCTTGGCAAAGTGTGTAGGCGAAAATAGAAAATAACGGAAATGAGTATTTCAAAACTTACGAGGAGATACATTAGGCTCCCCCATATTCTACGGTTGCATGTTGGTGTGCTGAGTTTAGGCATGGAAGAACTTTAACTAACGATGAGCCTCGCTTTAGTAGCCCTATGACGGCCATCACTGAAGAAACGGTTTAAGAAAAGGAAAAAATTGTTTTGGCAGATCGTTGTCGCGGTCTGTTTTATTGCTAAAGAAGTGAAAAATTTGATAGGTGGTGAGTATAGTATTTTAAAAGATCGCTTAGGGATTAAAACGTATCCGCATTCTGGGTATATATAGTGCTTTGGATGAAATACTATGGACGAAATATAACTAAGGACGAAACATGGATCACCATTATGATCCTGAAACAAAACAACAGTCCATGACCTGGGAACAACTCCTAAGAAATTCATGGCCATTCCATATACTGGTAAGAGATCATGTAATCTCTTTTTGAGGGGTTGTGATGATTAAATACATTGATCATAGAGATACTGAATCAAAAAATTGCAGAAAGAAATATGTGAAAAACAAAAAGGAAAACTCGCTAAAATTGTTTTGTTTCACGAAGATCTTGTTTTGTTTCCACGCCCCAGCACACAAATCTAGAGTTACGATAGCTCCCATTGAAGAAGGCGGCTTTGAAGTACTGGAACATACTCCATACTCACCAAACCTTGCTCCTACCTAGTGATTCCTATTTCCGATATTTAAAGAAGATTTGAGAGCTCGATAATTTAAAGATTATGATGCAGTAGTATAGGTGAAACCACTGCACTATTTTCCATAGTACTCAGCTTCATATGGATAAGACAAAAAGAAGTATGCAGAGCTGACTGCTAATCTTCACTAGTTGGAGAGGCACACAAAGAAGTATTGTAGGTGTAATAATTTTTAGCTGATCGGGATGAATAGTTTTCAAGAAGAGTATTTTATGTTATAAAAAAGATATATCAACTGTACTAATCTAAAAACTGACTATATCTCATTATCACTTTTTATTAAACGCTGTACTAAGATTATTCAAAGAGTACAGCAAGTGCCTTTGTTCGGAATAACTGAAACGTGCTACATTAGCGCATTGCTGAAAATACACACAAATACTAGTAGCTATTGGATATACAGTATTTAATGGCAATAACAGAACATAATAGTTGGGATAGTATAGATTATATAGGGTATTAGATAACTCAATTCCATAGTACGTTTTTGCAGCCCCTTATGCGCCGGCAACATGCAGGTGGCGCTGATAACATTGCTGGTGAAATTAATAGCAATTTAGTTGGCAACATATAATAACATTTATAATGAATGTTTTTTTATAGGGTTGATTAATTATTAAAACCCATAATTTAACCAATGATAAAAATAATAACATTAAATTATTAGAACTAACTATTGCATTTTTATACCTAGCCTGATTACATCACAGTAATAATTTTGCAATATTAGAATGCCATCTATTAGCCTATTTGAACATTAAAGCGCCAAATATTATGAATAAAAGCTGTATAGCAAATTGAAATGGATATCTTTTTATATAAATAACATTAAAATAATAAGAGCTATGATTTGAAATTAATTTTTTTATTATAATATTGTTTTATTTTGAGATAAGATACCTTATAGGCATGTTTAGAACGCGATCTATTGGGCTACGGAACATAAGAATAGATTACAAACAATGCATGGAATTATGAGTCCCATCTACAGGTTGCATTTCATAGATAACTCCTAGCTGCCAAAATGTAGTTTGAGTAATCTAATACCCTTAATAATCACTTATTAGGTATTTTCCCACAGGTAAAATACCTAATCAAAGTCTATGTCGACTTTATTAAATATTACTTACTTTATTAAATATATCATCAGGACCATCCGAGGGCATCCGTGTGGAGACATGAAAGATAGCTTCGTATGTGATTGTAGAAATATATGGCGCGCTGGTTCCACAACTACCACCAGTCGAAAGACCACCCATATATCCATCGTGTCCATTCAACTCAACCTAAACAAAATTAAACATTGTTAAAAAAGAAATAATCCTATAGTTATATTATTGTTATACATCTGGGGGATGAGCGGTGGATTTCGGACTGACAACCGGCTTTGGTAGATTTAGGACAGCTGTTTTGCCACATGTAGTTGTTCTTTGTTACCACCTATTTATCCCCCTTCGAAGCTATAAAATTTGAGATGTGGAAATCGCAGTTTTAGTTATTTTTTCTGTTGTATATTTTTTTATAGAGAACAAGATCTTTAAAGAGGTGAAACAGAGATTTGGCCGGAAAGCCAGGAGTGCCAACTTCCACCGGGTGAAGTTTAACAGTGAAGCCATTCTGGGTGACGGCATTTGTAAGATCATGGTATTTACTTGTGTATACTCGGGATCTTTGAGGATATTTAATTCACATGGAATAGTTAATTCCACAATAAGGGCCATCTTCTGAGACAGGAAGAAGAGTTATATCTAGATAGAGGGCTGTGCATCTGAGAGGCAGTTAATGGTTCCTGCGCAGTTGGGCCACTAAGACCCGCTCGTTAACTTGGGTCGGCTCAACTCAAGTTCAGCGCCCTTCTGGTAGCTTCTTCGTAGGGGGTGGATTCTGGAAAGGACTGTCTTCCCTGTCATGGCAGGTAGATCAGTTTCTCCGGGAGGTGACCTTTAGGAGAGTAGCCGTGAGAGTGTGAGGTCGGCCCGATGGGTTCACTACTCAGTGCCTCGCGGCAAGGCGTTGGACTCTCGTGGACCTGTTGGTGTAGTTATACGGTTGATTGTGTAGTCTCTAAGTGTCTGCGTACACCTTACGAGTTAAAAGAATGATTTAATTTTTGATGAAAGTGAGAATTATTTATTTATACCTTCCTGATGTGGCGGGTTCGCTTTTCGCCCCCTAGAATCCAGTTCAAAGCTTTGAAATTTAGAAATGGAATGATTTTTACCTTAAGAATCCCGCACAAGCTATATTGGGGGTTTTAAGGGTACGGTCAAACTCTTGTTGGTACAGGCCACTGAAAAGATTACTTGTATCGCTCTTGATAAGGCCGACTTGCAGTCAGCTAAAATAAATCTAGCTATGCAAGGAGGACTACAAAGAGGACGTGAACTATCCTCTGAATATGTATACTGAAAAGCAGGTTTTGATCTAATTTCAGCTTCCGTAAAACAAATTCAAGAGAATTTCAGTCAGAATTTCATCAAAGTTCTTTTTTAATGAAAGAACTAAAAAAAGCTCTTTTCTGCTAAGCACCGCGTGAGCAGTAAAGAACGCTGTGCGCTACTGAAGAAAGAGGGATGTAAAACCGGTTGCAAAGTGTACCGCTCAAAGTATGCTGTTCGGTGCACAGTACACCGATTCTGGGGTGCGTCTACTGTGTTTCTGCTTCTTTGTTCTGCGACCCGCTAAAATTGTACAGTATCGCCGAGCGGTGCACTAGATATTTGCCAAACTCATGCCGGTCCTGTGTTATATAAAACTCCCTTTGCTGGGATATTCTTCGGGTTAATGTACCTCTGCCTGGCGTGCATTAGAAAGCTGCCATTAGAAAGATAAGAAATGTACGCGGTCTTGAAGCCATTGCATAATTCCACTCCTTGATAGCATATGGCCTACTGTTTTGAGGAATGACACCAAATTCAACCACAATTTTTCTCCTCCAGAAAAGAGTTGTACACAGTTTATACAGTCTCTTCAAGAAGTTTTTGTAAGTCTTTGGCCGTAGAATCAGGTATCAATACTTTATTTTCATCTTACATGTATCAAAATATTATGTACGCTCATAGATACCTATCAAACGTCCCGGTGAATAGTCATTTTTATCATCACAGCAAAAGGAATAAATTTAATCTTCACATAAACCAACAGCAACCTAACAAGTGCGACACAGTTTTGTTCACAAAAACATGTGTTCCTATAACAAGATTTCAAAGCAAATCAAAAGCTACGGAGAGGACCAATTTAAAAAGATACTTTTCAATAATTTGGTTACATAATAAGGGAGTAAAAAAATTATGAATTAATTTTTTATGCTGAGGATTTTTAAACATTTTAAAAATAACAGTATGATAGCTGACATTCTTATTATCATCTAATTTATTTGAAATTTATTCATTTAAAAAAAATATGGATGCATGTTGCTGGATTTGACACTAAAATATTTTTATTTTGATAATTCTACATAGAATTTGCATTTCTATTTCACTCTATTATCCTCCCTGACTATTGAATCATATTAGTATATTTTTATTATTGGCATGTAGGTAATATGGCATGCTATGACATTTATCATGATAGCCATGTTTTCAATAATGACATTTTGGAGCATTTCATCCTATGAAGCATCTGAGCATAGGGAATGCCTTTATACTGGAGTAGTTCATTGTATTGTAATGGGAAGGTTACGATTTCCACTCTCTTTATGGTTAAATTAGTGAAATTTCTTTACCTCCCAACCGAGCGCCGATACAAACTCCTCAAAGGCTGGGCTTCCACTTGTATTCGAAAGAATTGTTCTGCGGTCCTCCTGTCCCTTGCCCACATAGATAACAGCAATTTTGTGGGTTTCCCTAGATCTGGAAAACAAACAGTTGGAAAAACAGAGTTGAGACAACTATGACAAGTCTTTTAATTTTATATAAAACTGGGATTAAGGGCATAATAACAGGACTTGCACTTGCACAATAAAGGACTGATCGATTATAAAAACCCAATAATTTAATCAAAGATAACAAGATCAAGATTCAAGTGCCGTCTATCACATTTTAGGCTGATTAAATAACAGAAATAAGATGGAGAGATAGAATGCCATCCATCAGTCTATCTGAACTTTAAAGTGCATTATTATTATGTTTTAAAAACCGTATAACAAATAAAAAATTGACATCCTTATGTAAATAATATTAAAATAATAAAACCTACGATATTTTTTTTTGTTGCTGTTATATTTTATTTTATTTCAATATAGGATAATGTATAGGTATGTTTAGAGCGCCATCTAAAGTGCGCCGCCGTTTTGTTATATCTGTCATACTACTATGGTTATCGAAGAGAGATTGAACATAAGAGAGGATTAATCAATATTTGGAACTATGGGGGCCATTTACTTGATGCGCTTCGCAGTAAAATCCAAGCCGCCAAATCGTAGTGGGACAATGAGCAATCTAATACGCTATATAATCAATGATACGGGGTTATTTCGGACCTAAAATCCTTTTTTTCAAGGGATGATTCTGCACATTAAACTGGACAAAAAATACTCGTTCGACAGAAATTAGAAAACGTTCTTTTACAAAAAATTATTCCATGTGAAAAAAACAATTTTAAAATAATTGACAACTATTTTGAATTTGACTTTGGTTATCGAAGATAAACCATTTTTAGTTGAGCTTTATGTTTAAAATATTTTTTTTCTTAGTAACAAAGGCCTAAATAAAATAAAACACCAATGATTTTCATCTCAGTTTTTCATATAATATGGTCTGATGCAAAAGCAAAACTATTACTAAAAAAACAAACAATATTTTTCCCCATTTTTTAAAAAAATATTTTTCTATTTCAGTTTGATACACTCCTTGAAAAAAAAGGATTTAATGTCCCGGCCATCCTGTATGTTATTTAATGCTCCAGCGAGGTGGATGAGTGCAGTAGCCAACCATTCACCACCCAAATGGAGTCTTAATGAGTCCACGCGGTCTTAAGAATTTGCAAAGCAGACAAATGGCTTCTAGACAACAGGCCCAAGTTAATCGACCCTGAGGCAATCTGTTTAATTAAACATGTAGGCAAAGTAGGTACACAATACCAGTAATATTTTATGGTTTTTCTCCACCTCTATTTCTATATGCACCTTTTTAGGACATCTACATCTTTGCAAAAAGTAGTAGTTCCAGAGCCGATAGCCATATTCAAGAATAGGTCTCTCGTATGCCTTGTAGATCTTTATAAATACCTCTATTGACAGATCTTGAAAAGCCTTCCTTAGCAGATAGAGAGTAGAGTTAGCTCTTTTAGCGATTGCAACTATGTGTTTTTTCCATTTGAAATCATCACTGTTATTCAAAGATCTTTTTCTTGTTTATTAACTTTTGGGCGTTTGCTGGGAATATTGTCTATTCTCAAACTTTGTATTATCGCGCCTTTGTATTATCTCAAACTTTGTATTATATTCTCAAACTTTGTATTATATAATGTTTACAAAAATAAAACAAGAATAAATTTAGAAATAACATAGATAATACTATCTAAAAAATCAGTTGTGTCACCCCAAGACTTTCCCGGCAAGTAGCCAGGGACTGATATTGTCTGAATATTAATTTCCATTGGGTTGGGTTCCATTGCAGTCGCCTCGGGCGGTGCGGTTCTTTTATCGGCTATAGGTGGAGTTTAGCCAAGCGCCAACGTATGGCGGCAATATTTGATTAAATTTATGGTGGAATTTAAATATTATTAGTTTAGCTTGTATACAAGATATTCCAACCAAAATTTTACAATGTGATTTACAATGATGGTACACAGATGCCCACAAGTCATCTGTGTACCATCTTTGTAAATGATGTGTACCTGTCGGGCCAGGAAAGTAAAATTTAAATCTTTGATAAAATCTCCTACTGGATTTTTTTGAATAAAACGAGACTTATTCGTGCTGGCTATTAATATAAAATTGAAATGTACTCACATCTTTTTATCCAAATGCTTTATGTCACGAACTAGCCGATCCGATCGCGATGCTAGGTACATTGATTGCCGCTGGTCCCATCCAAAGCTGCCAAATTCGGTCATAAACCTTTTGCACATCTCAAAATTTCTCAATCCAGATTTCGGTGCCTCGCCAGCTGCTGTATCTTCTGACGGTAAAGTGTACGTCAAGTTTCTGAAATAATCAAACAATTTGGTGCATTCGTTTTATATTTTTTTAGCCGGGGGCAACTCTACACCCGATCGCACATGGAGCGGAAATCTATAGTACTTTCTTAGCAGCAGGTGACTTTTCTTTAAATTAAACGAATTCCATTTCCGTTTTCAACACAGGAATTAACCTTTTTTTTAATGCTATTTAGACAACATTGGAATTATTAAGCAATTCCTTAGGCTAATCGAAAAAAATAAATGCTCCTTTTGAACTAAAGAAATACTATACTGCAGCTTTTCTTGATTTGTGTTTGGCATGATGGCCTGTTACATAAAGTGAAGATAATGATCAATGATCCCAATACACAATAATTAATTAATAAAATTCTACCTTAAATATACACTTTTTTTGTGAGACAAGGGGAAAACGCAACTACCCTGCTAAAGTCTATGCTGGAGTACCCCAGTGAAGTGTAATGGGCCTTGCACTGTATATTCTTTATACTTTGGACCTCCCATTGGCACATTTGCTGATGATACTGCTGCTTTAACCACATATGGAAATCCTGAGGTGCTTTACCCAATACCCTTACAAAAAAGTCTCGATAAGATTTTAATCTGGCTGAAATATTGGCAAATCAAAGCAAATGAAAACAAATCAATGCAAGTGACCTTCATCAGGACAAAGGAAACATGTCCAGCGATAAAATTAAATGGCATCCAAAGACCACAAGCGAATGGTGATTAAGAGCTCGGCTGTACTTGAATAGATGCCTTATGTGGAGGATGTATTTAAAAAAGGAAGGTGTCAAGTCAACAGCTCGGGAAACTGTACTGGTTAATACCGCAAGTTACAACTCTCGCTATAAAATAAAATGGTAGTGTACAAATGCATCCTGAGCCCCGTTTGGACTTATGGATTACAGCAGTGGGGCACAGAAGCCAATTCTAATGTAATGATCTTTCAGCGGTTCCAAAACAAGATGCTGAGAATTATAGTTTATGTACCATTGTATGAACGACCGTCTACTACATCATGACCTGAAAATGTCAACAGCAAAGGAGGAAATTAATACTAAAACAGATAATACTGAAAGCGAATTGTACATCATCCAAATCAACTAGCTTTAAAGCTGATAAAAAACTGGGCTTTCCGCAGATTGAAGACTAAAGCACCTTAACCCGGTCGCTCCGTAACATCCTTTGCGGGACCAAAGGTCGGCCCTCGCCAGTTACGTAACATCCCTTACGGGACGGAGCGCTCGCCGCTGCGAAAAATGCAATTTACAATTCAAAACGCGGTACTATACGCTTTTTGAGGGCGCTACGATATGGCCAAAATATCTCCAATTCAAGATTTCCGTCTGGCAATAACGAAGGACGATTTAAAAAGTGAGCCGAGACGTCAAACGTCAGTGTTCGCCGACCGCTTTCACGGCCGCGCTTAGTCGCGCGAAATGACTGATAAAAACGGTGTTTGTGCAGTGAGTAATTTGCATTTTTAAGTAGTTAATGAATGAGGATTAGTCAATTGAGATAGTCCATTTGCTGTTTTTCACGAATATTTATGCAAAATGCTTCGGCGACAACTTACGCGCCCGGGGATAGATGGCCTTTTGTGTTTTGTAATGTTTGTGAAATATCACGAAATATCGCTAAATATGACGTAATATCGCTTTAATTCGCTAATAAAATAGGTATTGCTTTATTTACATCCTAAGTAATCACATAATAAGCCGTATTTTGTAAATTATAAATTGATTCGTAATATGGCTCGCGCAAATAAATTTGTTTTGATAATTACTATGAGAGAATTACCATATTTTGAGTGCGATTTTCTATACTTTTTCGATGAAATGTGACTTTTTGGAGTATAATAATTAGTTATTTTACATATAATAAGTATACAATGGGACAATATATTTGAAAAAATAAAACCAATTTTATATTATGAGCATTCAAAGTTTATTATCAAGTTGCGGACGCCAACTCTCAAAACTTTAGATTTTTCTATAATATCAGACAAAGCTGAAAGTTCTGGTGTGATTTTCTAAGAAGTATGATGTAGTAAAAAAGTTATTTTGAAAGAATTTCATATAAAAAAAACCGTAAGTAGTCACAAATTAAAAATAAAATTTTTTTTTTTTACGAGAATACATCAAATTTTTCTTGGTTGAATAACTAAATACTTTTGTATGCAATTGAGTAAAACAAAATAATGGTTTTGGTAAAGCATTTAATAAAGAACATAACTGTATTTACAATTTTAGCATATTTTCCGTAATTTGTTTTAAAAACATCCGAGTTTTTTCAGTTCACCAACTTTGTAATATTTATTCATTATTATCTTAATTGTTTTACGAGATAAATTTATAATGTTTTATATTTCAAATTTCAATGCGGTCATTTTACAGTTATTCTTTATATGATCCGTATAGTGGTTTATAACTCAGATCGTTTTCCTCAAGGCCTTCGACTCTCGCCAATTTCACGCGCCAAACTGACAAAACAAAAGGGAGGCCGAATTTTAACTTCGCGATGTGAAGGGTTAAGACTTGCTCGCATAATAATGAGCCAGCACCCATGATTATGGATATACCGTTGGACATATAACATTCAAGTCCAGTTAAGTCAATCTAAGGAATGGCCGAGATAAAAATGTTCAAGAGCCACAACAATTGCTGAATGTCATACCTATAACACAGATGTGCAATAACAAAAGGAGAAAAAAAATAAACAATTAGATTCCGCAAAGATGCAGTGAATACCGGACTATCAGTCTAAAGTCTCACACCCTGAAACCCCTTGCGAATAATATACTCGAGAATTTATAATATAATACAGATACAATTCGGTGTTCAATATAGAAACTGAACAAGAGCCAGGTTCTGGTCCAGATATGTAGAGATATTGGCCAGATAATTTATATCTTCTACGGTTCTAATTTCTAGTCGATGCCATTCATTATATACGGTATTAGATTTGCTCAATGCAGTACTACATTGGTAGCTAGGATTCTACTACGAATTGCAACAAGTAGATGACACTCATAGTTCCAAATATTGATTAATCTTCTCTTACATTCATGGTATGGTGTTCATGGTATGGCAGTGCACTATGGATGGCGCTCTAAGCTCGCCTTGAAATAAACTCAAAATAAAATAATAATATAATAACAAATGAATTTTTCTTTAGAGCTTTTAATATTTTAATGTTATTTACATAAAGATATCAATTTTTAATTTGGTATGCCGGTTTCAATACATAATAATTACTCATTTTAATGTTCAGATAGACTAATAATTAACATTCTATCTCTACGTAAAACTTCTGTAATGTAATCAACTCATACCCAAAATGTGATAGACGACACAAGTAATTGAACGTTATTATTGGTATTATTGGTTAAATTATTATTGAGTTTATATAATAAATCAGTCCTTTAAAAAAAAAACCATTAAATATCAATGTTATTATAGATGGTAAGTAAATTGCTATTACTTTTGCCGGACAACGCTATCAGTGCCACCTGTATGTTCCTGGCATAACAGGGTTGCTAAAATGTACTACGGAATTGAGCAATCTAATTATCCAATCAATGTTGCTGCTACGATACTTTCGGCTCCTTGGAATCGGGACAGGGCTGAGGCCTTTAATATAGAGCAGAGATGGCAGCTTTAGAATTAGCCTAGTTGTTTTTGAACCTGACGGTATCGGAGGATTCAGCAGTCGGCTACAGACAGCTCGTAATAGTAAATAAAAGATAAACAATACTTACAAGACTGACGATATATCTTTGGCAAGATCCTCTTCGGCATTTTTATGCTGAAGCAAGGTTGAAATAGTCTCTTCTTCGATTGACGGCGGCAGAGGAGACATTGCCGGCTCGTCCAGGGGCCGGTTGTAGCACATCACCTCTGGTGATGTG
Source organism: Micropterix aruncella (assembly GCA_944548615.1). Taxonomy (NCBI): domain Eukaryota; kingdom Metazoa; phylum Arthropoda; class Insecta; order Lepidoptera; family Micropterigidae; genus Micropterix; species Micropterix aruncella. The sequence continues at coordinate 62,858,362 of OX155980.1, read as the reverse complement.
TGACCGATGTACTTGAGAAGCTACAAAGAAAACGAAATAAATCAAGCTTTAAATGGAAATGTACATATTGACAAAAAAAATACCAGGAATTGTTCATTCCTCTTGCAAAAGAGAACACTGCTCACCATGTATCAGGTAACAACTTAATATTTCAGTAAAGCAAGGATAATGACTATGTATTCGGCGTTCATATACCAGTACTTAATGTACGCCAGACAGCACCTAACACATAATGCAACTAATGCTAACATTCATTCTCACCATACCCACGGCACAGTATACCAGACAGTAGCTTCTCTTAGAACAAAAATGAAATCAAAGCGAATACGTCACAAGTCGTGAGGGCTGGGATATGGTCGCCAGATGTCCCGCTTCTCGGCCCAAGCAGATATCCAAACTTCGAAAAGGTCGCCAGCATTTACCTGCGCGTAATTCTAACCAAAGGCGTTCGTCGGGACGTACCCCTCTGCCCACATTCCTCCCACCCTCTTCCCACAACGCCCTGTAGCTCGAAAGTAAAGTTACTGGTTAGTACGCTGTGCCCTTGGTAACCTCCCTTTTATGAGGTAGCTCCCTTATCTCCCATACCCCGACTGAGACTGGCAAAATTATAGAGAAGCGTCTTATACCTTAGCATTAAACTCTATAATCTACTCCCTATCACTATTAACAGCTGGAGGACATAAAATTAAAAATAAAACAATTAGGTGATGCTGACAACCTTTCTATGGCCTGAACGAATTTGAGGGCCATCACTTTTTAAACATTGTACCTGAAAGTTATTATTTAAGTATTCATGGATTCATTGTTTTCATGTAATATGAAAGCAACAGTAATTGATAAAAGTAGATGCCTATTGATTATATTGATTTTTTTTGACTATTTTTGCCATTTTTAGATACTTTTATTTGTGTTTCTTTTTTGTATTTTAGTTATTAATTTTGTGCAAGTTTTTGACTGTTTATATGATCCTAACAAGTCACAATTCTTTTATTCAGTTATGATACTGAACTAGACATGGGCATCGACCAAAATTGTGCCGGCAGTGGCACGCTGGTCAAAATCGGCTCTTGGATATTGCACCTCAATAACAAATCATCATTGTAAGTAACATAAAAACGAATTTACCACCGTCGACCGTCGTAGCTCGTGTTACGAGACCAAGTGCAAGGATATAACACAGATATAGTCAGTGTTGTGTGCTACTGGTGGATTTTAACATTTCGCACGCGCCAAACCCGCCGCTCTACCACTGTTACCGCTCTACCACTGCGCAGTAACAGCAGCAGTTTGCCGCCTACCCGCAGAACAACGGATGACAATTGATAGCACTTCAGTCTACCCTGGATAACGGCGGTTGCAGCATTGCCAAAACGTCGGATGCTACAAAGCTCATGCAGTAAATTTGTGTTTATCTTATTTATAGTGTCAAAAAACTGCGATAGTCTTTGATTTCAATACATTATCAGCCATATCAAACTAAAAATATTTTTTAATGTCTCAACTGATCACCGTATTCACCAGATATGATCTCGACTGACTTTATTAGGTTCTCTAAACTAATGTCTAATCCATCAAATGGGTCTATTTCAAAGGTGACACAATAAATTTGGACGATTAAGCCAATGTTTGCATTTTATTCAACAATTCCCGGTATTTATTCGACCGAAATTTCCAAAAGAATTATATTTTATGTAGTTATTCAAACAATATATATATATATTCCCTGAAAGTCTCGGATGCACAGCCCTGCGTCCAGATATAACTCTTTACTCTCTATATCGGAAGATGGTCCTTATCGTAGAATTAACTGTTCCATGGGAATCAAATATCCCAAAAGACCACGAGTACAAATACAGACCTCGCAAATACAGACCCCGGAACGGCTTCACTGTTCACCTTCACGCGGTGGAAGTACGCGCTCGTGGCCTGCCGGCTAAATCTTTGTTTCACCTTTTTAAAGATCTTGGTCTCTCCAGGAAAATAATCAACTCCTTTCTAGAAAAATTATCTAAAACCGCGATTTCTGCATCACAAATTCTATGGCTTCGAAGGGGGAGTGAATGGGTGGTAAGGTGAACGCTCACATGTGGCAAGACTGCTGTCCTAAACCTACCACCGCCGGTCGTTAGTCCGGAATCCACCCTTCACCTCCCAGAAGTATAATAATTATATATGATGGGCCCGATTTTTGGTCGGTGAATTCCATGTCAGCTCCGTTTGTATTTTATTTTATTTTAAAATGTATTTATTGTAAAAAAAAAATACTCGCAAGTATTAGTTTTTAAGTATAGTATAGTATAGTTCAGGTATAGTACATTATGTAAGGTCCTATTATTTTACAATAATAAAGAAGTTTAAAATATAAAAAAATGGTTTATTGTTATATACCGTTATGTAATGTTTTTTTCATATACCGATTTTGGGTACAAATATACCATTTCGACGTTTAAGACCCACTGTACAGCGAATTGCGAGGTTGATGCAGTGAGAGGTAAAAATCTTCGCCTAAAAATGCCTAAACACCCAAGGCCGTCGGAGCGTTTACAAGCCTTTAAATATGCCTACTGCGCCCTCTGGTGGAGCGATTTCAGCCTCAACCTTTTCAACTCTTCTCAAGACCAAATTATGCCTGCATGCCAAACTTCAGGTCAATCGGATTAGGCGTTTAGGCGCTATCATGGAGGAATACATTTCACTGGCACACGGACAGACTTCAATCTGGAAATGGTTTTAATCGTTTCAAGGATGCTCAAAACAGATTTCATCTCGAAGAAAAACTTGCACATTCACAATACTATCTCTTCTCGGCGGTTGATAGGCAGGGACAGTAAAAACCGCAATTACATAGGTATCTAACACAAAAACTAAGTTGGAAATTAAGTATTTGTATCATAGTTTTTGAAAATTGCTTACTTGATCAAGCTGATGCTGATCCGGTGTCCTGTTGTCGTGATCTGGCATCTGATCAAGAGGAAACGGTTGAGAAATATCCGCAAGAATATGCTCGCGGCTATCTGATGGCCTGCAACAAACAAAAAAAAATAAAACAAAAACAATAACGAACATAAAATTGACAGACTCTCTGGGTGGAGAACTTCCAATCTAAATGTTACAAAGTTTCATAGGATTGTAATTTTTTATTTTAGAATGAGATACAGAAATATAAGCTATTACAATGAATGGACAGAAATTACAACTTATAATAATGGTACATTTGAGTCAACACAAAATGTTAAAAAAAGAAAATAGCAATCAATACCATAGTACATTTTGGCAACTGTTCTGCGTATTAAACCCGTCCTTCATTGTCCAGCAAAACCAATGGCAATTAATTTGTCCATCTCTAATAACACTGATAATGAATGTTTTTTTTATAAGAGACTGATTTTTTATAAAAACCCATTTTTTAAGCAATGATAAAAATAATAACATTTAATTATTAGTGCCATCTAACGCATTTATATAGGCAGGACAGGGATAATACGGCGAAATTAGAAAGCCATTTATTAGTCTATTTGAATATTAAAGCGCGTAATTATTATGTATTGAAACCTGTATATTAAATTAAAAGTCACATCTTTATGTAAATAATATTAAAATAATAAGTTCTATCATTTCACAATTCGTTTGTTATTATATTATTATTTTATTTTGAGATAGAATACCGTAACGGTGAGTTAACTCCATCTATTGGGCTATTGAACATAAGAGAAGATTAATCAATGTATGGAACTAAGATGCCATCTACTAGTTGCGTTCCATAGCAAAATCCTAGCTGCCAAATAATCAAATATCCTATATAATTAATCAAGTTTAATCTCCACTTAATAATAATCTGATACCCTAAATTATATAACATTAATATTCTAATGCCCTATATAATAACCTTCTTACGTTTCCTAATAAGCAGGAGTAGTTATTGACCTGGCCTCATCTATCCTGAGAAACGATCCTGGGGCCACCCGATCCTGTGTGAGCTTGACTGGCAAAGGGTGCCTCAGTACGCAATAAATTTAAACTTGAATTACCGCTAGTGTCAGGTACCGGTTGCGCAAGCGACCTCGAATCTGTGAGCAGACTAGAGGATGGGGACATCCGTCCAAATCTGGTAGTAAAAGCGCGAGGAAGTCCGCTGCTTGGTACTTCCCAGTGCCTCGCAATAAGGCGTCGGACTCTTACGAGCTGTTAGCGCACTTTGACTGTGGATTGTATTGTCCTCAAAGTCAGATACAGACAAGACAGAATGGCAACTGTCGATACAATTCCCGGGGGTGGCGGGTTCGCCTGTGGTAATTGACAATCCTCATTGTGTATCCATATTATTGCATTCGGTTGACAGCATTCCGTTAATATTATCCCAATGGAAAATCGTGACCCAGTCAGGAATCAAACCTGGAACCTTGCAGTGTGAGATCTGACGACCTAACCATTATGCCACTAGGTCTGGTGTGTTTTCTGATGTTTATAAAATTGCCGAGACTATTCTAGTATTTAAAATGTATGATTCTACCAATGAGGAAAATTATCGGCCAATCCCAGTAGCTTTTCAAAACTAAATGAAAAAGTGATTGACGTAAGACTTCTATTATTTCTCGACTAACACTCCATAATTGACAATAACTAATATGGATTTCAAGCAACAAGTTAATTATGGGTTTTAAAACTACTAGTACGAAAGTAATTAAATGATAGTTTATATACTGCAGATATTTTCTGCGACAAGCCGGGCAAATTATTGCTTTTATCAAGACACTCTTTACAGTTCATAGTTGATTTATTTTCAAGAAACTTTACAGATTGTTAAAAAAAATAAGTTTATATAAAAACGATTTAAAGAGTAAATAAAACCAACACATTTAGGGCAAGATTTATTAGATTTAAAACAGTTTAGAGAATAATTTAAAGCAGATTTTTTTTAATATGAAGGTGTATGCATTAATCAATAATTAAAATAAAATGTTGCAATTACAAACAGTAATATTTAACAAAGTCAGGAAAAGCTTAATAATTCCTAATAATGTAATAGTCGAAATAGCCACAAGATGTTAAAGAATAATCAATAGAAAACGGTAATAAGAATGCTAATTATAACAGAATTGGTAGAAAATAAAAATAATACCTAATGAAAAAAATCTGTTAGGAAAAAAATATTGCTAATTAATTTATAAAAATTAATAGTCCTAAGATACCTATACCTATTAAGTTATTGCATAGCTTTTATCGCGGGCCTAGGCCAGCGCGGCGACCGAATGAAGAAATTTCTTAACGAAAATTAATGATTTTAAACTGATTATTACGTCTAAACGAGTACTGCTTATGATTCGAAAAATATATATGTTAAACAAGAACATTTTCCTAATATTCTTAGCTTTGAATATTTTAGATTTTGTTTATATTACATAGTGTAATTAATTTGTGAAACTACGTCTAACCGAACACAAAAACGACTACTACGCAAATACTATCTGGCGTATTATTATGAAACCTGCACCATTTTAAAGATAATTTAATTATCTACCTTTTTATCTACGATTTTTTTCTATTTATGTAATTATTTTTTTTTTATAATTATGTAAATACGAAATTCTAAATTTGTTTTCTTATCGGTCACCACGCTCAAAAAGTGTGTAACCGATAAGAACACTTGAATTAATATCAAGGAAAAAACTTGAATTAATATCAAAGAAAAAAAAAATTGCATAAATAAAATAAATAAATAATTATAATTGCATAAGTTGTTAAAAAATGCTATGCAATGCAAGCTTTACCGCGGCAGTCCCCGAGTGCCACACATTTTTTTTTTAATTTATATTAAATATTACAATTCCTATATTAGAAAATAGTTCATAAATGATAGACATTAGCTGATAGACATTGCCGCAAGGCAATAAGCTCGCCTTTTTATTTTGAAATAAAGTTTTTTATTATTACTATTATTATTATTATTATAAATTCCTTAACATCATAAAAGCCTTTGGTAGGCCTTAATAAAAGCTCATGCACTGGGCGCGCAGGCACTGGGTTACTTTCAGCTCGTGACTTGCGGAAAAATACAAAACGAAACATCGGTTACTAACTACATAAACAGATTCCTTATGAAATTTCCTATGATATAATACAATTTGCAAATATGACCCCAAAATATTACAAGCAAAAATCCGACATTACGTCGGATTTCTTTATGTTATTGTTCAATGGCATATTTTTAAAACAATCATATATTTCATAAAAAACTAATGTAATATGGGCTAAATTAGAATTAGGGATAGGTTGAAATACTTTTATTGTAAAAGAAGTAACAAAAACGGATAAAAAACGGCTTCTGAAATGCCTCTTGGTAAAAGGCGCTTACCCTCTGTTATATATTTAATTGCCATTTTAGCAAGCGTATGAAAACTCTCCTAGAGTCGTCTGTCTGGAGTCCCGTTAACAATATTTTTACTTGCTTTTGGCGACTCCATGGCCTTTCAATGAGCGCCAAGGATATATACAAGGTCTTTCCCTGGTCGTACAGTACAAAAAAAACTAATTCACTTACTCTTCCAGTGTTGGAACCGGATTGGGTAACTCCGGTAGGTTTTCTTGACAATCGTAATAAAGACTAGACGCGTCCCAGCACGACTTAGCTACTTCATCCCGCAGCAGTACCCTCACCTGCTTATCTGATGTTGAATCTCCTGAATCAAAATAATGGTTATAAATTAAAACTTCTTAGGTAGTGCGAAGATTTTGGGGAGTCTGGTCGGTTGCTGTGGTTGGAAGTTTTGCTTTCGGAGCAGCTTTTTCGGTTCCTTTTATTTATAAGCTGTTGTTTTTTTTTATATCTGTTTATTAAAGTTTGAGAAGCGATATGTTATGAGGTTAAGTTATGTCAAGGAAGAATGAGGGCGGGCTGTTTATTAAAGTTCAAGAAAAAAAAAAATGTATTGTTTGTGTTAACAATTAGGCAAGTGAATTATTTAAAAACAGTTGCTGATTAAAAATTAAAAGCAGTTTTTGAACGATACAGTTGCCTAATTATTGACCTAATTAGACAATCGCTCAAGCAGACATTGTTCCCTGCTAAGAGAATACAAGATCGACGCAGGTACAATATATAGTGCCCAGGACACCTACACACTAACAAAAAACACACTAACATTTGCGATGGGCTGTATTTTATTTACAGTATAATAAACGTTTAAAATAACTCCTGCGCTAATTCCAAAGTCATGAAATTCATGGGTCAGTTTAAGTTAAATCTGAAAAAAAATCGGTTTTGTCAGTCCAAGATTTTTCCGGCAAATAGTCAAGGACAAATTTCATCTGAATATGAGTTTCATAATTAAAATCGATGAGCGCCCTCTCTCGGCCACCAGACATACCCGGTTGGGTTCCATTGCAAGTGCCTTGGGCGATGTAGTTAGTTCCTTAGCTAAAGTAGGGGTTGGGCCAAGCACCAACAGATGGCGTTAATATTTGATTAAACGGCGGAAATCAAATATTAGTGTAGCTATGAGATATTCCAACCAAAATTTCACAATGTAATTTCGGCCCAACAAGACATCTCTGTACCAAATATCAAGTCTTTAAGTCCAACATATCGTCATTGAAATACAACTAGTGTCGAATTTCAGCTCAATCGGATTAAGCGTTTGGGCGCTATCGTGGAGGAATACACACACAAAGACAGACACACAGACTTTAATCTGGTAATGGCCTCAGGGGGGGACTCAAATAGGATCTTTTCAAGTTCATCGTGAAAAAAATTTTTTGCGCATTCACAATACTTTCCCTTTTTGTTGGTTGGTGGCCCGTAAAAGTAAAATAGGAGAAAACTCACCAGAGTCAGACTCACCGCTACTAATTGTGAGAGTGCGGGCGCGGGTTGAAGGTAGCTCCTTAATAGTAGCCAACGTTGAAGAGCCCACAGTTAAATATTGCGCATCTGGAGCAGAAAGAACTGCTTCATCAAATTTGGTAGATCCACCATCGTCCGTCTCACAGACAATGGATGAGATCTGTCCGCTGGCGTTTGATGGGAACTGGCCCAGATGCTGTAGTAACTGCTTGCACACCTGAAATAACAAAACATATACCCTGTAGCAGGGTGAGAGATTCCACACAGTTTGGCCGGTCACCATGAAAGTTGGAACAGATATGTATTTTTTGATGGAGAAGGTTTTTATGCACTTTGTTGTAGATCACCACTAGATAGCGGTGCAATACATTGCTTCTATACCGTTAAACAGATCGCTATGAAAATTGGAATGCATAGGTTGAGCACGGATAATATTTTCGCGTTATCCACTTTGTTGTAACTTGCCACTATGATATGATATGATGGCGCTGCAGCATATCAACTTCTACACCCTTCAACTGATCACTATGAACACGCCATGAATCCCACCCGGGCAACACAGGGTAATATTCCATTAGTAATAAAATTTATTAATAATATTTTATTTGTACTTATTAATTATAGAAATTACAGAAAAATAAATAAAACAAAATTGTGCTCTTTACAATCATTAACCCGCTAGGCACTTAACATCCCTTTCGGGATATGTATGGCGGCCGCTAAAATCCAAAACATCCCATACGGGATATCGCGCTCGCCGCTGCGAAAAATGCAATTTACGATTCGAAACGTCGTACTTTATGCTTTCTGACGGCTGAAATACATGGCCGAATAATCTTTAATCCGGCGGCCAGCGGCGATAATATCGATCGGCGAATTAAGAAGTCAGCATAAACGTCAGACGGCAGTCTCGATCGGCCAGCGCGCGGCGGCCGCGTAGTTCCGCGAAATGTTTGTTTTGTACAGTGTTTTGTGGATAAAAGTGCAGTGTTTACGGGATAAAAGTGAGTAATTTCCATTTTTAAGTAGTTTGGGCATAATTATTATTCAATTGAAAGAGTCCATTTGCTGTTTTTCACGAATTTTCAAAGAAAACACTTCGGCTACAACAAACGGCTCGCGAAAAAATGGTTGGTATTATTTTGTAATGTTTATGAAATATCCTGATATATTGCGAAATATGACGTAATATCGCTTTAATTTACTAACAAAATAAGTATTGTTTCATTTACATCCTAAGTTATCACATAATTAGGCGTATTTTGAAAATTATATCTTGTTTTGTAAATTGAATCGCGCAAAGAAACTTCTTTTGATAATTACTATGAGAGAATAAAGTGCGATTTTCCATAGTTTTTCGATGAAATGTGACTCTTTGGAGTATAGTAATTAGTTATTAGACATATAATAAGTCTATGATAAGACAATATAATAGAAAAAATCTTACGAATTTTATATTATGGGCATTCAAAGTTTATTATTAAGTTCGGACGCAGAAACTCTCAAAACTTTAGATTTTTCTATAATATCAGACAAAGCTCAAAGTTCTGGTGTGATTTCTAAGAAGTGTGATGTAGTAATAAAGTTATTTTGAAAGAATTTCATATAAAAAAATACCATAAGTAGTCACAAATTAAAAATTAAAAAATTTTTTTTTTACGAGAATACATAAAATTTTTCTTGGCTGAATAAATAAATATTTTTGTATGCAAATAAGTAAAAAAAAAATATCGTTTTGGTAAAGCATTTAATAAAGAACATAACTGTATTTACAACTTTTGCATATTTTACGTATTTTGTGACAAAAAAATCGAAATGATTTTATAGGCGAGTTTTTTCAGTTTGCCAATTTTGTAATATTTATTCATTATTATCTTAATTGTTTTACGAGATAAGGTTATAATGTTTTATATGTCAAATTTCAATGCGATCATTTTTCTCTTTATCTTTTTTAAATCCGTTTAGTGGTTTAAAAGTTATGATCGTTTTTCTCAAGGCCGTTGACTCGCGTCGATTTTTTGCGCGAATGTGTCGCGCGCAAAAGTGATAGGTGAGTTTTTACCTCGCAACGTGAGGGGTTAAAGAAAAAAAACATCATTAAAAATTTGCTTGATCTCACTAGAAACACCGAAAATAAGGTGAATCCCCAGACAAAAAGCCAGATATTAACCCTTCAATCCCCGCGACTTCGATATCGAAGTCAAATGAACGCGTCCAGGAAAAGTGATTTGATTGGGTTTTTCGTGTCATTCCGTATGCAGTTGTATTTTATTTAAATGCACGATGATACAAATATCTTCGTGCATTTAAATAAAATACAACCGAATACGGAATGACACGAAAAACCCAATCAAATCACTTTTCCTGGATGCGTTCAGTTGACTTAGATATAGAAGTCGCGGGGCTTGAAGGGTTAAGGAGCCATCTCATCGATAATATGAAGAAAAAATGTAAACAATATTATAATAATAATTAAATAATACACAAATAGATAGATAATTGAAGAAAGAATGGAGAAATACATTAATATGTCGTCATTTGAAAGAACTTTCTTAAAAGATTTTTTAAAAGCAGGTAGAGAAGTGTACGTAAAGCCGCCCCTAATCGATTCCACACAATCGCTAAACAGAAAAAGAAACTACCCTGGAAGCTGAATTTGTGTCCCAGGGAACGATGGCAAAGTGACAAGCTCTTGTAAGATATAAATGCACATCACAAGACCTGCACTTTTTAGCATAATGGTACTTATCTTCTATGAATTCAATTATTGTCAACACACAACTAGGTAGATTTTTCTGTGCTGCTTCGTTTTTAGTAAAAATGCTCAATCATTTAGTCAATATTTTGTAACAAAAACCGCTTTTTGATTATTTTGTTTTCGCACCTGTATGCCGTGTAAGTTCGCCACTCCTATAAACTCATTTTTTGCCGGTGTTTTTCCGGTTTACTGGTGGTTTCTCGCTGTTTTCGTGTATTCTTCCCATATTTTGACAATTCAATAAATATGTTCGCGCAATTTTGTAAAAATTCAGTTTGACAGCTGGCTAGACGCCGAGCTCTCACGTGATTGGTCGATACCGCGGTTTTGTTTTTTATGAAAGTGCAATACTGGCCAAACTGAACGTTGCCATGAACGATTCAGCCATCTGTCAAATTCGGTCGGTGCAAAACAATATGGCGAACGTGAGGATTTGAGAAATTTGCTGGGAGAGAAAACCACCGTAATCTGCCGTGATGCAGTAGTTTTTGATCGGGAGGCATTGTTGTTTCAACAGCCTGTAGCACTTCCGTTTTTTTAATATGAATTGCTGCTAATTGTGACGTTTATAGTCACAGAATGTAAGGGTTTATCTCGCAAATTAGTTTCTGTTTTCATCTGTAAAAGACGGTGGCGTCCATCATAATTTTTTTTTTGTTATTACTTCCGGTTATAATTAATTAATTTTTCAGTAAAATTCAGCAAAAATTTTCACCAAAAAATAAGAACTTTACAAAAATAAAACTGATAAAGACTTGTAAGAGCGGGGTTGAGACAAATTGCGTTAATATTTGATTGAGAAATTTTGTTTGGGATATCTGATATGAGATATCTCAAACAAAATTTCAAAATGTGATTTAGGCTTTACCAAAAATTCTATAAGTCCAATATTTGAAGACTGAAATATGACTAGGGCGCCCCCTAGTAGACCGATTACCACCACAGCCTTGTCAACTCTTGACCAAATGATGCTTGCATGCCAAATTTCCGCTCAATCGGTTTAAGTGTTTTGGGCGCTATCGTGAACACACACATACAGACAGCAGACACACAAAAGCGCATTCACAATACTTTCCCTTCTGTCGGTTGGTGGTCCGGGAAAGCAATAAAGGTTTCTAAATATTTCTAGTTCATAATCGATGAATGCTTTTTTGAATGCTGGCATTTAAAAAAATATTACGATGATTTTTTTCACAATGCACAAAACTGAACGAAAAGCAGTGATAGAGTTTCTTCATATGAAGTTTGAAGGAGCAAATATTTTTAAGAGTTGTAAAATGTTTTGGCTAAAAGTACTCTCTCTTATGCCACGGTCAAAAACTGGGTAGCTGAGTTTAATCGCAGCGGAACAAGCGTTACAGATTGACCCCGACCCCGACGTCCAAAAAGCATTACGACTCCGGAAATGATCTACAAAATTCTTGGCTGATTGACAATTGAAAATATCTGAAATTATCTAATTGACGATTGAAAATACATGAGTGAAGAATTGTTTATTAACCCCTAGAGCCCCGATTGGCCGATATCGGCCAAAACACGATTCGGTATGACGGCCCCGTTTTAATTTTATTTTAATTTAATTTGTTTGATTTTATTATGTTAATATTTTTTATTTTAATTATGGATACAGTGGTTTGGCAGTAATTAATGTTTTGGTGAGACAGTGTAATAATTCAATTTTTTTACTAATTTTTAGTAAAAATTTTTGGGACATCAACTTGACAATCGGCTGAGGGGCCGAGGCCTGAAGGGTTAAAAAGGTATATGCCCGTTGGTTGCCGCATTTCTTACTGTCAATCAAAAAAGAATTCGAATGCAAAACTCTCCACAATTTTAGAACTATTATTAGAGTAATATAGCACATTTTTTTTGTGGATATTTACACCATTATACAATAGAATCCAAATTTCAAACAAAACCGTGGATAGGACTGTGTGTTCGGCTCCAAAGCAAGCTAAAGCTGTAAAATCGGCTGGAAAAGTGATGGTATGCATCTTTTGGGATGCAAAGAGAATTTCCAAAACGTCAAACTATTACTGGTGAATATTAGACTAATCTATTATGCAAACTAAGGGATGTACTCAACAAAAAGGACCAGGTTTGGTTTGAAAAAAATCCATTTTCACCAAGCCAATGCAAAGGTTCACCAGCACGTCAGACTTCCTCCATTACCCAAGCTCAAAACTTTTTTAGGCGGACATAAATTTGAAACTAATAACGATACGACTCCTGCAGAGGAGTATTTTGCAGGCCTTAAGGAAAGTCATTCTATAGAGGGCATAACTGCTTTGAAACCTAGATGGAAGCATGCAGTTTCAAAAAGACTATTTCGAAAATTAAAAACAATATTGTCACAAGTATTTACTTAGTAATTCCCTGCTAGGCCAGGTACTTAACATCCCATCCTCGTACTTAATGACACAAAATAATTACCGTTTGTGCACAAATCTGCAGGTCCTCATATGTCAAGAATAAAGGTTTGATGGTTGAATCATCCATCTTGACGGAGCTGTTGAAATGCTCATCCTCAGCCAAATGGTATTGTTCAATATCCTCCAGTGGCTGGGAATTATCCATGATGATACATAGCACCTAAAAATAAAACAATGAAAGTATTGTGGACGAAATATAAGCTGGAGTATTTCTTATTAAGACTGGCGTGAAGTAGGGAACTGAAAAACTGAAAGAGCGAATGGTTTTATTATATTATTGTTTTTTTTACTTGATTTACTATTAGGAATGATGTGCTCAGTGCTAATTTTGGAATATTTATATATTGGCCAAGTTTCAACAATCTGTTTGAATATTATCAGTCTCAACACCTGAAATAGTTGGACGATGTCTCGATGCGAATCGAATAATATTAAATTTATACGTTTCATCAAACATAAAACATTAACACTAATTTTATTCTGCATCGGCCAAGAATGGCTAAAATTATTATTATTTTACGGTTAGATAAAAAAGCAAAATAGAAGCGCGTCTCGAGGTAGTCGTCAGAATCCAAGTCAGAAACCAATCAAATACAATAAAATAAAAGCATTGTAAAGTCAGTTTCTTTTAAATATATATCTCAAGCATTACGAGCATTGTAAAAAAAATTAAAGCACAAAAATTAAGTACCGGAATAAAAAAACATTAGGCCAGTTTGAAAGCAATTAGGTAATAACAAGTGTAACGCTTTACTATTTATTAATTTCCTTGATATGTTGGACTTCATAAATATAATCAAAATGACGGACAATCGGAAAAGTCATATCATATAGCATATTAGATTGCTGAATGCCATAATACGATTCCGTAGCAAGAATTTTACTACGAAACGCAACATAATTCCCAAGATTGAATAATCTTCTATTAATTTCAATAAGTAATAATAATAAACAAGGTAGGTACAAATTAATCATCAATCTAAAAACTAAGTCAATGATATGGCAATGCATCTTTCAGTCTTTAGTCTTTGCATCTTTCAATATTTAAAAATATATATTATAAAATAAATAGTTAAAGTTATTAAATAGATAAAGGCTAAATAATAATGAAATATGGTAAAAGAACATTGCAATAAATAATTAAATAATCAAATTTAAACAGTCAGCGGATAAAATTATACATAAAATATTTGTGTTACGAGTTAAAATACAATTTTGAATAAAAATTAAATAAAAGAATAAAAACACAATAACAGTTTATAAACTTTACCACCCATTCTTGACATGCGGAATTCAAATCTTTAGATTTTTTTCTAGTTGATTATTTTTCTAAAGAAATGAATATGATGGTCATTAACCTTTCGGAAGCCATTCATTCCACGCCAAATTTTCGAAGCCCTCGATAATTTGTTTGTAGAAGGCGTGTGCAAGCATACTAATATATACCGGTGGCTTATTCAATGGCAGGCTTTTACCGCAGTAGAGGGAGAAATACTGCTGATAATTGCAGAAATACTTATATAAAACGGATAATACGAAAGACGCCAATCGGCTGTTAAGAGCCGTATTACAAAATAGCGTAGGTATTCTTTTAAAATGAGTTGAAAAAATGAACGCATTTTTTTTTTGGATGTAACTATTAAAGATAGGATAAATAAATAAATAAATAAATAAATAACTATTCAACCCTGGGAGAAAAACCGCGGCACTGAGCGCTCTTCTCTTGCGCAAGCAAATATATACACAATTTCTAATTGTTTTTTGCAGTGTTTTCTCCTTTCTAATGACAATAATTTATATTATGTCGTATTGCTAAAAGAGTGAACTTTAATATAGTATAAGTATTATATAAAAATCTTATTTTATTTCTGAGAAAATTAGAATGATACAGGAAGATTTTTTTTTAATTTTGTGTAATTGTAAGTAATGTATACCTTGGATATGTGGTCAAAAAACGAAAAAATAAAGCCGTAGTGTACATCAAGAATACATGACGGACATAAAAAAAAATAGTATACGGTTTTCGTTGTAGTGATATTACTGTATTAAGGAGCTCAAAGTTTGCCTTCCGAGCGTTTTACGAATAACGACTTTCGGAAAATGGGCTGAATAAGTAAATAATATTCGTTACATCTAAAATTAAAGGCCGCTATGGTCAACATCAAGAAATGGTCCAGGTAATTCAGTAATTAAAGTTTGTAGAAATCTCTTTATTTCTTGGAATTAGAACGCCAAAAATCCACTTTTCTTGCCTTTCTGGAAAAAATATGTGAACGGGCTCTTAAAGAGAAGATGCAGAGATATGCGCCAATATTATATCACTACGCTATGTTATATTACTATATCACACAATGTTATAACACTATATTACAACACACTACAAAAGTTATATTCGACTAAACCCCCAGTAGTCGTAAATCAAAAAAAAAAATACCTTGAAAATCGTCAAGAGGGTAGACTCCTTAATCGGTTGTTGCGTCTTTGTTATTTTTATGGTTTTCAGATATTCTAGGGGAGTTCTTATTACAAACTCGGCGATTGCTAATATTAAATTGCCCGAGAGCGCCCTTGAATCCTCCTCCTCATATGAGTGCCTCAGCTCATATAGTCGAGTGCAAGAAATCCTTAGAATTTTCTCTGAAAACAAAAGACAGAAATTTGAAAAAAGGGTAAATTTGACATAGAAAGATCATTCTCTATTGAGTAAAAATCAGTCTCTATCGATATCGGAATGATCTCTACTATTTTATACCGGAGGCAGGCCCATCATAAAACTATTATTATACTTCTGGGGGGTGAGCGGTGGACTACGGATTTACCACCCGCTTTGGTAGATTTAGGACAGCTGTCTGTAACACACATTCACCTTACCACCCATTCACTCTCTCTTTGAAGGTTTTTTTAAAGATATTTTTTCTAGAAGGCAGTTGATTATTTTCCTGGAGAGACCAAGATCTTTAAAGAGGTGAAACACTCACAGAATAAGTGTATAGTGGGAGAATGATTGGAATTTCTTCTGGATGATCTTCGAAATACGCTTTATTGAGATTAGCCATGGGTCCATGGTGGATTGCAGACATCCTCCTCAACCAATGCTAGAAGGATAGTATCATCCGCTTATCGGAATCGGATTTACTCACCTACAACATGCTTGTGTAAGATTAGCATTTGTTCGGTTAAGTCTGCTAAAGCCAGAAGGACATCACTCGCCGCCTTTGAAATGCCTTTGCTGTCCATCTGAAAGAATCAATAAAATGTTATCTTCTCACAGTTTTCACATAGAGATATGCTCTGGCAGGCAAAGCTATACTGCACTAAATAAATAAATAAATGATAATTTTATTAAACTAAAAAACACGCTTTCAACCTCTCTTCCTCTATCATCAGTCTTCTGGTCGCAATACGTAACCAATGGACTCATTAAGACGAGTCAAACAAGCCCGAACTTGATGAGCTCATTATTAGACTTTGGGGAGTCCCTACGACTACCTCCGACCTCTGTACGTACGATATTACCATAATCACAATAAAGAGAACTGAAATGAACTTATAAAATAATCAATCGGTAGAAATACTTACATAAAGGCATTGCAAAATAAGGTTTAGCGATTCGATAAAATAAGGACTGTTAGACTTTTCAACCATCATTTGGTAACAAAGTGCCCCCAAACATTCTATGGCTGCTATCCGAGCACTGGAGGTAGGCTCCTTCCTGCAAGCATGCCACAGTACGCGTATTGCCTTCTCCTAAGAATAAAAAAGAATATTGTTACATGTAATATCAAAAAAAGGTAATTTTGTCGCATCCAATTGTATTGTACCCTTTAGCCATAGGACTTAATTTAAAAAATCTCAATTTCCTCAGGAAATCCTTAAGTGAACCAGGGTAGAAATTAAAATGTTAAACTCCTATAGATCGAAATAATGATTCTTTCTTGCAGTCATCAAATTTTCTCTATTTTTATATTTCCAAATCCAAAGAATGAGAAACTATAGTAGAGCCGTTGATCATATAGCATATTCGATTGCTCAATGTCATACTACGATTTGGCAGCCAGAATTTTATTAACCCGCTAGGCACTTAACATCCCTTTCGGGATATGTATGGCGGCCGCCTAACTTCTGAAACATCCCATACGGGATATCGCGCTCGCCGCTGCGAAAAATGCAATTTACGAATCGAAACGTCGTACTTTATGCTTTCTGACGGCTGAAATACATGGCCGAATAATCTTTAATCCGGCGGCCAGCGGCGATAATATCGATCGGCTAATTAAAAAGTCAGCAGAAACGTCAGACGACAGTCGCCGATCGGCCAGCGCGCGGCGGCCGCGTAGTTCCGCGAAATGTTTGTTTTGTGAAGTGTTTTGTGGATATAAGTGCAGTGTATACCGGATAAAAGTGAGTAATTTCCATTTTTAAGTAGTTTAGGCATTAGGATTAGTCAATTTAGACAGTCAATTTGCTGTTTTTCACGAATTTTCGAAGAAAACACTTTGGCAACAACAAACGGCTCGCGAAAAAATGGCCGTTTTTATTTTGTAATGTTTGTGAAATATCCCGATATATCGCGAAACATGACGTAATGTCGCTTTAATTTACTAATAAAATAGGTATTGCTTCATTTACATCCTAAGTTATCACATAATTAGGCGTATTTTGAACATTATATGTTGTTTTCTAATATGGCTCGCGAAAATGAAACTTGTTTTGATAATTACTATGAGAGAAAAAAGTGCGATTTTCCATAGTTTTTCGATGAAACGTGACTCTTTGGAGTATAGTAATTAGTTATTAGACATATAATAAGTCTATGATAAGACAATATAATTGAAAAAATCTAACGAATTTTATATTATGGGCATTCAAAGTTTATTATTAGGTTCGGACGCGGAAACTCTCAAAACTTTAGATTTTTCTATAATATCAGACAAAGCTCAAAGTTCTGGTGTGATTTCTAAGAAGAAGTGATGTAGTAATAAAGTTATTTTGAAAGAATTTCATATAAAAAAATACCATAAGTAGTCACAAATTAAAAATTAAAAAAATTTTTTTTTACGAGAATACATACAATTTTTATTGGCTGAATAAATAAATATTTTTTCCGTATTTTTGTATGCAAATAAGTAAAAAAAAAATATCGTTTTGGTAAAGCATTTAATAAAGAACATAACTGTATTTACAATTTTTGATATTTACAAAAACTGTATTTACAAAAAAATCGAAATGATTTTATAGGCGAGTTTTTTCAGTTTGCCAATTTTGTAATATTTATTCATTATTATCTTAATTGTTTTACGAGATAAGGTTATAATGTTTTATATGTCAAATTTCAATGCGATCATTTTTCTCTTTATCTTTTTTTAATCCGTTTAGTGGTTTATAAGTTATGATCGTTTTTCTTAAGGCCGTTGACTCGCGTCGATTTTTTGCGCGAATATGTCGCGCGCAAAAGTGATAGGTGAGTTTTTACCTCGCAACGTGAGGGGTTAAGAAATGCAACTGGTAGATGGCATTCTCAGTTCCAAACATTCATTAATCTTATGATTAATATAGCGGCGTTTGTGGTATGGCAGTATGGTGATGTACTATAGATGCCACTCAGCCTATACAGCATCCTCTCAAAATAACATAATTATATAATAAAAAACGTATTTTTAAATCACACCTCTTATTATTTTAATATTATTTACATAAATATGTCCATTTTTAATTCAGTATACAGGTTTCAATACGTAATAATTACGCACTTGAGTTCAGATAGACTAATAAAACTACACACTAATGTTCAGATAGACTAAATAGATAGCATTCTATCTTAAAGTGTTATTTCAGTGATATAATCAGCCTATATATAAATGCGATAGATTGCACTATTAATTGAATGTAATTATTGTTATCATTGTTTAAATTATTGTTTTTTATGATCAATCAGTCCTTTATAAGAAACCATTCATTATCAATGTTATTATAGATGGCCAAATAAATTGTTTTCAGTATCGCCAGACAACGCTATCAGCGCCACCTACAGGTCGCCGGCGCAAAAAAGGTTGCCAAAACGTACTTTGACTGAGCAATGCAATACCATATATTATCAATGGGTATAGTAACTACTATATGCAATTGGATGAAAATTAAACTCTATTCATTTAAACTAAACTAAATTCAAATTAAACTAAGTTCTCGCTGTTTGTCAATAGATGGCTCCAGCAGTAAGTGCTGGTCGATTTTGACATATCCAAAACGCCATAAACCACGCCATTAGTAATTTTGTTTTGGCGTCATATACTTTACGTTGTGTGGAAATGTCTGATTTTGTGCCAAATAATCGTCATTTGCGGGAAGTGTTGATTTTCTTCTTTCATTCGAAGAATACAGTGGCTGAAACGCATCGAGAGCTCCAAAAAGTTTACGCAGATGCTGCTCTAAGTGAAACAATGTGCCGTGATTGGTTCCGTCGCTTCAAAGACGGTGATTTCGATGTTGATGAGCGTCCGCGTGAAAGAAGGCCAAAATCCTTCAAAGACGCTTAATTGGAGGTATTGCTCGATGAGGATCCGTGCCAAACGCAAGAAGAATTTGCTTCAGCAATAGGAGTTACCTGCCAATCCATTTCCAAGCGATTGCATGCGTTGGGAATGATTCAAAAACAAGGAACTTGGGTTCCTTATAATTTGAAGCCAAGGGACATTAAGCGTCATTTTTTTGCCTGAGAACAACTGCTCTATCGCAAACAAGGAAGGGTTTTCTTCATCGCATCTTGACGAGATTTATTATAGCAACCCAAAGAGAAGAAAGTCATGGGGACTGCCCGGTCATGCTTCTACGTCGTCGGCTCGGCCAAATATTCACCCTGAGAAGGTTTAGTTGTGTATTTGGTGAGACCAGGTCGGTGTTATTTATTATGAACTGTTGAAACCCAACGAAACCATTTATGGGGAACGGTATCGACTTCAAGTGATGCGACTGAGCCGAGCACTGCGCGAAAACGGCGACGAGCAGAGGCACGAAAAAGTTATTCTACATCATGATAACGCTCGACCTCTCGTTGCCAAACCCGTTAAAACCTACCTGGAAACGCTCAAATTGGAAGTCTAACCCCACCCGCCATATTCCTCGTCCAATTATTACTTGTTCTGTTTGATGGCACATAGACTGGCTGATCAGCAGTTCCGCTCATATGAAGACATCAAAAAATGGCTTGATTCGTGGATAGCCTCAAAAGATGAACACTTTTACCGTAACGGTATTCGAGCTATGCCAGAAAGATGGGAAAAAGTTGTAGCTAGCGATGGGCAATACTTGAATGATTTATTTGTAACCAATTTTTCACAATAAATTTGCATTTTCATAAAAAACACAGTGAGAACTTAGTTGCGCCTAACCTAAACCTAAACCGCCTTGCCCCTAAACCAAACAAAAAAATATTAATATAGGTTTTAAATAAAAAAAAAAAAAATCCTGGGTAAATTACGGGACTACTATAATTCAATAAATTGTAGTAAAGATAATGAAAGAGAAACGATATATTACCTTTATTTCCGCTTGCTCCACTATCGCCAACGGACTGTCTTCGTAGGGACTCAGCTGGGGTGTGAGAAGGAGACTGGCGGGAAGGCTTAACAGCGACCCAAGAAACTGGACAGCTTCTTTCCGGGGCGACTGATTAGACACAAAAATAAATAACAGTGAATATCCATTTCTTTATGCTATGATTTAAAAAATATTTCTAGTACAAAACTCTTGTTTTTGTGCGAGATCAAAGTGGCTGTCTTGGAAAAAATATAGAAATGGTTAAAATGAGGATGACTGTATTATTAAATCAAAAATGACAAAAAGTCCAGATGGCTTGCTATTGCACAACTCTAACCAATAAATATCTCACCATCATCACATTATAAAATACGAAATTAGCAATAGGCAAATTCATCAATATGATAGTTAATGTAAAATGAAGAAAACATCAAATTTTACACTATTATAGACAGTCAGATATAGTCAAGCAAACCCGCCATCTCGGGATGTTATAATGATTTTGGCAATGTGTTGCCCTGAGATGAGTCATAAAAATGTATACGACGTAAAACAATCTGCTGGTCCAGCTCTGCCACTGCCAAGAAGAGTCGGTCCTTAAACGGTAGAACTCCCTCGCTTATTGCTAACCAGTTGTGGTAAGACTACTCCGTCCACTAGACTGGTCGCCGCTTGAGGTCTCTCTTGTGAAATCTCTAACTGTTCTCAGCTCTTTCAACCCGTGGCACCCTTTGCCTGTGGTTGTCCCCAGGATTGGGTGACCAACGGACAGTTCTAAAGGTAAATGATAACAGTTCAACATCCGCCCCATTGTCTTAGGAAACTGTGGTCGAATGGCTCCATGCCATTTGGGCCTAATACCCTGTTTGTGTCTTTCCGCTGATCGCCTAATTTATGGTTCAGCTCCTATCCGGTAGCCTCTTCGAAGAGAAATCTGCATGCGGTTGTATTGTGAAGACGTAGTCGTTAAGATCTGGAGTGCGGATCTAAGGGAAAATCTCTGGCGGCCCTAAACGGCTGTGCACTGATCTGTTTGCTGGCCACGCTGCTCAAACCGGCGACCAACTGGGGGAATACAGAAACGTACCTTTCCTAAGAAGCGGGGGTAGTAGTTGACATGGCATCACCTATCCGTAGAAACAATTCGTTTGCCACCCATTCCTGAGTGATATAGAAAGACAAAGGGCGCCTCGAAGTAATCTTACCAACCTAATATCAGGTAAAGGCAGTGCAAGTGCTTTGAATCCTTGATTAGACTGGAGGATGGAAATATCCGTCGAAATCTGGTAGTAGCCGGGGCGAGGATGCCCTTGAAAAAATGCAGATTTTGCAAAAAGTAGAAAATTTCTCATGCGAGCGCTTGCAAAGGCGTATTTCAGGGGAAAAAACAACTTTTGTTACAAATTATTTATTTTAATTAGTTTATAATATAAATTAGTTAAAACTATTTATTTTATTAGTTAATATACAAAAATTATTATTTTTAAAATGAAGGCAACGAACGACCAGTCTATCGGAATATACTCTCAGGTGTTTTCTAAGAATGTTATTACAAGAAATAATAATACTCACTGTTAAATCCGACGAGTTCAAAACGATATAGGCTCCATTTAGAAAATCTAGAAGAAGGAGAGTGTGTCCATCGATGGCCAGCGAAAGATATTTTGTCGCTGCGTGACGAATGATGACGTCAATGAGATGTTTTGCCTCGTTAACATTTTCATTTTTCGGCTTTCTCAGGGCTAGAAAAAAATTATATCCAAAAATTTTAAACGGTGAATTCAGCGCCACTCATTAATCTCTTCTTTTTCTTTTAATCATATTTTTATCTACTATTGAAAATTATAGGTTCATCTTTAAGAAAGCACTAGGTGAATCTGAAACTGGAGGTCAAAATAAATGGCGCAAACACTAAAAATGTAGGACCTACAGGTGGTACTCTACTAATTCCTCCTACTCCCTAGCAGCTCCTCATTATCAGAGCTACAAATGTATGTAATAGGAGTTGAAGCTGTACACCACAAATACCAAAAACAAGATAGTAGTAAAGTACCCATAAAACCCCTTTAGTATTTACCCTTACAGCTTATAGAATTTGTCAGACGACAACCGATAACCTTATTTACCTGGGCTGCAATTTAATGGACAACCGGGTTATGAGAGAGGAGAAAAATATCCGTATAAAAAAACTGACGTGCAATCTTTAACATGAAAAAGGTATTTTGCAAAAGGAATATAAACCTAAACCTAACGATAATAATAATAATATTTTTTTTTTTATTAGCACTTAAAAATTTAAATACAAAAATGCAAGCTTATTGCTACACGGCAATATCTTGCAACTAACCTAATCACAGTGCAGTGGTACATCAGCGGGTTGTGGAAATAAAGATTATTAAACAAATAAGTTATTTTTACATAAAATACAAAGTACTACATTTAAAACTAGGAGTGACCATTTTTACCTAAAAGTCACAATTATGTTGCGAAAACTACCGGAAAGTCAAATACCTTTGTTATTGTTTTAATCGCGTTTGCGGTAATAATAAATAAAATAAGAGATTTCTAACTCGCAATACATGCGTATACTGTTTATTTTATTTAGTCATATTGTTATTTAATAATCAATCACACATAATGTAATAAACATTTGCTTAAGTTTAAAATATGTTAAAATGGGCTGAAATTTGGGCGAATAAACTTTTACTACTAATCTTACATTAAATTATGCCGTTTTCCTGACTTGGCCCTGTCCTTACATACATTTTTGGCTCCATCCACCATTGTTCTTCTCGTGCATTCTCTTATTTTAGCTTTAAAAAAATGTTACTTAAAGCGTTGTTCAAACCCCCCTCCCGCCACTGTAATTCATCGTAACTTTTTACAAGACCCCTTCCATCCCCCCAAATTGCGTTAGGTAATACTTGAAGGTCTCAAAATTATATTATTATTAGGGTTAGTTTTTTATTAGTGACACCCTTGAAGTGGGTGAATCAATACAAACAAATTAGCCACTTTTGATAAAAAATGATGGATATTTTTTTTTTTAATTTGAAAATTTTGATTGATAACTAAAAGATTGACAAGCGTTGAGCACGCTGCACCATCTACCAATAAGTAAAATATCGCGTATAAACAAAATTTACCTACCGCTAGATGGCCCAATGCGCTCAACTCTTTTTATACTATTTTTCTAAACACTAAATTTTTCAAGTTTCAAGGAAAAAAATGTTTTTTCTATTTTTTTTATTGAAAGCTGCTTGTTTTCTCGTACTGATTCACCCACTTCAAAGATGTCACTAATTTAAAAAACTTACCCTATACATACATATAATTATATCCGAATTCAACCTAATGATTTGTCCTCATGGCCTAATTTGTTTTATAAAGGACTCCATTCCCCAACAGACACTAAGGCTCATGTTTACTCCGGCTACCGTCTAACGGTGCATGCCTTGCACTAATCATGTTGCACTACGCACTACTTTCGCAATACTACATATCTAGAAATACAGAATTCTTACCTAGAATGTCCAAAACGGACATAACATCGCCTCACTAAAACGACTGAACAAATATCGCTCCCGGTCGCCTGATGCAACCGCAAATGAATTGAAGCATTGTTACCATGAAGAAAAATAATAGAGCGTCCCTATAAAAATCACTCATTGCCTACATAGATGCAGACATTCAAATCCTCAGATATATTGACTCACCTCAATGGTTTAGTATCTAGAATCTTACTTGTAATCATTGTTTAAAATCAATAAAAGTATATATTTTTTATTAATTAATTATGGAGAAACAATTAACAACGCTAAATTGAGAAACAATCATTTAACGTTGGCCATTTGTATAAATTTATTTAAAAAAATAAAAGATAACATACCCTCGTGCAGTATATGAAAATACAGGTCAGTAGGTTTATAATGGCCAGGCTCATGGCCAGTTGACACTGGCGCCTGAACTAATTGGCATAGGAGTTGCAAGGCGACGACCCGTCCTGGCCTGAGGAAAGTAGAAACAAACCAATAAGTTAAAATTTGCAGATTATAACGTGGCAAAAAACATGCTGTATCTCATTTCGTGTTATAGAGTTTTAAAAGAAGATTGTCGCTGTGATGTAAAACTTAAGCATATTATTATTATTGTTTGTAGGCCGGTAGCATAGCTAATTTTGCCTATGGGTAATTATGAACTTGTCCAGACGATTTTTAAAAAGAATAGCTGTCTCCGATTCCATTACACTGTCAGGTAGTTTTTCCAAATTAACCACTCTATTGCTGATGTAGAAATTATTGGCATTGCGAGTGAACGTCTTCTTGTCCAGCTGGAAGAGGTGCCCTCGCAGATTGTGGATCTGGTTGAAGCAGAAGATGGATTGAAGCAATTCACCGTTCATTATTTGAAATGTGATGCATTCGGCAGCCTAAATTTTGCAAGTTTAGGAGTATAAGCCCTAATTTAGTTCCGCAGCTTGTGGTATGCCTTAGGAAACTGCTGCGAGATCGCAGATAAGGCTCATATAGCTACACAACCTAAAGAAACAATGTATTGTAGACCCTCCCACTAAGCAGTGCAAGCATGTAAAAAAGTATATCGTTCCTACGCCTCTGCTCGAGTGAGGAAATAGTCTAATATAAATAAAATACAAACAGAGCTGCCATAGAATTTACCGACTGGTCAGGCCCATCATGATACTATTATTACACTTCTGGGGGGTAAGCGGTGAACTCTGGACTAACGACCAGCTGTGGCAGGTTTAGGACTGCTGTTTTGATACATGTGAGCTTTCACCTTACCACACATTCACTTCACCCTTCGACGCCATAGAATTTGAGATGCGGAAATTGCAATTTTAGATATTCTTTCTAGGAAGGAGTTGATTATTTTCCTGGAGAGCCCAATCTCTTTAAATAGGTAAAATAGAGATATGGCTGGCAGGCCACAAGAACCAACTTCCACTGCCTAAAAGTGAATGGTGACGGCATTTGCGAGACCATAGTATTTATTTAATATGTACTTGTGGTGTTTTGGGATATTTTATTCTCATGGAACAGTTAATTCTACAATAAGGGTCATCTTCCGAGATAGGGAGTGGAGGTTATATCTGGACGAAGGGCTGGGCGTCTGAGACCGTATCAATCTGAGGATAGTAACCGTACTTGTATTTTCACCAACTATGCAGAGTACGTTTTCTAGGGTGGGCTCCATACTATAGTACTCTCCTAGCTAGAGTAGTGTAGATTACTGATATTGTATTGCTATTGCTAAGAAAGCGGCTGTATCTGTCACTAATTGCAACATATATAGCCATAAAAATGTTTTGTAGGCCACATAACGCGTAAACAAAAGGCGGTGGTGGGTCCTGGGATGATCCATTTATTAAAGCTAATCCACCTACATTTACATAGTATCGCATACCCACAAGTATCTACAGTAAACGGCATATGCTGCGCAGCATAACCATAGAGGTTTTTTCAAAGCAAAGAAATCATACATATAAAAACCCTGTACTGGATTTATTGTTTTTGAAATATACAAGGTGTGGATATTGAAAAACCAGATTAGTGCTATGAAAGATTTTATTGTTTTTTTTCACAATATTAAAATTATTATTATTATTGGGCCTGAAAAATAGGAATTACGAAGATTGCTTGGAATTACTTGGACTGACTACTCTAAAACAAAAAAGAGAGAGAAGGGACCTGATTAGGATATATTACATTATTACAAATTATTACGATGAACCTGGGCTAGAGAATATTTACAAATTCAACATCAACACAAATCAATACAAATTTTCGTGGTCACACCAAAAAACTTACCCGTGCAAAATTTAAATCTAATCCTCGTAAGAAAGTTCTGCAAAATAGAGTGCTAGACATGTGGCATAAACCAACCATTGAAAGTGATTATTAGTTCAAGTTCTGTTAATCGATTTAAAATCAGAGTAAATTTATATCTAAAAACTTGTTTATATTGTTTAAAGCTAGCTTTACAAGATCTGATCTAGACATATCAGCAAAGCTGCCTGCCCGGAATAAATAATAATAATAAAATAATAATAATAATATTGTATTTTAATATGTCAGTATTATATTATTCGGTGGAGGCAAAGATCAGCCATGCTGACTATCAAATAGCCCTTCACTTTGTTCTCTCGGGGTAATC
The DNA here is from genome assembly GCA_944548615.1 of Micropterix aruncella. NCBI lineage: Eukaryota > Metazoa > Arthropoda > Insecta > Lepidoptera > Micropterigidae > Micropterix > Micropterix aruncella. The sequence continues at coordinate 62,831,622 of OX155980.1, read as the reverse complement.
ATAAGTTCGTATAAAATGGACAGATCTACACCGCCTCCTTGGCTTCCCCGTAGACCCTGACACTCATCTCTGTTGAAGGTTGGGGTTCATTTCCCCGTAACATGTGGGGAAAATATAAAAATAGCTCTCTGAAAATAGAAATGGGAACTCGAAACTGCAACCTGTGGTTTGTTCCGCTGTCCAATATGTGATGGCAGTGTCCAATTTGTATAAAAAATAGTAAATAATCTCACCAGTGGCTCGAAGGTAGTAATTGGGCTTCAATGCACCAACCAGCAACCAAATCAAACGGCACCTGCATCTGAAACTGGTCCGTGACTGACTGGTTTCTCCATATCTATGAAAATGGGAAACTATTATGTAAATGAAATTGAAATATGACAAATTTTTGTACATCTTTATTTTCGGCACTGCTAAACAACAAATATTGATAAGCACTGATAAAGTGAAATCGATGCATCGACCTTATCAGCGCATGCACAATCATCTTTGAGAGAAAGATAAGTTTGACTGAAGAATCGAATCTCATTTCTATGAAAAATAATTGAATATATGTATAGTGTATGTGGTTGCTCAAGATTGCTCAATGTGGTTCCAACGTTTCGGCACCTAAAATTTTACTACTAAACGCATTGTGTAGATTGCACTCATATTTCCAACCATTGGTTAATCCTCTCCTATGTTAAACATGGTGGCGCACTATATATGGCGCTCTGAAAACGTCTATACGGTATCCTATCTCGAAATAAAATAATAATATAACAACAAAATAATTTTGAAATCATAGGTCAATTATTTATTTGGTACACAGATTTCAATACGTAATCATTATAAACATTCAGATAGATATATCAGTTACAAATTTTCCGTGAATCAAACCCTAACCGATACAATAAGCTGACTATTCGTTTTTACCTATTTCTATTGATTATTATTATATTTTATATACTCCATTACTAATATCATACACGCTCACACTCCACACTTACACGCTAAACACACTCCCACAAACACAAAAACACACACACCCTGAATACTAGACTCTTATGTAGTTCAAAAATTGAAGGTACATTAGTTTTATTAAGTAGCTTTTTAAAAAAAAAAACTTCATTTATGTAATTTTATTGAAATCCGTAACCGGTTTTATTTGTTGTAAATCTGCATACATTAAAAAAAATATTATTACTGTAATACTGTGTGATTTCTCAATAAAGAATAGAATAGAATTCTTTCTCTCCGTATTATTTCTGTGATGTAATCAGCTTAACCCGCTTAGCATGTAACATCCATTTGGGGACATGTATGGCGGCCGCCTACAATCCGTAACATCCGATTTTGGATATCGCGCTCGCCGCTGCGAAAAATGCAATTTACGATTCGAATCGTCGTACTTAATGCTTTCTGACCGCGGAACGACATGGCCAGATAATCTTTCATTCGCCGGCCAACGACGATAAAATCGATCGCCGATTTAAAAAGTCAGCATAGACGTCAAAACAGCAGTCTCGATCGGCCACCCCGCGGCGGCGTATAGTTCCGCGAAATGTTTGTTTTGTGCAGTGTTTTGTGGATATAAGTGCAGTGTTTACCGGATAAAAGTGAGTAATTTCCATTTTTAAGTAGTTTAGGCATAAGTATTAGTCAATTAAGAGAGTCCATTTGCTGTTTTTCACGAATTTTCAAAGAAAACACTTTGGCAACAACAAACGGCTCGCGAAAAAATGGTTGTTATTATTTTGTAATGTTTTTGAAATATCCCGATATATTGCGAAATATGACGTAATGTCGCTTTAATTTACTAACAAAATAAGTATTGTTTCATTTACATCCTAAGTTATCACATAATTAGGCGTATTTTGAAAATTATATCTTGTTTTGTAAAATGAATCGCGCAAAGAAACTTGTTTTGATAATTACTATGAGAGAATAAAGTGCGATTTTCCATAGTTTTTCGATGAAATGTGACTCTTTGGAGTATAGTAATTAGTTATTAGACATATAATAAGTCTATGATAAGACAATATAATTGAAAAAATCTAACGAATTTTATATTATGACCATTCAAAGTTTATTATTAAGTTCGGACGCGAAAACTCTCAAAACTTTAGATTTTTCTATAATATCAGACAAAGCTCAAAGTTCTGGTGTGATTTCTAAGAAGTGTGATGTAGTAATAAAGTTATTTTGAAAGAATTTCATATAAAAAAATACCATAAGTAGTCACAAATTAAAAATAAAATTTTTTTTTTTTTACGAGAATACATAAAATTTTTCTTGGCTGAATAAATAAATATTTTTGTATGCAAATAAGTAAAAAAAAAATATCGTTTTGGTAAAGCATTTAATAAAGAATATAACTGTATTTACAATTTTTGCATATTTTACATATTTTGTGACAAAAAAATCGAAATGATTTTATAGGCGAGTTTTTTCAGTTTGCCAATTTTGTAATATTTATTCATTATTATCCTTATTGTTTTACGAGATAAGGTTATAATGTTTTATATGTCAAATTTCAATGCATCATTTTTCTCTTTATCTTTTTTAAATCCGTTTAGTGGTTTAAAAGTTATGATCGTTTTTCTCAAGGCCGTTGACTCGCGTCGATTTTTTGCGCGAATATGTCGCGCGCAAAAGTGATAGGTGAGTTTTTACCTCGCAACGTGAGGGGTTAAATAAAAATGCGAGAGATGGCACTAATTTATTGGGTCTTTATAATCAATCAGTCCTTAATGAAGAACCACTCATTATCAATGTTATTATTGATGGCCAAATATATTTCTATTAGTTTCGCCGGACAATGCTATCAGCAATACTATAATAATTGCTAAAACGTACTATGGCATGCAAGCTAATACGCTGTATTATAAATGCTAGTACTAAGATAAAACGTACAAGTACTTTTCAAAGCGCTAGTGTTGGCCTCTCAGATCGGTTTGCATATGGCAGCCCTAATCAGCTCATCCATACGATGATTAAAACTGATTGGTGAATAATTCGACTGATAATTTGATTAAAAGCTATGGCCGCTTAGATAATCAGTTTTAAATTTTACTGAAATTTTACAAATACTGAATAATTGATGTTGCTATCTATACAGTAGAAGGTGTGATACAAAAAAGTGAAATAAATGAACTAAACTGAACTTACCAAGACTAGTTTGCTGTTGAGATGTATTAGATAGTGATATACATGTTCGTGCAATGTGGGGTCTTTGATGTTGTTGATGTTGCCGAGGGCGCCCAACATCCGCCGCCACATGACCGCCGCTACGTCAGGCAGCCAGCCGCGAGCGGTTCCTCCAAACAGGATGCCCCGCTCATGTTCCTGCCCTTGTAGCTCGTTCCTCTCTATCAAACAAAACATTAAAACGACAATTATATTAAACCATTTTAAGTAGCTGTGGCTAAATCGAGAAAGCTGCTTGGGTCTATGCTTTGCAATAACAGCTAAGATATGTGTCTTAATTATTTTTTAGGGTGACTTTGGCAAAGTGAAGTTGCCTATGAACGACTGAATAGGTACGTCCACCCTCGCGCGTTTTCGACTTTATCTCACATTGTCGCTTTCAATTTCATCTTCTGTCTAGTGTATGCATCATTAAGCCCTTAAGACGCTTGCAGCTATAACGTCTACGCTTATGCACTTCTGTCCATCCAATTGCGATCACTGATGGCATCCTGGTGGAAATTAAGATGGAGTGTAAACTTGTAACTATCAGTGTCGCTTATTAATGTTGAGAGGTGCAAAAAGAATTATGACAGCAGGCTTTTTATCTTATTTTTTACCATTTTCTTTGTTAACCCGCTCTATCCGTAACATCCATTTGGGGACATGTTTGGCGGCCGCCTAAAATCCGAAACATCCGCTACGGGATATCGCGCTCGCCGCTGCGAAAAATGCAATTTACGATTCGAAACGTCGTACTTAATGCTTTCTGACGGCGGAACGACATGGCCAAATAATCTTTAATTCGGCGGCCAACGGCGATAAAATCGATCGGCGATTTAAAAAGTCAGCATAGACGTCAAAACGGCAGTCTCGATCGGCCAGCGTCGCGGCCGCGTAGTTTGCGAAATGTTGGTTTTGTGCAGTGTTTTGTGGATAACAGTGCAGTGTTTACTGGATAACAGTCAGTAATTTGCATTTTTAATTAGTTTAGGCATAAGAATTAGTCAATTAAGATAGTCCATTTGCTGTTTTTCACGAATTTTTAAAGAAAACACTTCTGCGACAACAAACGGCTCGCGAAAAAATGGTTGTTATTATTTTGTAATGTTTATGAAATATCCCGATATATTGCGAAATATGACGTAATGTCGCTTTAATTTACTAACAAAATAAGTATTGTTTCATTTACATCCTAAGTTATCACATAATTAGGCGTATTTTGAAAATTATATCTTGTTTTGTAAAATGAATCGCGCAAAGAAACTTGTTTTGATAATTACTATGAGAGAATAAAGTGCGATTTTCCATAGTTTTTCGATGAAATGTGACTCTTTGGAGTATAGTAATTAGTTATTAGTCATATAATAAGTCTATGATAAGACAATATAATTGAAAAAATCTAACGAATTTTATATTATGAGCATTCAAAGTTTATTATTAAGTTCGGACGCGGAAACTCTCAAAACTTTAGATTTTTCTATAATATCAGACAAAGCTCAAAGTTCTGGTGTGATTTCTAAGAAGTGTGATGTAGTAATAAAGTTATTTTGAAAGAACTTCATATAAAAAAATACCATAAGTAGTCACAAATTAAAAATTAAAAAATTTTTTTTTTACGAGAATACATAAAATTTTTCTTGGCTGAATAAATAAATATTTTTGTATGCAAATAAGTAAAAAAAAAATATCGTTTTGGTAAAGCATTTAATAAAGAACATAACTGTATTTACAATTTTTGCATATTTTACGTATTTTGTGACAAAAAAATCGAAATGATTTTATAGGCGAGTTTTTTCAGTTTGCCAATTTTGTAATATTTATTCATTATTATCTTAATTGTTATACGAGATAAGGTTATAATGTTTTATATGTCAAATTTCAATGCGATCATTTTTCTCTTTATCTTTTTTAAATCCGTTTAGTGGTTTAAAAGTTATGATCGTTTTTCTCAAGGCCGTTGACTCGCGTCGATTTTTTGCGCGAATGTGTCGCGCGCAAAAGTGATAGGTGAGTTTTTACCTCGCAACGTGAGGGGTTAAAGAAAAAAAACATCATCATTAAAAATTTGCGTCGATTTTTTGCCCGAATATGTCGCGAATATGTCGCGCGCAAAAGTGATAGGTGAGTTTTTACCTCGCAACAGGAGGGGTTAAAATTGTATTTTTGGCCCAGAGCAGTGAAAGCATCGTTACTTTTCCTTATATTATTGTAATCTACATAATTCTGGTCCCATAATACATGACAATTTCGATAACCTTCCATAAATTGTAATGTTCTCTGTTTATCTTCTGCAACTTTATCTCATGAAATGCACCGCCACCGTATCCAGGTCCGCTGGAGCCATTCACTGTCATTCACTTGTTTGACAGATGCGCTTTGAACGAACTCCGCAAGATGAAATAAAAAGCGCACTAGTGTGGACATACCTTATAGGAATAAAGAATTGTGGCTTCTTGTTTTCATAATGAAACAAAACCTAGCTCAGGCGTTTTGCAGCCTTTGAATTGTATCTTAGTCTACTTTCAGCAAGTACATATATGCAATCGCTGTAATCAAGGCAAAATGAGAATATTAATTAGGATCATCCAAATATCTGAATCATGATATTCCCTGATTCGATAAGGAGACATCCATGAGCCACTTTTACCCCTCTCTTTCCCCTTGCTGATAAGTTCAAGGCTATACCCCACCCCCTCTCCAGAACCTCAGGTGATTTTTTGTTTGAATCTTTTTCCCTCATAAAAACCCATTCCGAAAACCATATTAAACTTAGAAACACAGCTAATCCAGTACATTCTGCAATGACGATGACTTAGCACTGTGCTGATGTTTCCACGTAGATAGGAGGACATGCATAATTAGGACATATAAAGATTAAAAAATATTTAGATTTTCATCTATAAATATAATAGATATATTTTAAGTGGTTATAGAACTAAATTATATAGTATAGCAATACTTTTTGTCAGTATATAATAGGGGTAATAAAGATTTAAAAATATTTAGATTTTCATCTATAAATATAATAGATATATTTTAAGTGGTTATAGAACTAAATTATATAGTATAGCAATACTTTTTGTCAGTATGTAATGGAGGTAATAAAATTTAATATACATTACATTATTTGATAATTATATGTATATGTGTATGTATGTGTGTATACATATATGCATATGGAGAATGGAGAAACATGTAAATGGAGAAGCTTATATACCATCTTGATCAAAAAGTATCAGGAATCACCACCGTGTGGCACTCCTAGTCTCCCGATTTCAATTCTTTTTTTTTGTTAAGTTGGCACGTCTGTGCGTGACATCTGGTACCTTTTTACAGCTCGATAGCTTGAAATTCGTAAAAGTTACAGCATCTATAGTGCATCTGACTTTTAGTGTGTCTGCGATTTTTTACGATTTTAAAAATGGAATTATCTTTGCAGCAACGAGTTTGCATAAAATTTTGTGTGAAAAACGGATTCAAAGATGCGAAGACCGTAGAAATGTTTAAAAAGTGTTTCAGTAGCAATACTCTATCAAAAACAAACGTTAATGTGTGGCACGAACGCTTCAGAACTGGCCGTGAGTCTGTCGAAGATGACGATCGAAAACTGAGGAAAATGTCGAAAAATTGAAAGAAATGTTGACCGAAAACCGCAAATCAGAGAGATTCTATTTACCAATGTGTGAGTGTCATCATCATCATCATTATCAGCCGGTAGACGTCCGCTGTTGGACATAGGCCTCCCCCATGACCGAATAACATAGTGTGTGTAATTATTATACAAGTGTGAATGTTTACAATTTTTTTTTATATAACCGAACGTAATACCAGTCGTAATACCTTATAACCAAAAAAAGCGAAAATATAAAATGTAAGATGGTTCTTACCTAGGGCAGCATACGAATTTGCAGAGTCTTTTATAGATGTACTCTCCACGCCGGTCGACGCAGTGGGGGATGGGGTTCTCGTTGCTAATAATAAAATAAAAAATCATTAATGGACTTCAAGTCTTTTCTATGACTTTATAAATGGAGTAGTTAAGAGAGCCAGTATGCTCTTATATTTTATAATAAAGGCTTTTTCTTTCATCACCAGTGATCTCTACCTCAAATTGTCTCTACCAAAAGATCTCTGCCAAAATCTCTACAAAATCTATGGTCGCCCACTCCTCAAATACTCATACCAGATATGGAATGTCTATTTTAGGAAAGACTGCAGAGACGAGCAACAAAGATGGTTGAAGCACTGAGAAAAAAGTCATATGAAGTAACTTGGCCTATCGACATTGAAAGAGCGAAGACGGCAGAGGGATCTAATCAAAACCAACAAAATTATATGTGAATATTACATAGTTCCTGAGCTCAAAAGGCTGTACGTTGTGAACAACTACAAACACCTTCATGGTCATTCATTGAAACTCAATCAAACAACTGCAACTGCAACATGCAATAAAAACCCCTTTTTGAGTAATCGTGTGGTGAAAAACTGGAATGAGTTACCAGAAGAAAAGATAAGTGCGAAATTGAACAGTTTTAAAAACAAACTGATACCTTTCTATTGTCTATGAGACAATAAAATAAAATCAAAACAAGTGCACGTGTTATAATCGCATCGGTTTAATAAGTTACAGCATCAAACCAAAAAAACCAACTCGATTATGTACCTCATCCGCAAATAATTCCACTATATCAATACCAGCCTTATTTTTATTAGTATACAACACCTACATCAGACCAATGTCAGAGTTTAAATTCCAATCTAGAATCCTTCTTCTTTGTCAAAAACGTGTAGCTCCTTAAAAGCATTTCTCTCTTAAAGGTATTTTGAGGAAGAAACATTACCTTAAGATCATGCTTCTGAGATGCTAAATATTCTTAATACTATTATATGGGATGGAGTGCTGGTCAGTTACATACATACGTGCTGTTAAGAAAGCTTGGAGCCTTCGAAACAAAGGTCTGTTAGAGGATACAACTTATAAACTGGGTTGACAGAGTCAGGAATGAAGATGTCTTAAAGTTTAAAGCATGCATGTACATAGAAATATTGAGGACAATAAAGACCCGCAAACTTGAATATCTCGCTCTTGTCATGCGTCACCCAGAAAGATGCAACATTGGGCCCGAATGCATTTCTTCGTGAACTAAAATTAAAAATTAGTTCATGCGATTGAGACAGAGAAATACATTGGAGCAAAATATGAAATAAATGATCGACGATTTTCCGGCATCAAAACTACCTGTCAAACTTATAGCCATCCAAATAAGTTTTAAAACATTTGGTGCGGTCTTAGATTCAGATAGTTTATTTTCTGAGGGTAGTTTTAATGCGGACAAATTACAACAAATGTATAACGCCCTGTCTCGTTCACATAAACCAATTTCCGATATTAGTTCACGAATAAACGCAATCAAGCTGCAACACGAAGTTGAAACACGAATCAACGCAATCAAGCTGCAACACGAATAAATGCATCAAATAATTCAATGCAAAATATCCGGAAGAAGAGATCCTGTGCAAAAAGAACATCTTTGAAACCAGTCCTGTAAATTACGAAGCAACAGTCCTGTAAATTACGAAATCTACAACAGCGGCCAATAATGTTGTTATAGCCAATATGATAAATAGCCATTCGGTGGCGGACATGGAACCAGAAAGAGAAGATTTTCCCGATCGGAACCGGACCAATGCCTGACCAACTAAAAAGTAGCATGCCTAACTTTTGCTCAAGATATCAAATTATTATTTTGATTATTTACTCTGATCTACCTAGATACAGGACACTGCAGTCCTAGTTAGGTGGACACTAAGCATTTCCACATTTGTGTTGATTTTTTCAAAATGTAGGAAAAAATATTATATGAATAAAGTATTTTAAATAAAAAAATTAGTACATTTTTTTTTCTCTTTGTTTTAAGGGATGTGTCCAAAGTTTGACCGATATCAGATAAAAACTATAGGTTCGTATAATGAATATACAAATATACACCCTTCCTTTACTAAATACAGATTCAGAAGTAGCATAAAAAAGTGTCATCGAAAACTTACGGTTCTCTGAGGTGCGTCCACACGCTGCCTTTGCTGCTAGGTCGTTAAGGGAAGCACTCCTTTTAATGGCATCTAAATTAAACTCTGCGTCGTCGTCTGAAAAAAATAAAATGAAATTATTATAGCCCATATCATGAAAGTATTGGAGTCAATACAAATCTTCGAGGATAATACAGTAAAAACTCAATTGTGCAAAATTTTAATCTAATCCTTTTAAGAAGATTCTGAAAAATAGAGTGGTGGACATGTGGAATAAATTACCATTTGAAGTGATTAGTGCAAGCTCTATCAATCGATTTAAAATTACACTTGATTTGTATCTAAAAACTTCCTTATACTGTTTATGAATAGCTTTACTAGATCTGATCTGGATGTATAAGAAAAGCTGCCTGTCCAGAATAAATAATAATAATGTCGGAAATGCCATCCGAAATGTAACCACATACTGAATGAAAACACACTTAAAAGTGTTTCTACGTAAAAGGACCTCGGTATAACCATCCCGACCCCTGAAATGGGACCCGCTTATCTTAGCCCTACCAAAAAGAGCAAACAGCCTAATATATTTAATTGAAAAAGATTTAGAAAGCTTTTATAAATATAACATAGACCTATATATGGTTTCAAAATTTGGAATCAGTATTTTGTCAAAGATTGCAGTCCGTTCTTGCTTGTTAAAGATATAATAATAAAAAAGATTTTTTTTTTTACTTACCTAGTGTTATTTTTAATTGGTTAATTAGAATATAATTTCTTAATTATAAAATAAGTGGCAAGTTTAAAGTGTCGGCGACTATGGAATTGATTTTTTTGTATTTTATGCTGGCTGCCCTTATTACCTGTTTACCAGCTTAAAAAACCAGCCCAGTGTAATTATTCCATTATGACATTTTAGAAAAGATGTAAGATAACTCTCCGTAGAGTTGTTCGCTTGTGAAAGGTTTACTCAATAATCTAGGTATGTTCCAATTAGTAGTCAAGTCATAAGATCATATTGTAGGTATTTCAATATTCTGTGGTCAGGGAGACGACAATAAAATAGGAGATGCTAACTTCTGGTCGACAACGCAAGACGTTCCATTGTCAGAAAGCGTGGGGGTTTTGAAACAGAGACTGACAGAGCGGCCACCCAATCAGTCATGTCTCCAGCCGCAGTCTAGATCTGGGCGAAATCGAAGTAATTAACTTATCATTCGTAAACCAAAGCAGAGTTTTTGATTCACAAGTATAATTGGACGAGACGCGGAAGACGTAAAGCCTCACAGTCCGAGGTGAGGGCCGAAGAGGCAGCAGTCGACGTACGAAGTAGCAATACGTTTGAAATGAGGAAATGAGGTTTTCCTGGCCTGGTTTGCTCAGCTTCAAATAAAATAAAATAAACAAATAAATGTACCTTCGGTTTCTCCCAATCTCCGCAATTCGGGTCTATCTAAGGAGTGTGCCCGAGCACGAATTGAAACAGACACCGCAGTCTCCTTCGCCGGACGGCGGATCGAGAGGCCTATAAGAAAATAAATAATTACAATTAAAATAATATGTCTAACAGAAATAAGGCCCCGAAATCCTTGATAATTCTATAGTTCCCCCTGATATTTTTGAAAAGTATCCTTTTAACCCTTCAGGCCTCGGCCCCTCAGCCGATTGAAAATTTGATGTCCCAAAAACTTTTAGTAAAAATTTGTAAAAAAATTGAATTATAACACTGTCTCACCAAAACATTAATTACTGCCAAACCACTGTATCCATAATTAAAATAAAACATATTAACATAATAAAACATAATAAAATAAAACAAATTAAATTAAAATAAAATTAAAACGGGGCCGTCACTCTGAATCGTGTTGTGGCCGATATCGGCCAATCGAGGCCTGAGGGGTTAAATTTATTTACCAAATCGCTATCTGCACAGTCGTAAATTCAACTGTTCCATACTTATTCTATAGAGACAATAATAATTATTTTTATTGCTTTTAGGCAGGTAGAATAGCTAATTTTACCTATAAGTGTGGCGAACTTAACCAGGATTTTAACAACATTCACTGTTCCTGCATTCACCACTGTTCCTCAACCACTCTGTTGTTCAATAAAAAAAACTTATTTTTGAGGCAAAACTATGTCGAGTTTGACGCAATGTCCACGACGATTATGGTTTTGGTTGACGAGAAATATAGATTATAATGATAAACCATAATAGACTATAAGTATTTTAGAGGTCTCGACATTGATTATATATGATAGTAGATTGCTCAACTCCATAGTACGATTAGGCAACCCTTCTGAAACAGCAAAATGCAGGTTGTACTGACAGCATTGATGGACAAACTAATAGCAATTTATTTGGCCATCTATAATAACATTGATAATGAATGGTTTTTAAAAAAGGACTGTTTGATTATAAAATCCAATAATTTAACCAATGATAATAATAATAATAATAATCAATTATTATAGTATCCGCAGTACAAACTGGCGACTGGGGCAATTAGAGACAGTTAACATAGGAATGGTACCATGTCGATAAAATATTTATCTATACTAATATTATAAAGAGGTAAAGTTTGTGATGTTGTAGGAAGTAATCTCTGGATCTAATGAACCGATTTTGAAAATTCTTTTACCAATAGAAAGCCACATTATTTGTGAGTGTCATAAGTTATATATTAATCCGAAAAATGAAAAGACCTTTTCGTGGTAGTCGGATTTACAAAGTAAGTCGGAGAATAAGCGGTCGAACAAAAACGTTTCTAACTAACACTGCCTTAACGATGAGAGATATATGATTAAGTTCTAGAGAAAAGTTGTAGAGCTTGATAATGCCTACAAAAAAGTCAGCGACAGCATATGTCTAACTTTTATATTATATTAATTATGAATTCTTATCAAAATAAGTAAATTTATCGCTCAAGTGTTTAAAACAAAAGACTTTTCCCTTTTACTGCATAAATAATTAAAGAGATAATACGACATAGGTATGGAACCGTATCGTAATCTGTACTTCTATACTAATATTATAAAGAGGTAAAGTTTGTGACGTTGTAGGAAGTAATCTCTGGATCTACTGAACCGATTTTGAACATTCTTTTACCAATAGAAAGCCACATTATTTGTGAGTGTCATAGGCTATATATTATTCCGAAAATTGAAAAGACTTTTACCTGCTAAAATTAGATAGATAAAATTCCTAGATTTAGCCAAAAGCGGTGAGTAAATACCGTAATAGGTGCTAAGTAGCTAACCGATTAGGACTATTAATTGTAGTAACCGTAACAGTTCGATTTCGACATTTTATGACATTTTAACGACGCTTTTGCCAAATTAGTTTTCGTCTACTTTAATTATTGTGCGTACTGTGTAGGTCATTAGGCATTATTGATAACAAAATATTCTGCTATAAAAGGCTTAATGTCAAAGAGCATAACTCATTCGTTATACGAACTCTATTTGTGAATCTACATCATGATGGAAGATTTTTGCAAAACTAATTTGACCAAGTTAAGAAGTGATGTTAACCAGCAAAGCCGGCATGTCATTCTCAACATTTATAAGTGGTTTTATAAGTTGAAAGAAGGCCCTGATGTCATAAGGAAAATTGATTTTCAACAACCAAGAAAGTTGGCACCATTAGTTTGTGGAACGAGCGAACGAACTCTAGATCGAATTCGGAATCGATTCAAAAATCTCCAGAACGAAGACCTGGCCAAAGCACATAATATAATTGACACCCATTCTCATGTTATTAATCTATAAGACGATAGTGACAGTGAACACGAATATGAATAGCTTGCTGACTTTCTTTGTTCAGTTTAATTTTTTTTTGTATAACAATTATTTTATTGTCAACTATTATAAATTTGATACTTTTATATTTTTATTTTAATAATTCAATATCAATATTTATATGTTTAACTTATTTAATATTTATCGTAATGAAACAATACTGAAATATAAATAGGATAGAAAATGATGCGGTAAATTCGTTTTCTATCCTATTTATAATGTCAAAAAACCGCGATAGTCTTCGATTTTATAATACTGAAATAATATTTATTTCCCTCGTTTCATTACTTTATCGATATTCCTTTTGTATGCGTAAAGTACCTACACTACGGTTACAGGTATCGCTCCATAAGGCCGTGCAAGTGCGAAAGAGATGGCACGATTTCGATGATAAATTACCTGACTCGCCACTTTGTAATGCGGATAGTATAGTGACATGTATCACACTTTTTAATATAGGCTGGTTACATCAAAGAAATAATAGATCACAGATATAAAGTCATTTATTAAGTCTATCTGAAAATTAAAGTGTGCAATTACTACCTATTGAAACCTGCATACCAAATATTATGTAAAAATTATTAAAATAAGAAGAGCTATGATTTAAAAATTCGTATGTTATTATATTATTATTTGAACTACAAGTCCGCGTAGACTTCCACAAAAGGTTCCTTACTGGAATCAGCCAGAATGGCACTGGTCTGGGGTATGGCAGTACAACCACGAGCGACGTGGACTTGAAGAAGTCTCTTTTGCGGAGAGATTACGACAGCAAGAGTATGGCTCATGCTATTGGCCTTCAATGCCAGAATGACTGGACAACAATTGGTGACTTTTGCATTCCGCCTCCAATGCACTGGAAGGTAATGCTCTATGACTGGACGCCAGAGATGCTGAAATTTTATTTGAATGCCTTTCAGCATACACTTCCAGACCCCAGTAACCTCGCTCGTTGGAGCTTTGCCGAGGATAGTTCTTGTCCCCTCTGTAGCAATACCCCTTGCACAGCTAGACACATTCTAGCTGGCGTGCGGGATGGCTCTAAAGGCAAAAAACATTTAACTACAAAACCTTTCTCAATAATCGAGAAAGCTACAGATTGGACTCTGGAGGTTGATTCGGTCTCTAAGCAGTATAAATTCCCTGAAAGTCTCGGATGCACAGCCCTCCGTCCAGATATAACTCTTTACTCTCTATCTCGGAAGGTGGCTCTTATTGTAGAATTAACTGTTCCATGGGAATCAAATATCCCAAAAGACCACGAGTACAAATTAAATAAATACCATGATCTTGCAAATGCCGTAACCCGGAACGGCTTCACTGTTCACCTTCACGCGGTGGAAGTTGGCGCTCGTGGCCTGCCAGCTAAATCTCTATTTCACCTCTTTAAAGATCTTGGCCTTTCCAGAAAAATAATCAACTCTTTCTTAGAAAAATTATCTAAAACTGCGATTTGCGCATCTCAAATTCTATGGCTTCGAAGGGGGAGTGAATGGGTGGCAAGGTGAACGCTCACATGTGGCAAGACAGCTGTCCTAAACCTACCACAGCCGGTTCGTAAGTCCGGAATCCACTGCTCACCCCCCAGAAGTGTAAAAAATAGTATTATGATGGGCCCGACTCCGGTCGGTGAATTCCATGGCAGCTCCGTTTGTATTTATTTATATACCGTATAAGCGTGTTTGGAGCGCCATCTACAGTGCGAGACCATACTGTTATACCACCAAAGTCCCCATTTTTAAAATAATAATAGAAGATTAATATTTTTTTAGAACTATGAGTTGCGTTTCGTAAACTTTGTTTCGTAGTAAAATTCTGGTTGCCGAATTGTAGTACGACGATGAGCAATCTAATACAATATATAATCAATGGTCTCAATAAGACAACCTCGCTTGCGTCTTTCCTCCAGTTTTGGCAGATTTAGTCGTTCCAGCGTTTTTTCAGAGCAGCAATTTTTTTTTCTATGCACACTCAATAAATGTGATCTTTTTGACCAAATATGCACTCTATATTATCCGGAATGCAAACTAGAGGGTACTCGACCTCATATAGGCCTTATAGGCTAGTATAATGAGTCCAGGCGTTAGTGATTGGCTCTGTCCACAATAACAGTTAGGGGTCGTCCATTAATCACATGATGTTTTTAAGCAACTTTTTAACCTTCCCCCCCCCCCTTGGTGATATGTGGTGAGGTCCCCCCCCCCCAACATCATGTATTTTTTTGGTACAAAGTATCTTTACAATTTTCAGAATGTTATCTTTAACACGACCGATGTGAGCCGTCCATCATTGGATGCAAGCCTAACTACGGCAGAATGTGAGCCGTCCAATAATGGATGCAACGCTCACCGTTTGCGAAAAAATTCATTAAAACTGCAAATACGGTTATTTTCGCTTCCGAGAGAGTTACATAACGGCGCAATGCCCATCTCTATTCGAATGTTTCGTTCGATGAACGTTCGGTCATGTAATTTATTTACTATGGATCAGTAATTGCCGGGTTCGCGTCGGGCAGACGCCATTTCGTAACGTTCCGTTCTTGTGCCGCTGTGTAGTGAACATAAATGTGTTTTAGTGCGTGTTATAGTTCGATATACTTCAAAAACGTGAGTAATTTGCATTTTAAAAGAGTTTATGAATGAGCATTTGTCATTTGAGATTGTCCATTTGCTGTTTTTTGTGTATTTTTAAGCAAATTGCTTCGCCGAAAACATATGTGTCAGAATAAGTGGCCGCTATTAGTTCCGTAATTTTTATGAAATCTCCCGAAATATGATGTAATATTGTTTCAATTCGCTGATAAAATAGTTATTCTTTGATTTACATCGTAAGTAATTACATAATAAGCCGTATTTTTTTCATTACGAGTAGTTTCATAAAATGCGGTCGCACTTTGGAGTTTGTTTTGACAATTAGTATGAAAGTATTACAATATTTTGAGTGCGATTTTCTATTGTTTTTCTATGAAATGTGACTCTTTGTAGTATAATAATTAGTTACTGGACATATAATACGCATATATTGAGACATATTATTTGAAAATCCTTAACCATTTTTGTATTATCAAAGTTTCCGTCAAAGTTACCAAGTTTCCATCGCTAACTCACAAAAGTTTAGATTTTTCTGTAATATCAGACAAAGCTGAAAGTTCTGGTGTGATTTTCCAAGAAGTGTAATGTAGTGGTAAAGTTATTATGAAAGAAATTCATATAAAAAAAGACCCTAAGTAGTCACAAATATAAAATAAAAAATATTTTTTTTTACGAGAATACATCAAATTTTTGTTGGCTGAATTACTAAATATTTTTGTATGCAAATAGGTAAAACATATTAATAGTTTTGGTAAAGCATTTAATAAAGAACATAACTGTATTTACAATTTATGCATATTTTCCGTATTTTGTGATAAAAACATCGAAATGATTTTATAGGTGAGTTCTTTCAGTTCGCCAACTTTGTAATATTTATTCATTATTATCTTAATTGTTTTACGAGATAAGGTTATAATGTTTTATATTTCAAATTTCAATGCGATCATTTTAAAGTATTCTTTTTATGATCCGTATAGTAGTTTAAAAGTTATGGTCCTTGATGATGCGGGTACCTAGAGGTCTGGTCTCGTTACTCAGAAGAGCACTCTAGGCGGTTTATGATTTTGCGTGAGATCCGTGTGAGTTTGCTAGCTTGAAGGACCACCTGGTGTACCTTAGTACCCAGGAGCGGATATTTAAAGTGGAAAGACAGGATGTCGGTACTTACGGTTTTGTTTGTTCCGTATGTGCTGCTGGACTGCACTGCTTCTCGTTTATCTGTCACTCACTGAGGTTTCACACGAATTGCGATGCGGGCTAATCAACACAAAGGTTTGTGTGATGCGATGCGGCGGTTTGCGACGAGAAAAAACGATAATCTCGTCTGTTGTTGCGGAGCGAATACATTCGACGACGCGCCTCGCCAAGTCAACAAATGTACTGTCCTACCCGTCGTTCCGACGGGGCGATCCGTAGCGCTGGGCGGCTCAGATCGGCGCGGGTCGCGACATGTTTAAATGGGTACCGACAATATTGATTGGAGCGGAAGAATTTATAAAAGGGATTGGATTAGACAAGTGATTAGGAGGCGGAAAATTACGCTAATTCTCACACAAACCTCACTGGCGTGAACATTCCCCCGGCCTTGAAAGGACCCCTTTCAAATGAAAGGTATAAACCTTTATGTCATGTGAGAATTAATACCCAATCTATTAACTTGAATGCACCAATCGACCCTGTGTGTGTTCTCAATGAAGCGATGTGATGAATTTATTATAAAGCGGTTATTATGTCAGCTGATCTAAATGGCTAAAGAATATAACTTAACACTAAAAAATGCGGTTGGTAAAATTATAAGTAATTAAACATTTGCGGTTTTATTGATTTGTGCGGGATGCGGTAATTCTAATTGAAAGTTTATTGAGTTGGTAAAGGGCAGATCTTTACCACCGGTCGCTTGTAAACCCCAGACTTGGTCCGGACAAGAACCACTCGAGTTACGGCATCTGTGCCAGGATAAATTTCTTCTATTACTCCTAAAGGCCAATGAAGAGGCGGAGAGTTATCCTCCCTCACAAGAACGACCATCCCTTTGACAATGGGATGAGACGGGGTATTCCACTTCTGCCGTACTTGCAAGGTATGTAGATATTCCAGACTCCAACGAGACCAATAATTTTGCACCATATGGTCCAGCATAAATTTGCGTTTGATCGTAGAAAGTGGTTGTTCTGATACAGAGGCAGCTGGTAGCGAGGTTAGTGGTGTTAAGGTTAGGAAATGGGCGGGCGTTAGTGCGAGTGGCTCTGATGGATCACCACTTAATAATGAAAGTGGACGTGAATTTAAGAGGGCTTCTATTTGAGCGAGGACGGTGTATAACTCTTCATATGTTAAAATTTGCGTACCAATTACTCGGTGGAGATGAGTTTTTACAGAACGGACATTTGCCTCCCATATACCACCAAAATGTGGGGCATGTTCTTTCATAATAACTTTACCACTACATTACACTTCTTGGAAAATCACACCAGAACTTTCAGCTTTGTCTGATATTACAGAAAAATCTAAACTTTTGTGAGTTAGCGATGGAAACTTGGTAACTTTGACGGAAACTTTGATAATACAAAAATGGTTAAGGATTTTCAAATAATATGTCTCAATATATGCGTATTATATGTCCAGTAACTAATTATTATACTACAAAGAGTCACATTTCATAGAAAAACAATAGAAAATCGCACTCAAAATATTGTAATACTTTCATACTAATTGTCAAAACAAACTCCAAAGTGCGACCGCATTTTATGAAACTACTCGTAATGAAAAAAATACGGCTTATTATGTAATTACTTACGATGTAAATCAAAGAATAACTATTTTATCAGCGAATTGAAACAATATTACATCATATTTCGGGAGATTTCATAAAAATTACGGAACTAATAGCGGCCACTTATTCTGACACATATGTTTTCGGCGAAGCAATTTGCTTAAAAATACACAAAAAACAGCAAATGGACAATCTCAAATGACAAATGCTCATTCATAAACTCTTTTAAAATGCAAATTACTCACGTTTTTGAAGTATATCGAACTATAACACGCACTAAAACACATTTATGTTCACTACACAGCGGCACAAGAACGGAACGTTACGAAATGGCGTCTGCCCGACGCGAACCCGGCAATTACTGATCCATAGTAAATAAATTACATGACCGAACGTTCATCGAACGAAACATTCGAATAGAGATGGGCATTGCGCCGTTATGTAACTCTCTCGGAAGCGAAAATAACCGTATTTGCAGTTTTAATGAATTTTTTCGCAAACGGTGAGCGTTGCATCCATTATTGGACGGCTCACATTCTGCCGTAGTTAGGCTTGCATCCAATGATGGACGGCTCACATCGGTCGTGTTAAAGATAACATTCTGAAAATTGTAAAGATACTTTGTACCAAAAAAATACATGATGTTGGGGGGGGGGGACCTAAAAAGCATCCAGGGGGCCGCAGTAACGACATCAATAAATGGGGACCAGTGTGCATGTACCGACTGTGGTAGTAATCTATAATTAGATTGACTACATGATCGCGCTTAGGAAGTAAAACTGGATGCTTACTTTCCTCACTCAGTTCAGCGTTCGCCAGTCTACCGCCTACGAAGTAGACCATCCTTTAGGTGAGGGTTGAGCTTGCGTAGAGCGCTTGACGCTGGTTGGTTTCTTTGTATGGTTTTAATATCTTCAGAAAAATGTACCGTTTGAACTGCCATTAAAATGCGAGACTCTGCAGCATCTAAATCAGAAACTGTCATTTTGGCCGATCTTGGTAACTTCTTTGTAAAGCGAAGTACATAGACAACTATATGGAGTAGTCTAGACCACGAAGAAACCCGTTTGGCTATTGTGAAAGGACCGGCATAATCAACTCCCGTGTGGCAAAATGGTTTTGCTTGACGTACGCGACATGCTGGCAGATCGGCCATTATCGGAAATACCACTTTAGGGTTCGTTTTGAAACATGTGTTGCACATTTGAATGCGTTTCCTTACAATGTTTCGTGCAGACAGAATCCAAAATTGTTGCCGCAGTAACGACATCAATAAATGGGGACCAGTGTGCATGTACCGACTGTGGTAGTAATCTATAATTAGATTGACTACATGATCGCGCTTAGGAAGTAAAACTGGATGCTTACTTTCCTCACTCAGTTCAGCGTTCGCCAGTCTACCGCCTACGAAGTAGACCATCCTTTAGGTGAGGGTTGAGCTTGCGTAGAGCGCTTGACGCTGGTTGGTTTCTTTGTATGGTTTTAATATCTTCCGAAAAATGTACCGTTTGAACTGCCATTAAAATGCGAGACTCTGCAGCATCTAAATCAGAAACTGTCATTTTGGCCGATCTTGGTAACTTCTTTGTAAAGCGAAGTACATAGACAACTATATGGAGTAGTCTAGACCACGAAGAAACCCGTTTGGCTAATGTGTACATTAATGGTTCTTCAGCTGATATTGTACTTAACACCACTGTTTTTTCCTCAGGAACTGCTACCTGCTTGTCGTGAGTAAATGGTTGGATAGGCCAAACACTTGAATCTGACTGGAGCCATGGAGGCCCATGTAGCCAGAGCGGGTGATCAATTAGTTGAGAAGGTAATAAGCCCCTGCTCAAACAATCGCTAGGGTTTTCATTACCTGATATATGGTAAAATGTGGATGCGGGGAGGTTATCATGAATTTTTGCGACTCGGTTTGACACGAAGGTGTGCCACCGATGCGGGGATGAATGAATCCAACTTAGAGCGACGGTAGAGTCAGAGAAAGCGAATATATTTTCAAGTCGATAACGCGGAGTGTACGTATCGACAACTACCTTTAACAATTTTGAAAGTAAGAGAGCTGCGCATAACTCCAGGCGTGCAAGAGATACAACCTTTAGTGGAGCGATTTTAGACTTTGCACAGACTATAGTGAGCTTGTTTGGCCTGTGATCTGCGTAGGAAACATGTAAATAAACCACGCCTCCATAGGCCTTTTCACTTGCATCTCCAAATCCAATTAAAGTTAGGGTGACGTTTGATGTGACTCCTAAGTGTCGAGGTATTTCCAGGCGTTCCAACTCTGGTAATTCTGCTTGGAATTGTGACCATGCAGAAATGATGTTTTGAGGAGGCATATCGTCCCAGTCCAATTTTAGAAGCCATAAAGTTTTGATTAGCAGCTTTGCGTATAATATAACTGGTGCAACAAAACCCATGACGTCCCAAAGCTTGGCTACGCAAGATAACATGTTGCGCTTTGTGCATTTAGTTATTTCAGGATTAACGACGAAAGTAAATACATCAGACGCAGGTAGCCAACGAAGACCCAGAATGTTTATAGAATTTTCTTCCTTAAAATCCACTGCTTGAGAAAGGCAGTGTTCCTCGGGGATTCTCTGTAGAAGTTCATGCGAATTGCTGGAAAATTTTACAAGGTCAAATCCCCCGGCCTTGAATAATTTAATCAGCTGAGTTGACAACTCGATTGCGTCTGATGGTGTCATGACACTTGTGACTACATCGTCCATGTATATGTCTCGTGTCACTACTTCCGACGCTAGAGGAAAGCGGCTGCATTCGTCTGAGGCTAGGCGCCGTACAGTGCGAAGTGCCAGAAAGGGGCTGCATTTTAAGCCGAAACATACGCGGGTAAACTCGTAGGTAGTAAGAGGTTCATTTGGATTAAATCTATACAGGATGCGTTGAAATTTTCTATGTTCTGGCAGAATACCAACCTGCAAGTACATCTGTCGAACATCTGCATTAATTGCGATAGGAAATAAGCGGAAATTCAGGAGAATGTTGAACAAATTGAGTTGGAGATTTTCTCCTGCATATAAAATATCATTTAGCGATACTGTGCTGGAAGTTTTGGCGCTAGCGTCCATTACTATCCGCAATTTTGTAGTGGTTTTATCTTCGCGAATAATTGCGTGATGCGGGATATAATAGCCGCAGTTTCCTAGGCCTTCCAGGACCTCGGAGAGGTAACTCTTATCTAAGTATTCCCGAATTGCTCCGTCGTATGTCTGACGCAACGATGGCGACGAGGCTAATTTTCTTTCGAGGGATAAGAATCGTCGGGTTGCGGTTTGTATAGAGTCCCGAGTGTAGCAACATCGTCCTTAAATGGTAAAGCCACGGTATATCTCCCTGATGTGTCACGTGTCGTTGTGTTTGAGTATATTTCTTCACATTTGCGATCTGCCTGTGATAGAAGTTGTAATGTAGGGATTTCTTCTAGCTCCCAGAACTTTGCCATGAGACTCTCCATGGATATATTATTGACTGAACAGAAAGCGTAATTGTTTAATGAACAGCTGGAATTGGATATTGGGGCAGTCCCCATGATAATATATCCCAGTTTTGTTTCAAGTGCGTGTGGTTTTTTTTATTTATTGTTTCTTTTTTACGTTGAATGATACCGTATAGCTCTTCGAACGCAATGCATGGTTCAAAATTTGGCTCAAACTCTGGATTTAAATCCAATTTTAAAGAATTTATATTTTCTATCAATGTGTCGAATTTATGATGTAGTTCTGGCAACGTCGTTACATCCGCTAAAAACGATTCTCGCGAAATATCATCTGTAATATTTTTAGATTTATCGTATACTCTTTGCAAACGCGAGAAGTAGGATTGACGTTTAGACTCTAATAATTTCAACTGATTTTCTATATTCGTAGGCATTTTGATTATAATTGAATGAAATAAATTTAATTATTGTTATATTATTTTTCTTTTGTTGATTATTTTTCGTAATATAAGTAATTAATTAACACACAACAGGGTGAACCGGCGAAAACATGCTAATAGATTAATGAAATGCGAAAAAAATATATGCGAAAAAACTATGTGAAAAAAAAGGCCAAAGAGACCTAAAATACGATATATTTACATTTAATTTGAATGATTCACATCCGGGCCAAAGTGACCCCAAACATGGTTTATTAAAATTTACTTTGAATGATTCAAATCCGGCCGAAGTGACCAACTTATGATGATGCGGGTACCTAGAGGTCTGGTCTCGTTACTCAGAAGAGCACTCTAGGCGGTTTATGATTTTGCGTGAGATCCGTGTGAGTTTGCTAGCTTGAAGGACCACCTGGTGTACCTTAGTACCCAGGAGCGGATATTTAAAGTGGAAAGACAGGATGTCGGTACTTACGGTTTTGTTTGTTCCGTATGTGCTGCTGGACTGCACTGCTTCTCGTTTATCTGTCACTCACTGAGGTTTCACACGAATTGCGATGCGGGCTAATCAACACAAAGGTTTGTGTGATGCGATGCGGCGGTTTGCGACGAGAAAAAACGATAATCTCGTCTGTTGTTGCGGAGCGAATACATTCGACGACGCGCCTCGCCAAGTCAACAAATGTACTGTCCTACCCGTCGTTCCGACGGGGCGATCCGTAGCGCTGGGCGGCTCAGATCGGCGCGGGTCGCGACATGTTTAAATGGGTACCGACAATATTGATTGGAGCGGAAGAATTTATAAAAGGGATTGGATTAGACAAGTGATTAGGAGGCGGAAAATTACGCTAATTCTCACACAAACCTCACTGGCGTGAACAGTCCTTTTTCTCAAGGCCATCGACTTCACGCATGAAACTGTTCTGCGCAGAAGTGACGGCTAAATTTTTACTTCGCGAGGGGTTGGGTTAAATAGAGGTATAATCTAAATTTATTCTAAAATATTAAGCACCTCGATAAACATGTCCAGATAGCCATTAAGGTTGCAGGTTGTTTCCGACTGCCATAAAAATAATAAAGGAAAAGTATAATCATGGGAAAAACATATATTTGTACTGGTACATGAATATACTTAATCGATATAGTCCTCGGACTACGGATTAGTGAGACTTTCTTCAACACTAACAAGTGGATAAGCATCTTGCAAGTCAGCTGTTGTCACGCGCTGTTTTTCGGTTTTGAAATCTCACGTTCAACAAAAAAATAAATACAAGTGTGATATCACACTACACCCCCCCCTCCCCCCTTGTGATATTTCGTGATTTTTTTCCGAACCCCCTCCCCTCCTTTCAGGCCTCACATTATGTGCTCATTTTATTTAAGGTATCTGGCTTCTATAACTCCTAGGTACTTCTGCGAGTGCACAGCTTTTAGTTCTGCAGTGAGAGGGTTGTTAGTACGTTTTCCTTTATTTAGCTCGATGAGCCAATTATCGGCCTATGCCTCGATTCGATCAAGGACGCTCTGCAAATCGCCATGCAAAAGAGGGCTGCTAAAGAATTTTTTTCATCAGCTTAAAGACTGAGAGGATAGCAGATTTCAGATCTGAGACAGCGGCCTAAAAGAAGTCCCGAATTTATCTTTTATTTTCTTTATGTTTTAACATTGTAATATTAAATCTGGAGGATCCACACTAAACTAACGTGGCAGCTATATCTCATTTTGAAAAAAATTGAGTTTTTGATCACACAAAGGTGAAATAAATAATTTTCCCAGAAAACATGTATGTAATTGTTTCTATTTTTTTTCAGCTTAATTATCGTAAGTGTACCTGATAGCACCTTGCTAGTGCTCACAGCTTGCATGCTCTTATGTGGCCTTTGCCGTCTCGTAATAATGCCAGGAAAGCCTTTGACAAAGCGGTGTCCCGTTGTTTCTTCGTCCTTTAGTTCCGAGAGGTCCAAATTATATACGTGTCTAGCGAGGACTCTTGTAAGCGTTTCCATGGTTTTCTAAACAATAAAAGAAATTTATAAGAGACTTGACAGCTAGTTTAAAATCCTGGTTGTCCTTAGCCAAACCAGCTGACCCCTCGACTCTCTTCAGGTCCAAACACAATTTTGGGCTAGCTCTAAAACTGCCCTCTCTGCTCTACGCCAACTCCAGAATAACGAAAAATTCGATTCTAAGCAATTCCAAGGATCCGGCAATATCGAAGCACGTAGTAAGTGGCCGTAGTGAGTCAAATGATCTACAAGCCCGCGTTGACTTCCACAAAAAGTTCCTTACTGGAATCAGCCAGAATGGCACTGGCAGTACAACCATGAGCGATGTGGACTTGAAGAAGTCTCTCTTGCGGGGAGATTACGACAGCAATAGTATGGCTCACGCTATTGGCCTTCAATGCCAGAATGATTTTATTTATTTATTTATTTATTTAAGTAATTCAAAAATAATTTAAAACAATTTTATCTTAGGAACTATGCATTAAATATTTTAAACATTGAATAAATAGCAGAAAATGAATACATAGCAAAGTCCAGTGACAACGCCACCTAACTAGGCCGGGACCTGTTCTAAGGTGATTGGACAACAATTGGAGACTTTTGCATTCCTCCTCCAATGCACTGGAAAGTAATGTTGTATGACTGGACGTCAGAGATTGGAGCTATGCCGAGGATAGTTCATGTCCCCTTTGTAGCAACACCCCTTGCACAGCTAGACATATTCTAGCTGGCTGCAAGGTGGCCTTGGATCAAGGACGGTACACTTACCGCCACGACAAAGTCCTTGCTGTTATTCGCGAGGTACTTAGCCTCTCAGTGGCTCGTGCCAACAAGGGTTCCACAGTATCCTCCAAACCCCCAAAACAGTTTGTGCGGGTTGACTCTAAAGGCAAAAAACATCTCACTGAAAAACCTTTCTCAATAATCGAGAAAGCTTCAGATTGGATTATGGAGGTCGATTCGGTCTCTAAGCAGTAAAAATTCCCTGAAAGTCTCGGATGCACAGCCCTGCGTCCAGATATAACTCTTTACTCTCTATCTCAGAAGATGGTTCTTATCGTAGAATTAACTCTTCCATGGGAATCAAATATCCCAAAAGACCAAGAGTACAAATTAAATAAATACCATGACCTCGCAAATGCCGTCACCCGGAACGGATTCACTGTTCACCTTCACGCGGTGGAAGTAGGCACTCGTGGCCTGCCAGCTAAATCTTTGTTTCACCTTTTTAAAGATCTTGGTCTCTCCAGGAAAATAATCAACTCCTTTCTAGAAAAATTATCTAAAACTGCGATCTCTGCATCTCAAATTCTATGGCTTCGAAGGGGGAGTGAATGGGTGGTAAGGTGGACGCTCACATGTGGCAAGACAGCTGTCCTAAACCTACCACCGCCGGTCGTTAGTCCGGAATCCACCCTTCACCTCCCAGAAGTGTAATAATTATATATGATGGGCCTGATTTTTGGCCGGTGAATTCCATGGCAGCTCCGTTTGTATTTTATTTATACTGCTATATAAGATAAAATTGTAGACTATTATTGTTTACTATATTAATGGGGGATGCTGCAAAAAATATTGTTTGCATATCCATAATACTGCAATGCTGCAGTGACTCAAAACAAAATTCGATAATCAGTGCGTGTTGCCAGTGATGACATACGACACTGAGATGTGGTCACTAACTATTGGCCTCATAAACAAGCTCAAAATTGCGCAATGAGCTAGGTAGAGAGCTTTTAGTGCTTAATAGAATCCAAAAAGAGGAAATCCGCAAATGAACCAAGGTCTTTGACATAGCTCGTAAAATTAGCAAATTGAAATGTTAATTCGCAGAACCAACCATTGGGAAAAAA
The DNA here is from genome assembly GCA_944548615.1 of Micropterix aruncella. Lineage (NCBI taxonomy): Eukaryota > Metazoa > Arthropoda > Insecta > Lepidoptera > Micropterigidae > Micropterix > Micropterix aruncella. Next base: position 62,805,500 of record OX155980.1, on the reverse strand, counting down.
GGTTCTTGAATGGCAACCTCGAACCGGCACAAGCAGTGCAGGCTGGCTCCCCACAAAATGGACTAATGACATTGCCACGGTTGCAGAATGTAGGTAGATAGAGACGGCTTAGGAACATTTGTCATGGCATTCTATGGGGGGGGGACCAGTGGAAGTCTACCAGCTGATTATGAGGATGATAGCCATACTAATTTATTACGTTTTTTACATTCTCTTATCAGCCACTTCTCTTTATTACGAGATTTGGGTGTCATCTCGTTCACTAACATATCAGAAACATCTGTGTGCTTGCTAATAAGATCTTAAGTTTCATTCTCAGCCACAGCCGCTTTCTCAGCAATAGCAATAGGATATTGCTAATCTACCCTAATCTAGTTAGGAGCGTCCTCTAGTATGGAGCCCACATGAGGAAACATACTCTGTATTGTTGGAGAAAATATCGTGTAAGTTTCTTAGATACCTGTACAGTTTCTATCCTCAGACTTACACAAATATTTATCCCTTGGCTTTCCCTCACTCGAGCAAAGAGGAAGGAACGATATACTTCTCTATGTGCACTGACTGCGCTGTGGAGTCTACATTCCATTGTTTCTTCAGGCTGTGGAGCTGCAACCCCACAGCTATTCCCTAATGCAGTGGTTTTTAACTTTTTCTTCTGGCGGCACACTTTTTGTCGAGTCGAGTCACTCCAGCACATGGCTGGGTTTAGAGAGCCCCCATTATCGCCGCGGGCAATAAAAAAAACAAATACTACCTATTTTATATAGCAGTATTGCACATGAGACCTTGTATAATACCTAATCTAACAAATTTCCTTAAAAGTCCTTGTTTAATACCCAATCTATCAAATTTCCAAATTGCAACAAATTTTCACCAAATGATTTTATTTAACTGGAAATTCGTCCAGATTGTCATGATAAAATCACAAACTTTACCAGATTGTAACAAGGAAGTTAAGTAGGAATAACAACGAACATGCTTGTGTTTTAATTGCCGATGAAACTGCATTATGTATACCTACATATGATGACAAAATAAAATTAATGATAGTTGGAACAAAAAAATTAAAAGAAGGTGTGCTTACGAAGGTGTTACTTAAGGAAGGTATGGCACGCTTATGTGTGTACGCGCTCAAAAGGGAATCTAAGGATGCTTCCATCAAAAAATATTGCTCTAATATCGTAAGATAAAATATAATAATAAATAGCAACAATAGATAACTGTCAATTAAACCTTTATCAGTGCCCTTTCCATATTTATATTGGCCTATTACAATTTTCTAATCATAAAATATGATATTATCTCGCTTTTGGCATCGCTGTTTGTAAATTGTGAGCTTTCTAGGATGGGCCGTTTACAAAAATAACCAGTTATTAAGCAATTTTTCAGTATATTAAACCGATTAATAATATTATAAGGTAGATGAGAAGTAGATCGAGCTTGACCATTTAGAGGAAATATACAAGGAAGTTATTGTCAATAATAAATCTATACGGTCTTCTCACAAAAAATTGATACAATCCTTAGTACTTTTAGCAACTTGATATTTTGTTGTATAATAAATATTTGCACATTCTTATAAGGATGATACATATATTTGAATTTATGTTTCAAAGGTATATGTTTCAACCATCCCCAGGCAGGGGATGTATGAAAATGTTTAGGGGTGTCATTGTTATATCAATATTTCCTTAAATCAGTCAATGCTAAAATATGTCAACAAACTACATTATATTTATATCAATTAAATACTATTTTATCCAAAATCACCAAGAGAATCAAGAGAAGTAATATATTTTTTTTAATGTTTCTATTGTTCCCGATCAACCTTAGGCCAGGAAATACGGTTGAGTAATGGGGGGAATATACAATTATAATAATAATATATGTTAAAGGTACTTACTGCCCACTCTCGGATGAGGTCTTCCCAATCCGTAAGGTTAGACAACACACGTAGAAAATTATCCCAAAGTGTGTCCTTAACAATGATGTTAAGGTTTGCTTTGATCCAGGTCACTATTAGGGTTTGAAAAATCGCTGGGGCCAAGTCACCGCCTAAAAAAATAATTGAAAAATAAAAGAATTTAGGAGTGAAAAGTGAATTGTACTCTTGTGAATTGTTGATATTATTTATTTTTTTTAATTATTTATTTTGGGGAGGGCTTTCGCCCTCGCAGCCAATACGCTGCTGTCGGTGCCGCTGGATCTCGTACTCCATTCACAATTCGCTTCCGTTCTTGACGATTTTTTGCCACGTCTCGAGCATCCCTAGCCGACAATCGTTGATTTTTAAGGTCGTCTTTGATGTTATTTAACCAGGTTTTCTTCGGTGCCGATCGCTGAATTCTCCATTCTATCGGACGGTCTCGCCAAAGAAGTTTACGTGGCAAGCGATTGTCGTTCATTCGGCAAACATGGCCGAACCACCGTAGTCGACGTTTTTGTATTTCTTCTTCGATCGTTGTTACTAGATCGCATCTTTCTCTAATGGTCTCGTTTCGAATTCGGTCGCAGAGTGAGACACCGAGAATCTGCCTCAAGCATCGCATTTGGAAGACTTCGAACTTTTTGAGGTCCGATTGTAGTAACGTCCACGTTTCCGATCCATAAAGAAGAATGGGAAGAACCAACGTTCGGTATAGTCGTACTTTGGTTTTGATGGTAATATTCGTTCATTTCCATATGCACCACTTGAGCGAGGCGAATGTTGCTGTTGCCTGACCGATCCGGCTATGGACATTGGCCGTCGATGCCACTTTCTTTTCCGTAACCAATGATCCTAAATACTTGAATTGTGGGACCTGTTCGATTTGGGTTCCATGTAAACGCTGGCCTTCGAACCGTCCGTAGTGAGCACTTTAGTCTTATCCGCATTGATTTTCAATCCATATGATTGAGCAATTCCAGATATGTCGTATAAAATGTCCGTTGCTTCGGCATCAGTGTCGGCGAAATCGGCGCTATCATCGGCGAACATCAAATCGGTTATGAAGTTTGATTGGTCGTATCTAACTCCGCGTCGACCGTCGAATGCTCTCCGCATAATCACGTCGATCACCACGTTAAAAAGTAGCGGCGATGCGACATCTCCTTGTCGAACACCAGTTTGAATCGGGAATTCCTCAGACAAATCGTTACGGATTCGAACGCTCCTGGTTAAGCCATCGTACGATGATTGGAGAAGTTTAATGATTTTTGGTGGCACGTGTTCTGCCTCCAAGGCACTCCATAAGCTGTTCCAATCGATGCAATCGAAGGCGGATTTAAAGTCTATGAAGACGACGATTGTTCGTTTGCCGCACCGTATTCTTTCTTCCGTTAGCTGAAGAAGAGCGAATATCTGATTAATGCATCCTCGATATGGTCTAAATCCTGCTTGCTTCTCTCGGCTCGTTTGTTCTCAAGGTTTTTGTAGCCTCGACTGTATGATTTTCGTAAATACTTTGCCGACTATTGAAAGAAGGCTAATACCGCGATAATTCTTGCATTCTCTGCTATCGCCTTTCTTTAAAATTGGCACAACGATGGCTTTCTTCCATGCCGACGAAATACGATCCGATTGCCAAATATGCGTTAGGAGAACATGTAGTTGTTGTAATAAAATGTCACCTCCGGCTTTGATCATCTCGGCGGTAACTTGATCTAGACCCGGCGCTTTACCATTTTTCAGCGATTTTATTGCTATACATATCATATATCGAATTGTTGATATACATGTAGAATTTGTATAATATGTTCATACTCGTTAGTAGCGTTGCGCCGAATGGCGATTAGACCGAATAGGCTAATATTCGACTAAACTTAACTGTAATTCAATTACTCCATAATTTACAAAATTGCAAAAAAGATTGACAACTTTGGTCATGTCATCCCAATATGTATAATAATTTTAATGGTGTAAGCGCCACAAGCGGGAATGCAATGTATCAAAGCTCTTGACTCCAAATCCAAATAAAACTCTTCTTTGCTATTTTCGATTAAGGTACAATGTATTAAAAACATTCAAAAAAGGCATTGCTTGTTCTTAAAAATCAAACTATTTAGTATTTAGCCGAATAGTCCAAACACCGAATAATTGCCGAATATTCAGCGCTACACCACTCGCTGTTTCATATACCAGGTGTAGCAGTAAATAATTTTATTTTTTCTTTAAAAAAACCCGTTTAAATTGGAAGACAAGTAAAAATGTTTTATGTTAAGTATGCACCATCGCTAGTTACACATTTTTTCAATCTCTCTGGCAATTTGTGGATACTCTCCCACAAAAAAACGTACATCTGTTAAGGAGCCATTTTTCGACATCTTCGTAATTTGTTTCATTAGTTTGATGTGTTTCATGGAGATTGCACAAGACATGGATGAAAACAAGTGGTAGTTGGAAGGAACCGAGTCTGATGAGTACTGCGATGGGGCAAGAGTTCCCAGCCAAGTGTAGAAATGGTGACTTGGACCACTGTCGCTGTGTGTGATGATGTATTGTCGAGATGCAAAATTAATTTTCAGTGTCCTATTGCCCATTCTGGATGCTTTTTGATCAATGAATGGTTCAAAATGATCATTTGTTGACGTAGGTAGCGAACGGTATCAACTTTTTCATATGATTTCAAAATCTCATGGCTAGAGGTACGGAATTTTCGTTTTTACGAAATAGACGTGAATTTATGCGAAAAATTTGTTATATTTGTTTTATATAGCAATTTGTGTTTTTTTTGCGTAGATTTAAGGGGTGCTTTGGTGAGAAAATGTCGCATTTGCTTCCAAATAATTGTGAAGAGGATTTGGATCTAAATTAAATGCTACAAACCGTCCCTGAAAAAAGATTTAATAAACTCTCTCTGCACCATGAGATTAAATGCAACAAGTGAAGCCTATTTTCAAATTGGTCAGTTATTTTGCCCATCTGTTGCTGTTAGTACGACCATCTTTAATCAAAATACATTACTCGAAAGCTTCTTAAAAATCCTTTTTTCAGAGCGCTTATTCAAAATAAGTTCATTGATCTTACTTCAAGTACTTTTATCTCCGAATGCTTTAATCAATAAACAGGAATGATGATCCCAATGATAAGGACATATTGTGGGCTACTAAAAGCTGCTTTTCAACCTTTACTGAAGCAGCGTTACGAAGCATATGGAGTCAAACTAACAGCTAGTCAAACTAGACGCAGAACGAATCTTTAGTATTTATAATGTCGACGTTAAGGATAGAAGAACGTCTCTAAAACAGACAAATGTTGAAATTAAAACAATGCTAGCTTTTAACCCTTCAAGTCCCGCGACTTCGATATCGAAGTCAACTTAACGCGTCCAGGAAAAGTGATTTGATTGGGTTTTTCGAGTCATTCCGTATGCAGTTGTATTTTATTTAAATGCACGATCATACAAATATCATCGTGCATTTAAATAAAATACAACTGAATACGGAATGACACGAAAAACCCAATCAAATCACTTTTCCTGGACGCGTTCAGTTGACTTCGATATAGAAGTCGCGGGGCTTGAAGGGTTAATTAACATTAAATCTAAATGTTAAGTGTATAAAATGCTGTTTTATTTGATATCTGTAATATATGCAAATTTTTGAGATTTCCCTTTTTTTGCGAAATTTCTATTTTTTTTTTGCGAAAATTCCATACCTCTCTACTCATGGTACACGACACCCTTCTGATGTCACCTTGGCTTCTTTCCAAAGTGATTCGGTTTGGGGTCGATGTTGATGATTTGTCCTGGGTAAACCCATGATTTTCTGCATTTTGGGTTCTTCTTAAGCAACTTCTTCTTTTTCTTCGGGTGCCTTTCTGACTAGGGAAGGTTAGCAGTCAGCATATTTTTGCCTACTCCTCGTGAGGTGGAATAATTCTGCAGCACTTGCGACTCCAATCCACTTCCGTAGGTTTATAAATCGGAACTTCTTTCTTCGGCCTACGTGTCTCTCGCTAGCGACCTTCCTCATCATTATGAGTTGCACATACTGCAGATATGCAACCTTTCTACTTTTGATGGTGTTTCAAAGGACTTTCACATTGGTAACCTTTTGGGTCAAAGTAATTTTTAGCATTCGTCTATAAGACCACATCTGGAATGCTTCTATACGCTTTCTGAGATCTTCTTTAACCCTTCAGGCCTCGGCCCCTCAGCCGATTGACAAGTTGATGTCCCAAATAATTTTAGTAAAAATTAGTAAAAAAATTTAATTATGATACTGTCTCACCAAAAACATTAATTACTGCCAAACCACTGTACCCATAATTACAATGAAACATATTAACATAATAAAACATAATAAAATAAAGCAAATTAAATTAAAATAAAATTAAAACGGGCCACGGTCACGCTGAATCAGTTTGTGGCTGATATCGGCCAATCGGGGCTTGAGGGGTTAATTGTCCAAGACTCACATCCGTAAAAGAGTATCGGTCAAATGTAGCACTGTAGCAACCGACAGGGTAGCGAGATTTTAAGGCTCCGGCTAGTCAGCACTTTCTTTTTGTTGTTAACCCGTTGAGTATGATACGACCAAATCTGGTTCTGAAACAATTATCCGTTGAGTATGATACGACCAGATCTGGTTCCGCGTTTTTTTCACTTCTTTGACGTTCTCATATTTATTCATAATTATGTAATTGTTTTACAAAATGATATTTCAATATTCTATATTCGAAATTTCAATGCAATCATTGTGCAGTTGTTCTTTTTATGATTGGTGTAGTAGTTTCGTAGTTATAGTACTTTAAGGTCGATGTCGCCGAAAATCCTGCAAAAGAGACAGATGCATCCATGAAAATACCCATTTACTCCAAGGGTTAAGGCGACCTCTATGTGGGTTTTTATTTTGGTATCATTATGCGTTTTCAGTCTGCAAAGTGCCCAGATATTTGTACTTAGTAACTCTTTCTAGCTTTTGTCCTGATACTGTCCAATCACTGGGTTGATGTTAAAACTTGCAGAAATGACCATGAGCTTGGTTTTGCAGATGTTCATTTTGAGACATGTCCTTTTTTGACACTTATTCACCCTATACGCCCGTTTATTCTGACACCACAGTTCATCTTATAGTGCCTCAGACATAACCGCCTCTGATTAAATGTAAGGATAGGGTGAGGGATAGGATGTACTGCTGCCTAACCCTCTTTTTATTTCCACCGGATTCGATTCTTGAGTTTCAACTTGGATTGTTACGTGCTGATTCCAGTACAGCCCGACACTCTTTAGTAGAGCAATTGAAACACTACAGAAAAAGTCAATCCGCTATGTAATAAGTAGAAACTACTACTAAAAATGTAGAAACCTGAGATAATCAAAACCTAAGGTACATATTTAAAAAAATTATTTCGAGTGACCTCATTCAATTATGTGCGAGGTCTTCGGCAAGGTGGATGTCGGCGTAGCTGCCGTCAAAGAAGCTATTGGGACACTTCTGCACAATGTGCAGAATGGACTGAAAGGCAGTCTCTATATCGCAAAATCTCTATATCGCCATTTGTGGAGCATTCCAGTGCATCTATCAAAACTGCACTATTAACCGGTATTGGACATTTGCCATTGGAAGCACAAAGTATGAAAAGTACAAAGAACCAACGACTAAATTAAAATTACGTGAAAAATTCACCAGATTATAATTATTTCAGCACAGAAACGCTAATATGACTGGATTATATGCAATAAATGTAATTTGATTTCATAAATATTGGACATTAGAATTCGATATTACTCACCTAGCGTAACCTCCTTCATTTTCGGCGGCGGCTTGGTCACCACAAGGGACGTTATTTGTAGCAGAACATAAAGAAGCTGCTCCCTGGAAAATGTCAAACATGGGCCCTTTTTATTGTAATCCATTTGGCAAAAGAGCTTCAAAATCCAAAATTTCATAGGGAAAAAAAATACCTTGTGCAAATTGGCTGATTATAAGGAATTTTAAAATGTTTATGTATCACTATATAGTAAATTTCTCAGGGAAGCCTATATCGGGGAAGCCTATACAAAATGATTGATTTCTTTTAGTATTAAAAATATTTACACTTTTAACTTTTTTTAAAAAATGCAATGTAACTTTGAGCAAAACTACGCGCAAAATAATTTGAAAAAACTTGTGACCTCATATCACTATTAATATTATCTCTAACCCCAGAGGGCATGTCACCCACATTCTTGGTCTGCAACTTAATAAAAGCTACTATTTGACTCTCAAGTAAAGCTAAAAACGCAATTCTGTTTTTCTCGGCTCAAGTCTTTTTAATGAATTAGAGATTACCTAAGTAAAGATACTAGGATTATCTTAATTAATGCTCTCGTCTTACCCATACTCGATTCGGGTGACTGTGTATATGAGACCCTGCCATTGTTAGTTAGACCAAAAATAGAAATCCGGTCTAGGCAGATACCGTAGTTCAAAGTCCTTCGGAGCTTTCAGTACACCGTACTCAAAAATATAAGTTTAACAACAATGCTCTTAACCCAAAACGAGAGCATCTTTAAAATAAACATTAATACACTTATTATTATTAAATATTAATAAGTTATTCTTCGCCTATCATTGTGGAATGTTTCAACATGTAATATATACATGTGTTATAATATGTAATATATAGATAAAAATGAATAGACAAACAAAATATAAGTTAATACTTCATAACATTGTTGTTATAAATGCTAGAATGGGAAACAAAAGTGTTGCATAATTCGGAAAAAAATACTCTAACTTTGTTGTGATTCATTTCTCAATATCTTGTTTAGTGGTTTACGAGTTTAATAATTAAAATGATGGGTAGAAAATGAAGAATTTGAATATGGAACCTAAAAATCTCAGATATAAAAATTCATCATAGCTGATAAAAAATCGGTTAAATCAAAGAGAAAAAACAAAAGTTTGAAATTTGAAATCAACTAAATTATCTTACAGCCGACGCCTACAAAAGCGACACTATCGGACATAGCACTCGAAGATAAGAATGAAACTTACCATGTTGCTCTGTCCATAGCCCGGTGCATGACCATGTATCTATACAGGTTCAAAACCCTTTTACATACGTCGGTCTGCTCTGCCAGGAGACGCTTGTCCGATGCCGAATGTCCAAGTGGCGAGGTGAATACTTGTTTAGCCAAAAACACATTAGTCGCTTGGGTCATAAAGACCTGCAGGATGTTCTGGAAATAAATATCAAAATAAAAATTCAATAATTATTTAAAAAAAACTTATTCTTCAAACAATGGGTGAGCTTATTACCTTATTGCAAATCTTTTATAACCAACCCAATTACAGTGATAGCAATTTATATGTTAGTAATATATACACTAAATATATTAAAATTAAAAAATAAATGAAATATATCATCGATTGAAAGTCGAAATGGCACATATATCTTGTTTACTTTGATGTATCAAATCACCCCTTGAAAAATATGCCCATAAGCTAATATAACAACATACTGTATATATTGTGGACCATAAAATATTAGAGATTAAACACTTACAGGTCAAGGAAAGTTAGTAAAAAAAAGGAGCTGCTGTGAAATTCACAGATCCGGGTTGGTGGTCCATTATAAAACATACTTCTAGAAGGTAATGTGTGACAATTTCTTGCGGCCGTAACTACCAAATCAATCATTCGTGAACTGCATGGGCTATGCATTTCGACAGGTATAGTGGGTTCAACGCAGTTTATTGTTAAGGCTGGTTTCAGTGTTTGGATGTTGATCGGCTTCGATTACCGACCGACCGTTACCGCATCTTTCAGAGATCAGCTCAACTATCCAAGTACGGTCTCAATGTTGAGAGCAATGGCAGTACACGGAAGAAGGCTGAGTAAGCGTAAACGCGCAATACTATTGCTGCGGAAAGAGGTATCTAACGGTTCCATGCACCTTGGGCCTGATGACATGTTTGTTATCTTGGGTCAGCTCAACTCATGGTTAAATTCCCATCCGGTAGCCTCCTCAAAGAGAGACTAACTTGGAGAGGACTCTGTGAGCCCTGCCGCGGTTGTAAGCCCAGTCCTGGACAGGTAGGATCGGGGGTTCCAACCTGGGGAAACGCCTCGCGCGATACTGGGCAGTTTGCACATCATGCACAGTTTGCAGTTAACAATCGATTGTGCACTCCGGAGAATTTCCTGAGGTGGTTGATGACCTGAAGCCAGGTATTTTTAACGAATCCATTGGCCACCCAATCCCGAGTGATAATAACGGCAAGGTCGCCACGGTCTACGATAAATTCGAAATTAATTACCGCTAACATCAGTAGAGGCCGCACAAGCGACTTCAAATCTTTGACCAGACTGAAGCATGGAGTAATCCGTTCCAATCTGTTAGTAAGGAAGCGACGTTTGCCCGCTGGTTGCCTCGCTGAAAGGCGTTGGTCTCTCACGGGCTTGTCGGTGGAGTTAGACAATGGACTGTCCTTTGTTCATGGGCAATAGAGCGACCTGATGTCGTTAAAACTCCCTGGGGTGACAGGTTTGCCGTTGTGTTTATAGCCCCAAGAAAGATAGAGTTTGGGCTGTTTTGTTACAAAAACTGTTTGTCACAATTAGTCAACTGTTAGTATAAGAAGAAAATTATGTGTGGAAGAAAAAAAAAGAAAAAGTCGTTCTCTGTTGAAAGCAAGAGGTGGTTAACACGCAAGATCCCATTGGCTGTGCAGCATAAGACACAAAATGCCCTTCCAAATCTCCTAAAAAATATTAGAAATTATAAGCAGAATAGAAGAAATATAGGTTTAATAAACTTAACTAAATCAGTAAAATTACATTTTTTTTAAAACCCCATTGAGATGGTTTTAGACAAAACCACATATGACAAAAAAAGGTAAATTTTCAGAAGAGGCTATACACTGCCTGTCTATCATAGCTTTTTATTTGAAGGTCAATTTCTGTAGATATACTAGGGAATACATAAAAACATTGTCTTTAGAATATCACAGATAAAAATAAATATAAACCGGAAGGGTCTTGAAAAGTAGGAAGTTGTCACAAAATGCATTGATCATGTCCAGATGCGAATGGGTCATGAGATTCTCATTTTACTGTAATATTTAATACTAAAATTAAAAAGAAACTGAATAATGATAAGTTACAGCAATATTAACTAAAATATGTCTTATTTACAGAGTAGAAATATGACTCGTTTGGACTCGTTTTTCTCTCTAGTTTCTCTTTTTAGTGTTAAATTGTATATATAAGTCCTTGATTGACCTGGTGATTGCATAAGTTTGTGCCCGGTTTTATAGATGTTGCCAACTTATTCTATGACAGATATTCGGTGTTTATGATTTGTTACGTTGCATGCACTGAAACGGCAATTTGTTGTGTCAGACATAGTTCAAATAAATTGAATTGTGTGAGTTTGAGAACTTTTTGAAAATGGGTACTTATAAGATGCATTTACGGCATGTAATGCTATAAGAACTTCGGAAAGGTGCGAGTGTTAGAAACGCGCAAAAAAACATTCAGTGTTTATTTGGTCCATGTTCCTCCTCTCCGGATTATTAAAAAGTCTTGGAAGATCAGTCTCGCTCTGGAAGACGTTTTGGTATTGATGATGACATTGTGTTCGATAGTGAAGAGATTGCTGAGATTGCCATTTAAAAAAGCTTCGATAAATTTCTAAGATCAATACTTGGGATTAAGCTAAATCACATGAATGTGATCATTTCTCTACTAGCACGAGGCAAAAATGAACCATTTTTGGATTGAATCGTTACAGGCGATGAGATGTGGATCATGTACAACTGTTCCGGTCTTTGCAGTTTGAATGCGAAAAGCTTAGGTCCGTGGAAGCTGTAGAACAACCACTTCATAAACTTTTTTCCTTAAAAAAATAGAATCCACAAGCTTGTTGATAGGAAGACTGTCTCAATAATGTATAAGTTAAAGCCTACCGTTAAATCAGGCAAGAACTTATGCAATCATCTGATATTTCCAAGCCTCCAAATGTGGTTTATTATAGCAAAATGAGTATCAAATGCTGGCACAATATCACTGGGTTTCTTTGCAAAACGAATGATAGGAAGTGATCTCCATTGATGCCATCTATTGAAACTGATCACATCTCGAAAATGATAAAAAATGTCATTTGGGACTTTGTTAAAAAGCGCCTCAAGCGTCTCCCGCAGACACTCTCCTGAGTATAGGTCTCCTCCAGACTCTCGCATCTTCTTCTACCTCTTGCTGTTCTCGTGCAAGTCCTTCCCGTCTCTTGACCTCCCTTCCTCTCCGATCTTGAACGCCAATCCTGTACTGCTGCGGTCGTACGTCCTCCACGTAAATGGGCAGGAGCCCATTTCAGTTTTTTTCGTCCCGATCTTGGTGTTTCTTTTTCTTTAGAATGTGTTGAAGGCAAGGAATTTGTGCTGGCACTGTTGCAGTTTAGCATCCGTAGGTCAGAAGGGGAATGAAGTATGTGACAATCTTCTCTTCATGCCTAGAGGAAGTTTGCGTTTTGAGGTACATTTCGACACCCAGAATCTCTTCTAAGCGCTATCCACACTTCTGACTACTTATTATTATTAATGAGAAAGAAATTCAAACCTGCCGGATCAAGACGACTCTATCAGGACGGTAGGCGTACCTACTCTGATCTAGAATCGGCTTGGAACCAGTAAAAATGTGTTTGGCGGTGCAAGTGCTGTAGCCACAGACGGCGCACGTGCTTTCTTCCGATAAGGTTGAACGGGCGGGAAGCTCCTGAGAGGTTTGCTAAAAGGTAATAAAAAAACCGTAAACGAAGTTACTTTAAAGATACCTTAAAGATATGATTCTAGCCAATATTCACATCAATATATAGATAAATTTGACTTATCTGCGAACTTCCATTAACTCGTTGGAAACGATGAGCTTTCGTCTACTTTGAGGTTCAAGATTCTTCCTATTTCTACGGTTTCCTGGATCATGCGGTGGAAATAGAATTGTTTTTTGCATAGCACAATCTGATTCTTTATTAATTTATTTATAAAAAATCACATACGTCTTTACAGCCTTGGAGCATCCGAACTTTAATAGTAGTTCAAAACTAGAAGCTCTGTGCCCTATCCCTATCTGCAAGCCGCAGCCATTCCCTAATGCATACAACTGATGTGGGCAGATACAGCCCCGTTGGGAGGGTCATGCGACTAGTCAATGCACTGCTTAATATTAGATATATTTGGTTGGTTAAAAGGCAAACTAAAACACAGATTGCTATGCACGGGGTGAAGTTGACCTTGAATCTCGCTTTTGAGCTATTTTAAAATAGGGTATATGTGGGCAAAGCTGTAGGCAAAACTAAATAAATTTATTCACTGGGCCAGCGGGTTAACCCCTCAGGCCCCGATTGGCCGATATCGGCCACAACACAATTCAGCGTGACGGCCCCGTTTTAATTTTATTTTAATTTCATTTGTTTTATTTTATTATGTTTTATTATGTTAATATGTTTCATTTTAATTATAGGTACAGTGGTTTGCCAGTAATAAATGTTTTGGTGAGACAGTGTCGTAAATAATTTTTTTTACTAATTTTTACAAAAATTTTTTGGGACAGCAACTTGTCAATCGGCTGAGGGGCCGAGGCCTGAAGGGTTAAAGGATGCCCTGTGTCATCCGATTCGCTGACTCCATTCGATGACCTTCCTTCTTCTCAGTGAGTTGGTTGACGTTGAGTGTATTATCCTGACTGGATTTCAGGTGGATTATAGAGGACGTTATGGAGAAGAGATTGCAGTTTCCATAATGTGGTCGAACTGGCTTTACATCATCGCCAGAATCTACGATGGACAACAAGTAAGGATTGCACAGAAGATTTTTTTACTCCACCTGTAACCGTCGGAAGCTATGAAAGCCATGAAGGCGACGTTTGTTAGTTTTAGTGTTGTGTGCTTGCTGAGAAAGATGTTAGTCGACTAAATTTTTGACCACTCTAGGAAAATTTTATAACTCGATTGTAAGAGTGATAAAGGGTTGAGTTTATCGATGAAAAAAGTTTATGTCTACCAATAATGCTGGACTGAGATTTTGACGAACCATTACTTTAATCTATGGGAGTGTATAGAAGGCTTTCCGAGCAATGTGACTCCGTACATCAAAGTATAGCGCGTCTACAACATCTTAACACACAATGATTTACACATTGATTTCTTACTCACAACATATATAAAATAGCGATTAACAAAATATCTTACCACTGCGTCCTCGCTGGTCGATTCCTCCAAGAAAACTGGCGGGATGGACACCTGCAAAAATATTTAAATAAATATTGAAATCGTTTATTAATTTGTAGTGTTACATATTAGTTGCAACAATATAACTTAAAAACATTATACAGAAAAGAGAAAGAAATCACTATACTCTGCGTGAAATGAAATGACCCATGGGTCATTAGGATATGTGAGTATGTCGTCTGTTGGTCTCTCGCTCTAATAGCGCTTATAGCAAGGGGATAGTGAAGCCGGTCCTTATTGCCGGTATCGGTTATCAACTAAGCACGGTTAAACCAGAATCAATCGATTAAGGAGAAAAGAAAAAGAAATCACTATACTATGCTGAAATCTCAATGACGCACAGATCATTAACATGCGTATGTCATCTGATGGATCTCTTGCTCCTTCTCATGCACTTCTCATAAAAAGGGGATAGTGAAGCTGGTCCTTATTGCCGGTATCGATTATCAACTAAGCACGGTTAAACCAACATCAATTGATTAACGATAAAACTAATTAAATTGGAATAATAGAATGTTCCTGTTTGATTGATTGATTATAACGTTATGTATATTACATTACATTCATATATAATTGGCGAATTTACTGCTCTAGGACATGTAGCAGTATACTATAGGTTACTAGGTATATACAAGCTACTGTAAGTAACAGGTAGTTATTACTCGTATTTTTTCTTTTTGTCATGATACGAGTATCTTATCTATTTAAAAGACAAATAGAAAATCTAATGGGTTCAGTATTAAACTGAATAAAAAAAATAAAAAGAATCACGAATAGTTATATAAACACAAAAAATATTTTGAAAAATCAATAACTAAAATACTAAGAAAACAAATCCAAAAAATAGTAACTAAAGTTACTATTATTTGGATAACTAAATAATTTTGGTTCAGGCACATCTTGGCTTTAGTAATTAGATAGTCAGGCACATCTGAGTGACTCGATCCATTCCACATGATGCGACTGAGTGCGGTCCAAATGATGCGATCCTGGTATCTTGAGTATTTTTTTAAAGTAGCAAAATGCTACTTTTGTGAATCAAACAAATTAATCAAACAAAATCAACAATTACTGCTATTAATGGTACATTGCTAAATTACCAGTAATGTTAATACAGCCCGATTATAATAATATTTCAAATATCCTAATGACGCCTTGCTGCATAGTGCGGCTACCTCAGATTACCTCAGATTTATCAACATCTAATGTCGTTTTCCTTTCATAGCAATGAAATGCTTTGAGACAATTCACTTTGTCTATGTATGACTATTATGAGTGTATAGAATAAAAAGATAAGGTCTTTGAGAAAATTACATTCAGAAAACTCTGCTAGTTATAAATAAGTACATACAGAGCTGCCATACAATTCACTAAACGGAATCGGACACACTATAATATTTTTCCACTTCTGGGAGTGACCGGTGGAACTTACAATGTAAAGTACAAATATTATATGAATAGTTAGATTTATTTATTTATTTAAGAATTAATTACTATAAAACATTGATTAGCTTACAAAAATAACAGGAACCGAATGGCAAAACCTTAACCTTTTGCTTATTTGTTTTTGTCACCCAACTGGGACTAGCCCGTTCTAGGGTGGAGAGGACTCCAATATTACAATCAAGTTTGCTTGATTGCTTGGTTGCTTACAAATGTACAAGTTTTAGTAAAAATCTAATGGCACTAAATTGCCCTAAAATGTGGTCTCCAGAACAAAATAAAAAATAATAATAATAAAAAAATTATTAAAAAATATAATAAATAAAATGCAATTCCATTATTAAATCGGCAATAAATATAATATAAAATTCGATTAAATAATATGAATAAAGTTATATGTGAGAAAAGAAAGAAACAGTCATTAATATTTAATATTATGTTAAGTAATATAGGATTTAATATAAAAATACCTAGTCTAAAAGTATAATTCATTGTCAAAGTCAAATAATTTTTGGTAGTTAGTTCAATGTTAAAAAATACTTAACATATAAGTTTAAAAATATGTTAATCATTTGTGCACCTAAGGTTTATTATACTATTATATCTAACATTTGATGTATGGTTAGTCTGTCATGATTCGATAACCATTTCTTTAATTTATTTTTGAATTCCCTAAATGTCAAATTCATTTTTATTTCCATACTAGCTGCGCCCAGCGGTTTCACCCGCGTGGTGAAACCGCTGGGCGCATTGTGATAATGATGATAGAAAACCATATATCTTTATAAATTATAGCCTATGTGTTATTCTGATGTGTAAGCTATATTATTGTGAAGTTTCATCAAAATCCATTCTGTAGTTTATGCGTGAAAGAGTAGCAAACATTCATACATACATACAAACTTTCGCGTTTATAATATTAGTAGGATTGATCAGATTGTAAAATCTCGGCGCAATGAAAGAGTAATGTCTTTGACCAAATGATGTTTTCCTTCTGGGTATATTAAGCTATTTTCTAAAACTTGTCTCGTTGGTCGCCGGTTCTGAATTATTCCTAAATTTGAGTTATTGTCCAAAAATAGCCTTAAGAGGGAAGTTTTTAGAAAAAGTTGCCTACAATATAAAGGCACAGTTTTATTTAGGGCTTCGCTACGCTACGTGGCTCGAGTCTCTGGCTCAGTTCGCCCAGTCTCTGGCTTCGCTATGTGGACGATCGATACCTTCTGCATCCTAAAAGGCAACATTCAAACGGTGAATGAATTCCTGGGTCATCTAAACTCCATACACCCAAAAATCAGATTCTCCTATGAAGTAGAGAAGGACGGCTCCCTACCATTTTTGGATGTCAAAGTGACGAAGAGAAGTGACAATACTCTCGGACATACGGTATATCGGAAGCCCACACATACGGACAGATATTTACATGCAAGCTCACACCATCATCCCTACCATCTACGTTCAGTGCAAACGTCCCTCGTGAATTGAGCACGCGATCTATGCGTAGCTGGGCATTTTCCGAAGGAGATGGAACATGTCAATGATGTCCTTAGGAAAAATGGATACGGTAACTATCACGAGACACGCACACGATCTAATACAGACGAAACTCAGAAACCGAGCAGATAGAGCATTCTTACCATATGTCAAGGGCGTGACAGATCGAATAAGTAAGATGCTAAACAGATTTGATATAAAAACGATCTTCAAACCGACCCAAAATATAGCTCGATTTTTGAGGCCTTTAAAAGATGTAATACCACTGCAAACCCCGGGTGTGTATAAAGTCGAATGCAGTTGCGGTCTAGCCTACGTTGGACAAACGAAACGGCCCATAGCCACGCGACTGTCAGAACACATCAAAGCTGTTAAAAACGTTCAGCGAGAAAAATCGGCGATCTGCGAACATATATTGGATAGCGGAAGAAACCACCGGATGCAGTTTCAAAATCCCATTGTGCTATCCAAGGAACAATTCTACTTTCCTCGCATGATCCGGGAAGCCATTGAAATAAGAAGAACCCCGAACTTTAACAGAGACGACGGTTAAAAACTCTCTTCTACGTGGAACCCTCTTCTTAAAATGTTCCCGCCGCCGAACGCCGAACGCAAAGACGTAAAACAGGATACAGTGAGTGTTGTGTGCAGGACGGATTTTCAAAATTCCCGCGCTCCGAGCCCGGCCCCCCACCACCGTTATAACCTACGCAGTGGCGGAAGCGGTACGCGGCCTACCCGCAAAACAACGGATTGACAGCCCTTCAGTCTACCCTGGACAACGGCGGCTGCAACGTCACCGAAACGTTGGGTGCTACAAATTTCACGCGGTAAATTTGTTTTCTATCCTATTTATAATGTCAAACAACCGCGAGTCTTCGATTTTATATTGTCTATCATATTGGCTGGCTATAACAAATCTATTGTCCTTTGCTCAAAACAATAATGTGAGACTTCTGAAACCACTAGATTATGAAGCCAAGATGTTCTTCTTCGTCCCGGACCTCTGTTGTTTACGGATCTTTGTTGTCCTTAATATTTCTACGTTCTTGATCAAACCTTTTAAGACATCTTTATTCCTGACTGTCCACCCCGCTTATATAAAGTATCCTCCAATAGACTCACATTTTGATGGATTCAAGCTTTCTCTACAGTGTGTCTGTAACTGCCCAGCTATCTATCCCATATAATAATATTGAAAAAAGATAACATCATTGCTTACTGTTTTTTGAATCCATTCCTTATAAAGTGACAATACTTTCCGTATTGCCGCCGCCTCAGAAAACGGCAGTAGAAAAGCCTGCCGCAGGACTTCAATTGTGATGTTGACGTTCTCCTTGCTGCTGAAAAGCACGTCCCGGACGATGTTTGCAGGGGATGTGTCGTAGGCTGCGGATAATTACAGAAATCATGTCAAAAAATAAAACTCATATTAAGACCTAGAGCCTAGAGACAAAAGAGCCAAATTGTCAGTTTTTATTCAGTGGGGTTTTCTACATGCGGAATCGCCAAAACAACACTGCATGATCAAAATAAAAGTTATGATTACAAATGTTTCAACTATAAATGGTATGCGATTCGTTATATGAAGGACTAAAGTTCTATGATTAATTTTATTTGATCATGTGATTAAAGATCGAAAACCAAAAAGAGTAAGTAGAAAGTAAGGGAGATGCATATCTAGAAAATCTCTCGTATGCACATCGGCCACTGTTGCACGCCTTTGCACCCTATCAGATTAACATCCATTCTTAATGGCAGATGGTAGTGAAAGGGGTTGTTCAGGCTGTATGACCTCTCATCACTGCAACTAGTCCTATGTCCTTATACTCTGCTTCTTAATTTGCCCAGTCCAACCCAAGACTTCTTATAAATCTAACAATTTTCTGGGTGTAAAATGTTTACTGACCTCAGGTGTTAATATCACCTTTTCTGGATGACAGATTCTCTGGTATTTGATTGGTTCGCATATACATAGTAGATGCTCTGCTGTTTCAGCATTTTCTTTGCAAAATTAGCACATATCATCCTCAGAAATTTCCACTTTTTAAATGGTATCTCACTGTAGTTCACAGCGGGCAAACCCATCACCCCAGGGAGTTATAACGACATCGTGTCATTCTGTCTCCCATGAAGTAAACATAAAGACTTAATGGACTGCGCTAACCGCCCGTAAGAGTCTAACCCCTTACCGCGAGATACTGGGAAAGGCACCCACCCAGCGGTCCAAACTTGCTACCAGCAATCTTACTATTCGATTTGGACAGATTTCTCCGCCCTCCAGTCCGGTCATTCAAGGTCACTTCCGCGGCCTCTACCTGATGTTAGCGGTAATTCAAACTCGAATTAATTACGGACCAAGGCGCCCTTTGCCCGTCAAGCTCAGGATCGAGTGGCCAACGGATCGTTTCTAAGGATAGTTGATGTCAGGTCAGGAGCCACCCCTGCTTAGAAAAATATGTTTCCGGGCTTTTCCGGTTAATTGGCAGAGTGCACCGTCGATTAGCTGAAACAGTTGGTGTACAAACCGCCTAGTTCCATCAGAGGTGTTACCTGGATCCACAATTCGGTTCCCAACTGACTACTACTGCAGGTTAGAGCCCTAGGCATAGTTCACATCGGTCCTTCCAGGTTGAGTCCTTCTTCAAGGAGGCTACCGGATGGGAATTGAACCATGGATAGTGACCAGTGAAAGTCCTGTTATTTATTTATTAGCCTTAAGGTCAAACCGCACTTGAGCGGCGCGATGCGGCGGACAAATATTCTTTTAAGAGTGGATTATGTGATTAAAGGACGCAACTCCCCTCTTGGCCAGGAACTGTTGCACTAGAAAGGCAGTGTGTGGGCATTGTCGTGGAGCAGGGTCCAGTTGCCTTGATTGATGTACTGGGGGAGTAACGGCTTGGTTCAATGCAGCAGACGTTTTAGTAGTTCCATGTAGGTAGCGGCATTTAACGTGGCACCCTCAAATACGGAACAAAACGGAACAGCATATTTGTTCGCTGATCCATTTTCAGTTTCGACCGTGCACACAATGCCTTCACTCTATAATTTCTGCCTTCACTCTATAATTACTGTTTCCAGACGATAACCACATTCGCAGCGCCTCCGCTCGGGAGCTGACTCAGACTAGTCTTGACCTGTTCGGGACGAGGTGCGCCAGTTGCACACTCTTACGACCGTGAGCGCTCCGATGTCATTCACCGAACTTTCTGTATATATGCATATCATAGCGGACATATGTGCAGACAGATATACGCAGACAGACATATTTGCAGACAGAGATATGCAGACAGATATATGTGCAGACAGATATGAACAGACAGAGGCTGTATATATGCACATCACTACTTAGTAGCTGCAGCTTGCAGAATGACTGACAAACTCAGCGCATGGACGTTAGAGTGGCTTCTAACTCTGAATGCTAAAAGATATGTATGTAGTTCTTCATATTTTAAGAAAGAACGCTAAGCAACTGTACTTTCTGGAAATGGGCTGCCTTCGTGCTGTTAAACCTCAAAAGAATCTTGACATAATAGTAAAGGAAGACTTATATGGGAAGAAAACGTGGCTGCAATTGTGAAGAAAGCAAACATTTTGTTGTTCCTCATTGGGAAAGTTTTTCACCATATTCAGAGGAACTAATGTTGAAAATCTATAAGTCATTTGTGTGACCCATTTGATAAACATGCCTATCAAGTCTGGAATTCATACTTAGGAAAGGATTTCAATTTCCTAGAGAAAGTCTAGTGAGCATTGATTATAATATCTTTTAACGTGAAGGATCTAAGATACGAGGAGAGATTGGCAGCACTCTGGACACAATCGAGATATATAAGATTGTGACTGATTCTGTTGAAGACTATCTACAACATGAAATGAAATTCCAGCGTAAATAATTCCATTCGAATCCTAAGAATCATTTCCTGGGCAGTAAATGAATGGAACGATCTCCGTAGGGAAGGGACCAGTGCCAAAAGTGTTGAAACTTTGAAACTTTAACAACCAACTGGAATTATAACACAAAAACTGTAGTGCAAGGACAAATGCAGTCTCATCCGCTTTAGCTGCCTGCCTCTTAAAATATAATAATAATAAAGTAATATATAATCAAATTTACTAACTCACCATATACGACGTCAGCGGGCGGTTCTCGTTCCAGTATTTTCCGCTTCACCTTTAGACCCTGGGCTTGGGCGGAGAATGTTTGATCCCCGTCGGCCGGATAAGGTGAGGCTGTGAGGAGCTGCGAGGAGACCGTTGGCGCAGCAGACATAAATGGTACTGGGACCGGAGGACTTACCATCTGCGATGGGTCCACCGGCCGGCTGGGAGTGGCCGCCAAGGCAGTTACGTATGATTCGCCGGCCGACATGCTGAGCACCGATGTGCTCGGCCCAGGCATTGGCTCTGCAGTTCTTGCCTCACTCAAGCAGGTGGTTAGCCACTTCACCAGAATTACACGACTGGCCACGCAGTCATCATTTCTCACAGTGTGGCCCCTTCCCAACTCTGCAAAATAAATTGATCAGTCCAACATCTTCTTAGCGGATAATGATAAAGTGGCAAAGAGAAATAGTAATTCAAAAAGTCAAGAAGCTGCAACTAATTATCGGTAAGAAACAAATTCTCAAACTGTTTTATAAAAATGATGAGGTCATGACCAACCCGAACAAGTTGCTTAAGATCAGGCATCGGGTTATCATTGTCATTGATTATATAGGGTATTAGTACATTTTGGCAGCTAAGATTTTACTATGAAAAGCAACGTGTAGATGGCACTCATAGTTCCATAGATCGATTAATCTTCTCTTCTGTTCAGTAGCCCAATAGAAGGCGTTTTAAACGCAATAGATGGCACTAATAATTGAATGTTATCATTGGTTAAATACAAGGGTTTTTATAATCAATCAGGGCTTTAAAAAAAACTATTCATTGGGCCCGATTGCGTTTATTTGTGAACTAAAATTGAAATTAATTCAAGCGAACGAGATAGAGCACAATTCGTGAGAGCGAAACATGAAACGAACGATCGTCTGAATAAGTTTGAACACATTTCGTGCAGTGTTAGATTCAGATACTTTATTGCGTAGTTTTAATGTGAAAAAGTGACATCTGTTCATTTCACCATTCCGCTCTAGCGTATTGCACTGTCTCGTTCACATGAACTAATTTCGGATTTTAGTTCAAGAAGAAACGCAATCGAGCCCATTATTAATGTTATTATAGATGGCCTAAGGAAATTGATATTAATTTGGCTGGACAATCTATCAGCGCCACCTGCATGTCGCCAGTGCAGAAGGGTTGCCAAAACGTACTATGGAATTGAGCAATTTTTTTGCGCTATATAATCAATTTTATATAAAAACAGAGTTCCTGACCCACGACAGTTGTAACCGACGACCAATAGTGTTTGCGAGCTCAAACTGACTGAACGAGAAACTTAAAAATATAAATGAAACTTACCCAGATATGCTTCATTTACAGATTCCTGTCGAAAATCTGGACATATAACTTTTAAGTAGTATGTTATAAACTGTGATTGTAAAAATCCGTATGAATTTAAGGCTCTTGTTCGTGACCAATCAGCCCAATATATCTTCATGACGGATTTCGGCATTAAATCCAATATAAGCTCCAGGTAATACTTAGTCTCGTCCTCCGGGGGCTTCTCGTCCTTCCCCGGAGGCATCAAAGGAGTTTCCTCTGATTCTGTCGATATCTTCTTCTCACTCGATCGAGCTGTGGCCCCTTGTGAAGTGCTCGGCGCATATTCTGCATCCAAATGAACACGCTTCGCAGGCCTAGTTGAAGCAAAATTTGGATGTTGCATCATTTCATCAAAATCATATTCGTCCGTTAAACGTATGAGAGTACCGCCCTCCGGCACCGTAGGTAGGGTAGGGCCCGGCAGGCCTGGCACGAGTGTGGCAAATGCCCGGTGAATCTCTGGCGACGCGTTGTCACCGAGGCATTGATAAAACAATATGAAGTATCTGAAATATGATGAAATAGTTTAATCTTAGATTTAACAGTAAATAAAATACAAACGGAGCTGCCATGGAATTCACCGACCAAAAATCGGGCCCATCATATATAATTATTACACTTCTGGGAGGTGAAGGTTGGATTCCGGACTTACGACTGCTGTCTTGCCACATGTGAGCGTTCACCTTACCATCCATTCACTCCCCCTTCGAAGCCATAGAATTTGAGATGCAGAAATCGCGGTTTTAGATAATTTTTCTAGAAAGGAGTTGATTATTTTCCTGGAGAGACCAAGATCTTTAAAAAGGTGAAACAAAGATTTAGCTGGCAGGCCACGAGCGCCTACTTGCCGCGTGAAGGTGAACAGTGAAGCCGTTCCGGGTGACGGCATTTGCGAGGTCATGGTATTTATTTAATTTGTAGTCGTGGTCTTTTGGTATATTTGATTCCCATGGAACAGTTAACTCTACGATAAGGACCATCTTCCGAGATAGAGAGTAAAGAGTTATATCTGGACGCAGGGCTGTGCATCCGAGACTTTCAGGGAATTTATACTGCTTAGAGACTGAATCGACCTCCATAATCCAATCTGAAGCTTTCTCGATTATTGAGAAAGGTTTTGCAGTGAGATGTTTTTTGCCTTTAGAGCCAACCCGCACAAACTGTATTGGGGGTTTGGAGGATACTGTCAAACCCTTGTTGGCACGAGCCAATGAGAGGCTAAGTACCTCGCGAATAACAGCAAGGACTTTGTCGTGGCGGTAAGTGTACCGTCCTTTATCCAAGGCCACCTTGCAGCCAGCTAGAATATGTCTAGCTGTGCAAGGGGTGTTGCTACAAAGGGGACATGAACTATCCTCGGCATAGCTCCAACGAGCGAGGTTACTGGGGTCTGGAAGTGTATGCTGAAAGGCATTTAAATAAAATTTCAGCATCTCTGACGTCCAGTCATACAACATTACTTTCCAGTGCATTGGAGGAGGAATGCAAAAGTCTCCAATTGTTGTCCAATCATTCTGGCATTGAAGGCCAATAGCTTGAGCCATACTTTTGCTGTTTTAATCTCCCCGCAAGAGAGACTTCTTCAAGTCCACATCGCTCATGGTTGTACTGCCATACCTCAGACCAGTGCCATTCTGGCTGATTCCAGTAAGGAACTTTTTGTGGAAGTCAACGCGGGCTTGTAGATCATTTGACTCACTACGGCCACTTACTACGTGCTTCGATATTGCCGGATCCTTGGAATTGCTTAGAACCAAATTTTTGGTTATTCTGGAGTTGGCGTAGAGCAGAGAGGGCAGTTTTAGAGCTAGCCCAAAATTGTGTTTGGACCTGAAGAGAGTCGAGGGGTCAGCTGGTTTGGCTAAGGACAGCCAGGATTTTAGACTAGCTGTCACCAGTGCATCCAGACGAGACAGTTGGGTTTTGGTGAAATCGTAAATAAGAAAGGGCCATGACAAATGTCAAGTTAGATAGTTGTCATAGATCCAAGCCTTACGAGGGCCAGAAATTAGCAGTGCATCTATCTTTTCCAGGCAACTACTGAAATGTTCTATAACATGATCGCCAGAGAGGTCTTTTCCCTGGCAGGTGATTTTCCTGCCAAGAAATTTGAAGTGGTTATTTGGGTCTATAAGGGAGATAATAGAGCCCTTATAGACCAATTTTGGGCCATAGGACGTAAATTTTGTGCCTATGCGGGCGAGTCCAAGGCAAAAACATTTGGAGGGCTTCACTTTTATACAGCCTGACCAGTCGCAGAACAGCTCCACTTTCTGTAATAGCAGGGAAAGCTGCTTGGGGCTCCTGGTGATAAAAGTTAGGTCGTCGGCAAAAGCGAGGCACGACGATGTGTATTGGCCGTCTGTTTTAAAACGGTAACCCCACTTCTTGTCGAACTGGGTCAGGCTTTCCAGCAGTATATTGAAAACGATATTGAATATCGTCGAAGAAAGGCAACAGCCCTGAAACAGTCCAATTGAATATGATATAGAGCGGGTAGTCCATTCTTGTGTTTTGACATGGAACGTCAGACAGTTGTAGTAGGAGGCTACAATGTCACGCACCACAGGTGGGAAGTTGTACCAGCGGAGCGCAAAGTGGAGGAGACTGTGCCGAACTGACCCAAAGGCATTCTCTAGGTCGAGCCAGCATACATTGATTTGGCGTTCGTGCTGTCTCGCATCCTTAATGGCAGCAGCCAAGAGAGAATTGTGCTCGAGGCAGCCTGAGACGCCACGCATGAAGCCTTTTTGTACTGACACTCCAAGGTACTCGTTCCGGTGCATGAATTCGCTCATCCTCATGTGGACTATGCCAAAAAAGATTTTGGCCACAGTATCTGTCAGAGCAATGGGCCGAGCGTCCTTTGGTCCGGTGTAAACTGGGACCTTCGGAATTAAGATGACTGTCGCTCGGCCGAAATTCTGTGGGACTACACCGCTATTCCATATATGTCGGAAGATGGATCCTAAATATTGCAGAAGGCAGGGGCACTTTTTATACACTAAGTAGGGAATACCATCGGGACCTGGAGTAGAACCCGACGGCTTCCTTTTTATTTCATTTAAAATCTCATCTAGAGATGGGGGTTGAGAGGCGAAAGCTACTGTAGGCAGGTGCGGAGGTTTAATGTCCGGAGGAGGACTGTACGTATGGAGCCGCATTGGATCCTCATAAGTGGTCGAAAAGTATTCCGTGGCCATTTCTTCCGGGATTTGGATTGTGCCCTTAGCGGCGGACAAAACCTTTTTACTGTAGTTAACACGGTTTTTGTCAAACCGGGATTCCTCTTTGGACTTGAGAAATGCTTCTTTGCGCTTGTTGTTTTGCGTTGCTACGCTCTGTATCAGTTTGAGTATAGAGCGGTACACGCGCGAGAAGTTGTGGCAGAGGGCCTTATCTCCGGCTTTCTTGGCTTCACGTAGCTGGCGACGAAGTAGCCGCTTCTGCCTACGGAGCTTTGCTTTGAATGCGTTTTCTCTGTGAACCGGGTCAACATGGGTAGATTTTGGGTAAACACCCGAGAAGTATTCATGGACCGCCACCTGGAAGGACGACAGTTGAACACTGGCAGGGGCATTACGGTTCACAGAGTGGTCAAGGATTGAAGTTAAATTACTATTGTGAAATTCCCAATCCTCTTTTGCAAGTGAAGGGAATTTTAGAGGAGGGAAAGATATGATTGGCGCAGGTCGTGGAGACCGGTCGGGTAACAAACTCCGGGCAGATGTGGATTCTAGGGACGTGTGAGGTTCGACTCTCTCCGTGACTCCTTGCGACGGTTTAAGACACTGCCGTGCAGCGTCGCTATCATCATGCCCAGCAATGTGCTTGTTTAGCCACGCCAGACGTTTATATTTCTTTTGACAGTAAGGGCAAACAAGGGACGGTATTTTCGCCATGTCGTTTTGCAATTATCCTAGACCTGCAATTTCCAAAAGGAAACCGGCACAAGAGAGATAGCGATGAACGCATTAAACAAAAAACATCAACAAAACAGCAAACATAGTAACTAGGGAATGCAATCTTGAAGCAAAATCTTCAATCTTGGTATTTGCAAGATTCAAGACGCAAGATCTTGGTATTTTGCGAGATCTCGCAGATTTGTGAATATTTTTTTTATTGATTTTTAAGTATTTTCACTATTTCTATTGCAACTTGGTAAAGTTACTTCATAAGGGCGAAAAATTGAAATAATTTTGAAACTAACTTCTTAAAAAACAAAACACATCTTGAGTTTTAACAACTAATCGACTTCGAATGCTGCGTGTCAGATATCCAGCGGCAGAAAATGCCTGTTTTACCCCAACACTTGTCAGTACCATAGATAACAGACATTGGTGGGCATACTGCAGGTATTGTCCTTTTGCCCCGCCTGATTCGAAGAGATTAATTTCTTTTTTGATAAGTTAATCAATGGATGAACTAAAACTGGGCGGGCTTACAAAGTCTTCTCTAATTCTTCTTTGAGAGAGAGAGAGAGAGTGTGTGTGGCTTTCAACCATCGTGGATTCTGTGACTGATTTCCCAGATGAGCTGGTTGCAGGATATATTGCAAAGACTAGTGGCCAACAGATACATAGCCACATTGGCCCTAAAACTAGGACTATCGCTGTCCCTACTTCCAACAACCATAGGTCGAAGACTATCGCGGCTGTTTGACCTTATAATAGGTTTAAAGAAGAATTCACCAAGTGAAATTTGTAGTACCCGACGTTTTGGCGATGTTGCAACCGTTTTGTCCAGTGTAGACTCAGTCTACCCTGGACAACGGCGATTGCAAAATTGCCGAAGCGTCGTGTGCTAAACTTTACACGGTAAATTCGTCTTTAAACCTATTTATAACACCCATCAGTTATTCCTATTCAATTGAGTACCAAAATATCTTGTAGAATTGTAGGCTGCTTTCTCTTTAAAAGGCCAAAACAATGGCCCAGTTTTGCATAAGTCGAGAAATGAAACGGCTTCAGCCTCAATGCTGTAAATTAACCCTGTTTAATATAAAAACCGACCTGACCAGGTACGTGGCTCACCTATGCTAAATCGTATAGTATTAGTGTACTCACCTAATGGCATCGGTTCGTAATTTGTAAGAGTTTCCTCTATGCAGCAATTTTGAGAACATGCGCATTATGGAGTGCATATTACATTTTCGGTGTATAATCTCGGGTACAAGGCATAATAATTTTTCCAAAACAAAAAATACTCCGTCGAGGTCTTCTCGACCTGCTTTGTTACCTGAATAAAAAAAAAGAAAATTATAGAATTTACCTTGACAAGGGAGGGGGTGGGGGGGGGGGGGGCTAAAACATCACATTGCATAACCAAATTAAAAGGTGTAATTACAAATGTTTAAACTATAACTCTTATATAAATATTTAAATTAAGGTCTTGAGTTTCAAGTGATTGAAGTTTAATTTTTTATATTATATTTTATCATTATCAAGATTACAATTTTCAAAATAACATATCACTGTGTCAATCGTGTAAATTGATGAACCATCTAAAAGAGTTTTTAAAACTTTTGTAACAAGAGTCCGCTTTAAAGAGAAGGTACAGTTCAATTTCAAAAAATCTTTCAATAATCTGTTTTCCGTAATTTGGATAGCTGTTTTAAAGTTTGTGATCGTAAGGATGAAAATGTGATTCTCATTTGGCGTTTGTAAGGACAGCTTCCCGATCTATTTCAGGTACAAAACCAATAATCTTATCGCCTCTTGGCATTGATGAATAAATACCGCTATAACTCTATACCACCTGGCGCAGTCTAAACAGACCGAGGGTGAAAGTGACGAGATGCCGAGCTAATCTCGTCCGCTAGGGCTACACAGAGAATCGAATATGCAACTGTGGAACGCCGCATGATGAAGACCACCTGCTATCCTGTCCGCAGTTATCACACACCAGGACCTACAAGAGGCGAACAACAAGGCCATCCAGGCCGCATATATTTGGAGAGCCGTGTCCTAATCTGGCCCGGACAAGTTAACGAATGAACGATTAATAAAACAGCATGCCGATAGAATGTTAGAAATCGGACAATGCAATTTTGAGATATCGATTACTCGGGACACAGACAGACAGACAGACGGACTGAATCAATTTTGATTTTTTTCGTATTTCCGGTTTTAAATGTTCCAAAACAAGGAGAAATTTGTTTGAGCAAAGTGCAATTGTGTATTTTGGGTGAATTTAAAAATTCTTTGTGCTTGCTTTGGTTTGCGGACGAAGCGGCGCTAGAGTATTTGAACATTCTTATAACCAAACTCTCAAATCGAACTGAATTCTTATAATCAAAATACATCATAAATCGTATTAGTAACGCCGGCAGCATAGATTCGTCACATGGCAAACTTTTCGTGGCCAAAGCATAATTTCTCCCTATCAGCTTCACTGAAGACGGAGGTTTAAAAATAGGGTTTTTTCCATAGACACAAAAGGGTAAGTTTATTAATTATTAATAGATTAATTTTGGCTTCTTATTTATAATAGGAGTTACAAAGATTGCTTGGACTGTTTCGAATTGACTACTCTTAATCAAAGAAGACAAAGAGGGGAGGACCTGATTGACTGAAAAAATCTTACAAATTATTAAGATGTACCTGGGCTAAAGAATATTTACAAATTCAAGATCAACACAAATCTTTGAGATCACAACACATATCGTTATCACAGTTAACATTGTTTATGTTTAGCTTTATAAAGCATCCATTACACTACTCGCGAAGTTGCTTCGACGAAGTACTGGTTGAAATTGACCGAAGTCCGAAGTACGTGACTACACACTCACGCAACCTCGCTAGGATCTCAGACGCCCGGCGGCGACCACACGCTCATGATCAGTGTGCACGCTATGGATAACGTTTAGGTGGCAGCTGCTGTTGCAATGCGCACTCTCGCGTATTATAACTACGTAAATATTTATCAGTCAAGAAGATGATGGATGGCTGCAATCCACCGGAACAGAACACGCGAAATGAAGTGGGCCGAGTAGTGTATTGAGTTGCTTCGCACTCGCTCCGCGGGCCCTTTGACTAGGACGCAAAAAACCGACACCGATCGGAAGTCGCCCGAGGCAAAGCGAGGATGCCCGAAGCGAGTCCAAGTGCGTTTCCACACTGATATCCTCGCCCAACTTCGCGAGTAGTGTAGTGGATGTTCAAGACCTGATCTGGATGTATTAGCAAAGCTGCCTGACCAGAATCAATAATAATAATAATAGGTATGGGGAGATATATGGAGCTGTTAGGCTCAATGCTTCCGGGACTGTGGCAGATGCAACGCTGCCAAAATGTAAGAATATGCTTCATAATTATAGTAAGTTACATATAATTAACAAAGGGCCATTAAGAAAAGGCCATGTTAGCCACACCACACATTCAAAACCACAAATTCCGACTTCAAGGCTACGTTGCGTTCAGTTACTTAGATTAGAGCAGCAATGCAATATATGTGTATTATGAACAAATAATGCTATAAAATGTTACCAAACCGCAGAACCCTAAAATGATTAGATTAGTCAACCTATTGTAGTTACCAATGGTAAGTGACTCACCTAAATGAAATGACAGCTCTGCGTTTTAGCGGGAAACAAAAGAAAACAAATCCAATTAAATTTCAATACAATTAAATATATTATTAAAAAGAAAAAAAACACGACTGTCGCTACAAAAAGTGAACTATTGTATTTATAATTATTTTTATTACGGTTTTTTCAAAAATATTTGTGGTTTATGGATTTATCCATAAAGATAGATGTATATTTCCGGAACGTACTAAATCAGACCTATCATTTGACACTAAACACGATATATTTACGGTAATTTATTGACATTTGTAAATTTAACCCTTCAGGCCTTGCTACTCGCGGTTAACCCTCAGTTTGACTGCGATATCGAAGTCGCGGGGCTTGAAGGGTTAAACAGCTACTTACTTGATATTTGGACAGTAAGTTTCCTATGACACTCGGGATGACATACCGATTTTTACAATACCAAAAACTCTAAATCGGTTCAAGCGTGTAAAAGTTATGGTGGAATAAACGGAAAACATACATAGATGAATCCTGAACACATTACACACCTTTTTTGTCGGTCAGACGAGTAAAAAATCAGCTGTGTGACCCCAAGGGTTTCCCGGCAAGTAGCCAGAGATTTATGGAAGAATTTTGAGCATGATGCTGCTTCGGGAAAGAGGTTGACCTGATAGTCGGCGACAACCGTGGATAGTGAGAATGCAACGCATTAAATATGTTCGATTTAATCGTTTAATGCAAACATACTGACCGGCATAAATTCAATGTGACTTCGTCTCAATAACTTCAACCTTATTCTTTTCAACTCTTGCCACGACCAAACGATACCTGCATGCCAAATTTCAGCTCAATCGGATTAAGCGTTTGGGCGCAATCGTGGAGTAATAAACACAGAGACTTCTATCTCGATATGGTCTTAATCGTCTCAGGAGGGTTTAAGATAGATATTTCCGTCATCTCAAAAAAAAATGCGCATTTACAATACTTTTCATCCTTGTCGGTTGGTGGGAAGGAAAAGTAAAAAATATTGAACACAAAATATGTAGGGTCAAGTCAACCCCACCATAAAATATTTTAGCAAGAGTTCGAAAATATCGTGACATTTGAATAAATATCAAAATGCCGGATATATATCAATTAGCAATAACAAAAGGTTTTACGAAGACTCTCACACTGAGCCTACTAAAGATTAGCCAAGCGTAACGGCAAGTCATCCTCGTCAATCCTCACAGGACAAACCTATTCTGCGATCAACGGGGCAAACACTGCTTGAAATGCCACAAAATACAAATCACACTTACGAGACTTCTGCAGTGGATAAATTATTGACTCAACAAAGCGAAAGAATTGACATCCTACTACAACAATAAGCTCTTGACAACAGTCATCGCTAAACTTGCAAATTCTTGGAAAACTTGGGCCTTAGGCATATCTACTTTAAACATTAATTCTTTATCTCTAAATATTCCTGAGTTTGAATCCATTACATCAAATAAGTTAGACATTGTACTAATAGCAGTCTCACTCCACTACAAGAAGTTCTCCCCGAATCACAGGGTTTTAATATCTACATACTATCTACCATACATACCGATAGCGGAGCCCGTGCAGAAACTGCACCGATTATTAGATCATCCCTAAAACACACACTGGCTGAGTCTTACTAAAGCACCATGCTAGCTACCACTATTAGGCTTGAAGATCTCCAGTATACTGTGTGTGCAAGATATGGTTATGTTAAGATAATACTATCTTTCTTGAGGTTTGAACAGCCTTCTAAGTACTATCTTTCTTGCGGTAATAGTTGGAGGATGTTGGAGGTGGGTCGAGGGGTGAAAGGGAGGGGGGGACGGAGGAGCAAAAACATGAGGAACTTTTCCTCAGTAAAAAAACAAAATAAAGGAAAAGGACCGAAATCAAAAAAAAAATGTAAAAGACTTCAAGCCAATTTTTCATGTAGAATTCTCCTGCACATGGAAATTTCCTAATATTCAGCAAGTTTTTTAAAAAGTTTTACGTACAGAATTATCTTTTGAAAGGATTGTTCGGCCGTCGCGAACATAATCCCAAGTGTGTATTTTTCCAAGAAGTTGGAGGGAGCTATTGTCATAAAATCCACGGCACATAAAACTGCATCAGCTGCACTTGCTTCATGTGGTGAATACAAGTCGCACGTGTCCAGCCTCTTCACCTGGCTTGAACTTGTTACAAAAGCCACAATATTTAGGCCAACAAGCTGCAGTTTGCAGACCACTTCATAAGGGGGTTATTACTCAACCATGAGCCAGGGTTTCCCCGAGAGGTACTGGATTATTACCCGCCTAGCATTTGTCAGCCAGGCTACTCTGGTCTGACAGGCTCATCGATCTTTTTTATGGTACGACTATTAAAGTTTTTAAAGATATGTAGTATTAAATATATATATAAATGTACCTCTTAATCGCAGGTTACTCTCCGCGTGTGTAAATATATCAAACAGCAAAAAGTAAACCATGCTGAAATTTTGCTCAAAATACTGCTTAGCATCAGCATGGGACATGTTATCTGAAAAAAAAAAATACAATCATATCGGGAAAAGCAACAACGACACACAATATTCTTTGGCAAACGTCCAATCAGAAGCTATTATGCAATAAAAAGATCTTAGAATAAAAATTAGTGATGATCTGAAATAGAAAAGACACAAAGTTGCAAACGCTAAAAGAGCCAACACTACTCTCTGTCCGATAAGGAAGGCTGCCCAACATGTTAATAAAAGTGTTTATAAAGATCTAAAAGGCATAAGTGAGATCATTTCTTTAGTATGCTATCAGCTCTGAAACCCCTACTTATGCAAAGACCTAGATGTCCTGGAAAAGGTGAGTGTTGGGGAACTAAAATGCCAGTGGGCCTGATGAATAGGAATTAAGATCGCTAAGAATTACTTGAACCGACTACTCCCAAACAAAAAACGCAAAAAAGGGACCTGATTAGGACATATAAAATCCTCACAAGTTATTAAGATGTACAGGTCAGTTACCTAAAGCTGGCCGTTCAATACATTTACTCGTTGCAGTGCATGCGCATCATAAAAAGTCTTTCCGTCTCTCTCGCTCGCAGTCAAGCTTATGAGTATGAAGGAGACTGTTATTGTTTGGCTGTTGCTACTGGTTATAAATACAGTGTTCTTTTTCCGCATTCTTCCGTTAGCGTCAGTCACGAGTTATTTGACGACGCGCCTTATTGTGTGCGATTGTTTTTGTTCCTAATTGGAGGTTAGAATAAAATGTCTTTTGAAAGAATTGGTTCCAGAAAAACATTAACAGGACAATCTCGTGAAATAGTGAACAACGTATTAAACTATTTTATGCATCATAATAAAAACTGTGATGGTGGAGGCCGTTTTTATTAAACGATTTGTACGGTTCGACATCAGAGGCGACTGGTGTTTCTCACAGAAGTGTTCAACAAGTTGTTTGTGAAGTGCGCAATCAAGTTACAGCGGCTGTTAAAGCGTCAATCTCACAACCAGCATGCAAATCATTGCCGACTGTAAAAGTTACTTTTAGAACACCGAGAAAAAAGCGGCCAAGGTTAGCAAAAAAATCTACAGTAGATAGTTTTGACCAACAAGTCATAAGGCATACTACCTACAACCTCCATCTGGTTCAGCATGCATTTCCGACATTAAAACAGTTATTGGAAGTGTTGAAAAATAGTAGCAACTTTGAGGATGGCATTTCTACACTAAGGAAGATCGTTCAGAGGCTAGGTTTCAGATGGAGAAGGACACAACCAGACTGCGGACCATTGGAATATTATACCAGCTGCAGTGGTTGAAGCGTGTAGTGTCAACATATTTAAAAATAGACTAGACATACATTTTTTAAAATACTGTAATTAAACTCAGTGTTAAGTTCAGACATATCAGCAATTATGCTGCCTGTCTGTAAAAAAATATAATTATAATATGGTGATTTTAGCCACCGACCCGGTACGCTCATGAGAACAGTTTAGGTTAATAAAAAGCCCATAAGTGTGAGCGCTCTCATGAGCGCGCGCAGAGCCTCACCTTTTTAACTGTAAAAGCTCTTTCAAATTCCGCATAGGTTAATGTCTTAAATTTCCTGTGAACGCAATCTAAATGCTTCTTTAAATTAATCTTCAGATGTTGAATCTGAAGATTAATTTAAAGAAGCAGTAAATTAATCTCCAGAATTGATCAACTCAAGGAGAAATCCCGAAATGTTGGATTAAAGATCTCACATATGAAGATCATGATTGATCTTCAAATAAAGCAGTGCCATTTAATTCCTGTTGAAATCGTAAGCCCATACACTTATCTAGGCGATAACATTGTGCTCGGTAGCGAAAACTAAACAGCAGAGATCGAGAGGCGGACTTCTCAAACCTGGGCAGCTTTTGGCGCCAAAAAAACATCACGTACAGAACTTCCAATAAACCTTAAAACCAAAGTGTTTGAGTAATGTGTCTCATCTGTTTTCGCTTACAAATCGGAGACCATAACTCTTACATGACCGTCAGACGAGAAAATTAGAGTTGCGCTAAAAGAAACGTAGCAAACTATGCTCGAATGATTTCAATTTGCATTTCGGTCGCGTAGGCTTGATACCTACAAGACACCGAAACACAACGAATGGATCCGGTGGAAACCATTGCACAATGCAATTGGAGATATGGGACCCATTTCCAGTATGGATCATAGTCGATGGATCTAGAAATGCTCGAATGAAAACACAGTTGTGATATAGAATTTCACCGCGTCAATTATGAAGATTTTTTGTTAGCCTATATACTTTCAAAACTCTAAAATTTGTTAAAGATTGATTTAACTTGTGAAAAATTCAAAATAATTTAGATTCCACATATCACAACCATAACACGCTGGTATTATAAATAAAGCAAACCACAACCAAAAGAAAAACTAGCAAAAACTCACTCAAAAATGCCTATTTGTAAGATATTATAAAGCCAGAAAAAAATAAAAATATGCAATCAACACATGACGTAAAAATTCACTTTTCTTATCATGTAGTCATGAAAATCACAAAAAGAAATAATTGTCCTAAAAATTAATTGTCAAGGGGCAGAAAATATTAATTTTTCACATATTTCATTAAAACTATTTCATTACTTCCGCTCGCCGTGACAGCGCGAGGTGAACTGTCAAATTGTATAAGAATCAACGCTGATCTTATTTGAAAAAATAAATAAAATAAACAATAAATAAAATGTTTTATAAGTTAAATGTGTTTTTGGTGTGATCTAGAGTGTTTAAAGTAAATAAGCCATAAAAAAATATTCATAATTGAGTCTACACCCAGGCCAAGACCTGAATATGTCCTCCATGTCATCTGACATCTGGGTGGATAATGTCAGACGACATGGAGGAAAAGATTGGATGGGGGAGGAGGGGGGGGGCTCACGATGCCCAGGAAGAGGCCTACATCCAGGAATGGACCTGGGCTGCAATGATCATGATGAAACATCAGTAATATGCCGATTTAAATCAATCCTATAAAAAATGCCTGTTCCACCCCGGGCAAACGAAGGATTTAAAGATGCTCCTTAACAGGCTATACTTATACTGCAATATGTGGCCACAATATTGTCAACTCTAGCCCGGCTACAACATTTTAATACATCATAGGCTGGAAAATACATATCTCTGCAATATATTTCAATAGTATGACCCATAATTTTGTCTCGAACACAGGCTACTCAATCGGGCAACAAAGGCTGATGTCGCAGCGGCTTATACAGTCTTGAAAGATACAGCAACTAATTGTGGTGTCGCTCGCACTTGGCAAACTTGTGAAGTTCACCGTGCGTTGTGCCTTGCGTCAGACAGGGACGCACCTATGCCGCAAAATGAAACTACAATAGAGTTGGCGGGCAATATTGTGGTATTTTCGACTGCGAACCGATCGCCCAGCGACCTGCTGGGAACACATAAAAATGCTTCAACCATACCATACATGTGTGACTATATGGCTGGGATGTACTAAAAATATTGTCCTGTATTGCATAGTGTAGCTGATACTGCTGACAATGTTGCCGGCAACTGTATTGCAGCCACATATTGCAGTGAAAGTGTGGCCCGTTTAAGAGCACATTTATAAATGTTTTTAATGTATTACTAAGTTTTTGTTAATAAACAGCAAATGTATTGGCGGTGTCGCATTAAACAACACAAAAGTCGAATGAAGCGCGTCGACATAATTCGGCGTGTGCACTTATCGATTATGATTTCGAGGGATTTTATCTTATTTTTCGCAAGATCATATTGTGACACCGCACTGTAACTCACGAATGAACATGAAAAATTACCTCATAAAACAGGAGGTAGTCGGAAATTTTTCTTTAAAAAACATTGACTTCATAGCTGAAAATCGAGAAAAACGCGTCGAATTGTTGAATGCACTGTTAGCCCAGTGGGCGGCGGCGGACACCTTGTGACTGCCAGTATATCGGGTCCAGGGAGCCGCTTCGGACACCATGTGTCCGACGCAATCACAACCCTTGATCACTTCAAAGGCCTGTAGGCGGGCAACGGACAGCATTTCGACTGTTTTTACTAAGGCAAGTGACCCACGCGGACCCACAGTACAACCTGGCCACTTGGCACAAAAAAGGAAAGACGGTTGGACATTCTCACAGGCCGAGACGGACACTGGTGTCTGCTATTTGACATCTCGGAAAATAATGAGTAAATCGCTGTTTCCGTAAGTCACCCATTATTTTTGAGTTATTTACTGTTTTTTTTGTTGCGGAAAAGCACCTCAACGATTTTTGGACGATTCTAGATTTATTGGTGCGGCCCCGGGGGAAAGTATGCTGTCGGACACATGGTGTCCGTCATGGCGTTCAATGTGTTAAGGTTTTTTTTCGGAGTTTAGCAAACTCTTCTACATTGAAGATGTTTTAATGCCCCTTCGATATATTCATTTCATTACACCGATTGCTAATCTGTAAAAATCTTTGCTCTATCTCTATAAATAAATGAGATATCGGTCTTTAACCCGTCGCACAGATCATTGAGTTGTTTGACAGATCCGCGCGCAACCAATTCGGCCGGCTCCTATAGATATTATATAAATATATAATATACAAGACTTACAAGATTAATTACTAGGTAACAATAGGGAATTCATGAAAAAACGATATTGTTAGTATTTATTCACCAAATCGACCAAAAAAATGCAGTTGAAGGCTTCTAAAAACCTATTTGGCAGTATGTACACATGGTATGTAAATTAGGATATTTAATGTCTTGAAATATTCCTAATTTGGTATCCAGATTTAGCATTAAAATGGGTAGGTATTAATGAAGTTTAGCAAACTTGTCGAGACTTGTCATGAACTTGTCGAGATTTGTCAGGCACTGGTTCCAAATCTTAAAAAATCTTTGATCTATCTATATAAATAAGCGATATAAGGCGTGTGAACGCGTTTGAACACGTTTGAACACGTTTGAACATCTATATTGCGTCAGGTTTAGTGTTTTTGAAGCTTCATCCTATTTGGGGGTAGGTTAGTTTTTTTTATGTTGTAGAAAAGGTTGCTAAACTCCATGAATAATACATTGTTTTAACATGATTTTGGGGTGTTTTATCTTGGATGGGCATCATTCTTCGCCTCAAAGTAGGCTAGTATTGAGCGCGGCATCGGCTACTCAGATTTAAACAGTTATGTATCGCGGAATGAAAGTTGGAGGTACCTAGCCTAAAATTTCTCTCCGAAAAAAAACGATTTCTACAGCTGCAAGCCTGGAATTTCCCTCCGAAAAACACCTATTTTTACAGCTGCAATACGTGAAACAGAGGTAATACGGTAAATACACTTACCGACGACGATTTTGAGGTGTTTTATTTTAGACGCGGAGTCCTTTTTGTGGTCACTTAATTTTTGAAGCGACTTCCTCACGTCCTGCGTCGTTTTCTTAAACAGCGACATTTCCCGGATAAGAAGAGCAACGGTGGTGATTTAGCAACAAAAATATTTAAAGTAACACGAATCCGGCCGACCGCACGACCGCCGCACACATGACACCACGGGAAAATGCATGAGTGTGGCCAGATCCGTAGCATCTAGTATGCCACAAGCAGAACAAAAAGACCATCGCTACAAATGCATTACTGACAGTAATTTATTTACAGAATTTTATTGTTTTAATTAATTTATATTACAATTAATATAATTTGCTGATTTTTAATATGTAAAAATTAGCAAACATATTTCTTAAAAAAAATGATTTTGACTTCGTCAATAGACTTGGGTAGTTTTTTCGAAACCAGTTTCATTTTAACCCATTTTAACCCCAGTTTCATTAGGGCCCAATAATGTTAGTGGACAGAACCATACGACTAGTGCGCAAAAGAATATATAAGGCAGAGCCATACTGATCAAACGTACGCATTGTAAGCATGCATTATGACATCTGGACCTGAATTTTAATTTTATACCTACTTGAATTTGCATACTTGCGATACTTATGACAGAAACACATATCATGCAACATTGCGTATGATTTTTGGTTTTCTTTATATTGTATTGTTTAGCATATTTTGTAATCCTTATATAGCAAATAATTTAAAACATCATTGGCTTTGTTACTGGTATATATATTATGTTTATACGTATTTTTTTATGCTGTAAGTTTTTAACAAAAATAAAATAAAATAAAATGATGTGTGTTTCTTAGTCATCTGTGTCAAGCAAATTCATGGGTCGCACAATTTTGATTATTGATTTTGCATATTTGTTTTTAGTTTTCATTTAATTCATTTCATGGACGGGGGAAACATATATTTTAGTTTTTATTCAAAATATGGGAATATTAAAAAAAATGTAAATAGCCTTGCTGTAATAAAATATATATGTAATAAAATATGTAAAACATGCATGCTAATGCAGATTCATTTTATTTTATGATGGTTTTTTTAACCGGTGTCGAAAACCTAAACGCCTACCACTACAAGAAATACTACATTTTAAAAATACCGCCGTGGTCGCAAAAATACCACATCTGGGCACGGGGAGACAGTAGTAGACTTCTTATTGGGATTATTCTAGGGAGGGAATCGATAACTCCAATAACATGAAATATCGATATCCCTCTTTGAATATCCAATGACAACAAAATAGTTTCCATTTAAAACAACTTTATTAAATATATATCCATAGTGCGACAAGCGAATCGTGACGTACGAGATATTTTCCGAAATTAATCAGCCGGATACGATCGTATCAAACAATCTCGGAATATTTCTACTTCTTACTCATCCTATCCTTTAATGCAATTATGTTAGGATTATACTATTATAATTTTAGGGTAGCAGGCAGGTATTTTAGTGTTAGAATTAACAAACAAAAAATTGCAAAAAAAATACTAAGTATGGATAGACAAGTCTTGTCTATCCAAATACCGTTATTGGAAAAGTCAGTTTATTTTCTTTCTGTTATTTATTACCTACAAAAAACATTCAACCTCCAGTTCTCCGCTAAGCTTAGCCTTGGCGGTGACAGGAGACAGTAAATCAAGACTATTAAATACAAAATATTCATAAATTGTAGCTAGAATAAAGAAAATTTTCTGTAGATACGTGATCATGCTTTTAGTAGCCTAAAAGTGTATTCTGTTGTTTATGGAGTAACTCGATGCCAATAATCGATGGAAAGTCGAAAATATTGATGTTATCGTCCTGTATATTTTCAATATACCGCATTTTCGGCACGTTCCCGCATTGAACCAAAGTTATTTAACGTGAATTAAAGAAATTAAGTGTGAATACAGCTTTATAGCGATGCTTTTAAATGCATTTTTTTATATTAAAACAGAATTTAACAAAAAATAGAAAAAGCTGGCTAGAATTTTGACGGTTGACGTGGAGCTGCCCACAGCGTATTTTAAAATGGTGTAAGTGCTCCTTACGTCTTGATTGCTTAGCATAATACTGTTATACGACACTAAAATATGCAACTAAAGTAATAAATGTAGTCAGGCGGGTTAAGAGTGCGCAATTTACTTTTCTGATTGGTATAGTGGAAACCAAAAGGTCTCCTAAAATGAACTAAACTCATTATTTGAAGCGATTATTAGGTTATAAGATAATCGGAACATGAAACCTAAATAACTGGAGATATTATTACTCCGAACATAAAACTAGAATCATACATTTTCGTACACTTACCCCGAGGTGTGGCTAAGTGTACGCACTACTATAGGGTAGTTGTGCGCGTATACGCGTACCCCAAAGTAAGATTACTATTAAGCATACATTAAAAGTAATTATTCCAAATTTCACATGAAATAAATACAAGACAAATTTTAGCGAACCTCGGGGCATATATTATACGCGGATCCGCACCATTACCCCGAGAGACCGCAACAAAAACAAGGTAGTGAATGAACTTAGTTCAGTTAAAACTACCTCAATTAACACACATTTCGTCGCCAATCAAACCAATACGCTATGTCGCATTACTTGCAATGCAGATGCAATTACGCATTACATACTCCAGACACACGTGATGCTACATTGAAAGAAAAACAAAACTATTGCGCAAAAACCATTCTATCCTGTACAAACAAGATGGCGCGGAGCATGGCAGCCACAGGCACTTCATTCGCGGGACACGAGGGACGCGACCGACGAGATGGACGGAGGGTTTTGCTACCGTTTCTAGTTTAGTTGAAGTTGATACTGCCCGCACTTAGAGGACGCGTACAGTTACCCCGTCCAACATACGTATATCCAATCAAATATGTTAAGTCACTAAAATATTTAAATTAATTATGTTGTTATTTAAATTTACAATATGTAATAAAAAAACAAAAAAACCAA
This sequence comes from Micropterix aruncella, assembly GCA_944548615.1. Taxonomy (NCBI): domain Eukaryota; kingdom Metazoa; phylum Arthropoda; class Insecta; order Lepidoptera; family Micropterigidae; genus Micropterix; species Micropterix aruncella. The sequence goes on along the minus strand of OX155980.1, from coordinate 62,764,501 downwards.
TAACTATTGCTGAATCTGAAATTCCTTTGCGACCACAAAGAAATTTTGTGGATTATCATTATAAAAACGTATTGAATATAAAAAAAAGGTATTATTGTCGGCATATTATTTGAATCAATTAAAGACTTTAAAAACGATCAGCAAATATAGGGTTAAAGTGTTCTTTTAGCTTGATTCATTTGCCCACGTTAGTTTAATCGATACTATTTTTTACGATTACATCGCTAGCGTTCGCTTCGCAGCGAAATGCAAACGTAGCGTATAGTTGCCAAGTGAGCGGTTATATCGCTAGTTCTAGCGCAGTTTTGTATTTGGGGGCGTAAGACCGCGGGAGTGCGAAGGTGGACTGTGATGGAATGCGTTAGCGGAATAGAAAGAGATAGCTGCATATGACACTCCCTCATAGCCTCCTGTATCTCTATATAGAGATAGAGAAGGCAATGCATTCCCTATATTCTTGTCTAGTTGCGCATGCGCGTTTATCCAATAGCATAATAACAGACTGGCGTCTAATCGTTGCCATAGTGATAAAGCGTTGCCAAAGTGATGTATAAGCGTTGCCATAGCGATATATTTACGTGTGACCCGAGTATGCGCGACTAAACAAGGATAGAGAGAATGTCATGTGCAGCTATCTCTTTCTATTAAAAAATCGCATTCTCCTGGTCGCGCGCTCTATCTAGTACCTATTGAACACAGACTAGGGACTTCTATTATGATATGATAATGCTCATTCTACACGTTGGCCAATGTTGGGCCAAATCGTTAAGGTGAGAGCGAGTTGGCACGACTGCGATGTGTGAAAAATGTGATAAAGGGCGAGAGAAAAATATTCAATGGCACATGCCTTGGCCGTGCAGAGCGGTATAAGCGCCTGTTTGAATCTGGCAACACTGTCACCGGGAAGATTTGGTAGTCAGTCTAGTAGGTACGATAACTTTTGAATTTGTTCGATAATATCCACGTCCGTACGATTACGATCCATTATTGATAGGCAAAATAATTGAGTAATTAGGATAATAATAATAATTTAGGACACAACCCCACCAATCAATGTATCAATGAGCATGTATCACCACATATCAATGAACAATGGACACTTTACAGGCAAAATGTTATGAAAAGTGGAAAGTATAATTAATTTTTAGAAATCACATGACTGGTTTTCTTTGGCGATTCTTTTCAATAGAACTAATCACTATTATCAAATCAGATAATTTACGCTTATCAGTACAATTATTTTCGAGCCATCTAAATGATACGGAGTAGTGTACGTCATGATCAGAAGTGAGTGGTATTATGTGGTATTTTTCAATCACGGTAGTATTTTTAGGCCCAAATTACGGACTCCACGTGGTATTTTGATTAAATGTAGGACATTGAAGAAATCACATTTTAAAAAAAATAGGGCCTAGATTAACAAATGCAATGGAAGGTTAGACTCAAAAGTTAGACTTAACTTGAAATTCTCAATCCAGAACAAAGTTTTGAATAATTTCTTTAATTAACATGATGTGCATGTCAATCTTTTAAGCTATTGCATAGCTTTTATCGCGGGCCTAGGCCAGTGCGGCGACCGAATAAAGAAATTTCTTAACGAAAATTAATGATTTTAAACTGATAATTACGTCTAAACGAGTACTGCTTACGATTCGAAAAAAATATATGTTAAACAAGAACATTTTCCTAATATTCTTAGCGTTGAATATTTTAGATTTTGTTTATTTTACATAGTGTAATTAATTTGTGAAATTAGGTCTAACCGAACACAAAAACGACTACTACGCAAATACTATCTGGCGTATTATTATGAAACCTGCACCATTTTAAAGATAATTTAATTATCTATCTTTTTATCTACGAACTTTTTCGAATAATCCGTTTTTTTTCTTTATCGAATAAAAAAATCGTGCACGGCGCTCTATCGGAAGACGTTTAAATTATTCCGAATCATTTGCTACCGCAGCCGCAAATGATTAGGAATAATTTCAACGTTTTCCGATAGAGCGCAGTTATCTGATATCAGAAAAAATAAAATAAATAAATAAATAAAATTGCATAAGTTGTTAAAAATGCTATGCAATAGCTTTACCGCGGCAGTCCCCGAGTGCCACACGTATTTTTTTATTTAATTTCATGGCTAGCTGATTTTAAAACCTTTTTTTTATATAAACGTAAAACCAATTCGCCTATGTAATAACGTGATTTTCATTGCTGTATCTTTGTTTTTTCGTTTGATTTCACCCCGAATAGACTGATTTCATATTTCAAAGTTGGTTAAAGGAGTTCACCCACGATCAGTTTATCAAAGTTATCAAAGTTATCAGTTTATCAAAGTTCAGCAAAGTTTATCATGTGTTACGCCATAACTGAGCGATAAACTGAGAAAATTGCACAGTCCTGGCAGATAAAGCAGTTTTTTTGGCCTGCGCGCAAAGCTATACTTTACACCGATAAATTACGTGGTTAGCTCAGTTAATCGCACACTTCGCACAGTATTTCTAGTCGTGTCCTCGTACCTATCTAGCCACGCGTGGGAGCTGTTCAATCTGCGATCGCCATCATGTCCAAAAAAAGAAAAACTGTTGGCTTTCATAGACTTGTATAGAAGTCTCTCCGAATTGTGAAATACAGAATATCATTCATATTCCAACCGTATAAAAAAACGGCTGCGTACAATCGACCAACTGACACCTATGGACCCTGACGCGTTCACGGGGCCTTTTCTTCCGTTGATTTATTTCAAGTAGTGTTGTGTGGTTGCAGCAGTGCAGCTGCAACCACACAACACTCTGCTGCTCTTTTTTTTGGTCACCCATGGTCGAAAATATACACGTAGGCACTGTATACTGTGACTACCTCACGAAAAACCTAAGCAAACTAATAACACACTAAAATTACTTCAGTCCAGATAACTGTACAGTTTTTAAGCTATTGCATAGCTTTTATCGCGGGCCTAGTAGGCCAGCGCGGCGACCGAATGAAGAAATTTCTTAACGAAAATTAATGATTTTAAACTGATAATTACGTCTAAACGAATACTGCTTACGATTCAAAAAAAATATATTTTAAACAAGAACATTTTCCTAATATTCTTAGCTTTGAATATTTTAGATTTTGTTTATATTACATAGTGTAATTAATTTGTGAAATTAGGTCTAACCGAACACAAAAACGACTACTACGCAAATACTATCTGGCGTATTACTATGAAACCTGCACCATTTTAAAGATATTTTAATTATCTATCTTTTTATCTACGATTTTTTTTCGAATAATCCGTTTTTTTGCTTTATCGAATAAAAAATTCGTGCGCGGCGCTGATTCGCAAATGATTCGGAATAATTTCAACGTTTTCCGATAGAGCGCAGTTATCTGATATCAGAAAAAATAAAATAAATAAATAATTATAATTGCATAAGTTGTTAAAAATGCTATGCAATAGCTTTACCGCGGCAGTCCCCGAGTGCCACACGTATTTTTTTTACTCAGGTATTTACAAAGATAAACTGCGCAGTTATACTGATTGTTTGTGTTCCTCTAAAAGTTTAAGCTATCATTCCAGCACTTTCTTTCATAAAATGAGCATACCAAGTTTTTTAAAAGTTGATTTCATGGCTGGCTGATAACAACCCAGCGATTTTAAATCATGTCTTTTGTAAATGGAAAAACTATCCAATTGTTTTATATAAACGTCAAATGAATAAATAAGGAGTCGGCATTCGCCCATGTAATAACGTGATTTTTCATTGTTCTATCTTTGTTTTTTCGTTTGATTCCACCCAAATCAATTGATTTTATTTCCAAGGAGTATAACATTTTTTTTACGATAAAGAAATGAAAAGTGCTCGTAAGCCAGCGACAAAGGGCCCGTAAACCTACAATGTCCTCGTCGAAATTGAGGGGCATATTTACGTCACATTAAAAACAAGCAAACCAAAAGCCAGTCCTTGGACTCCTTCGCTATTTTGAGAGAGGCTTTTATCATTCCATTTTTCTCATTCGCTTCATCCAATAAACGATTTTTTCGTTTCGCCGTCGATACGCGTTGTTTTTATGATTAATGAATGGATGGTGTTCGTTCGCCGGCGATAAAGAGCCCGTAAATCTAAAATGTCCTTGTCGAAAACGAGGGACACCTATTCAAATGCACCAAATGTAAAGACAAGCATACATCGATAATATTATTAGAAAAGCATATAAATTACTAGGTTTTATTCTAAGGGTATCATCGGTATTCAAATCCACTGACACGCTTAAAACCCTCTATAATTCCTATGTAAGAAGTCAGTTGGAATTTGCATCAGTGGTCTGGAATCCCCAATATTTGACTTACATATCGCGGATCGAATCGATACAAAAAAGATTTGTGAAGCGATTAAATTTCACTTCTTTCACTAAGCCCAGCTCCTATGAGGAATCCTTAAAAGCCCACAATTTAATGTCATTGGAGAGCCGTAGAGTCTTGATCGATGCCGTATTCTTGCATGGGTTGGTAAATAATTCCATCGATGCGAACGCGATTTTGGAGCGCATTGAATTTTATGTTCCTCCCCGCCCTGTTCGATCGCATCGACTATTTCATCTCCCTGTGGTGAAAACCAACGCATCTCAAAATGCATTTCTATACAGAGCGTGTCATAGATATAATACAGACTTTTTAAGTGTGGACATATTACACTCATCAAAAACCTCTTATAAGAACTCAATAAAAAAAATTCTACAGTCTATCTAGATGATCACATAACATTTATACATATTATATTTCATTTCATTTAGTTCAAGGACATAATTTTATCTCAAGTATATTCTTTATAATAACTATATATCATACCTAAAATTAAATATAAATATATTTATATACATACATAATATGTTTTATCTATTTTGTCTCTCCCTTTCACCTCACTTCCCATCCTGATTCCCCCCATTCTCAAGCGGAAACAATATAAAATTATATTGCGTTCATTTTGTATACTTTATATTCGGAATCACATTAATGGATTTTTGTCACTTTTAAATAGGTTTTTATTGCATTGTATGTAGTTCTGTTTGGTTCCAGAATAAAATAAAATAAAATAAATAAAATAAATACCAAAACCCGATCATTGGACTCCTTCGCTACTGTGTTAATGGCTTTTATTATATTTTTTGGAATACATTTAGGATATGAACCTTTCTCAAAGGTCAAAACAAATAAAAAACTACTATATTTGATCTAACGCTAAATGTGATGGAAAACAGCCTCGGACACGTAATATTTTGAGACAAAAAAAAACAAAACCATGTTTAAAAAAAAAACTACTTTTTGAGATTATTAAAAAACCAACCTTACCTACCGCCATACTGGTGTTAATATAATACTTTAAAAAAACCCTATTATACGAATTTAATATAACTTAATATATTTTACTAGTTTAAAAACAATATAATGTTTTTAGTATATTATACTAAAAACATTTCTGTATATTGCATAGTACGGTTGGTATTGCTAGCAATGTTGCCGCCACATATTGTAGAGAAAATGTGGCCCGTTGAGAAGCACCATTACTACAAAATTCTCGAAACTCTATTACCTACCACAAAATACTGTTATTAAATTTACGAAACGACTAAATAAAGTCATACAACACGCGTGGTCATTTCTTTGTAGTGTTTTTAGCCGTTCCAGGGTATACAATAGTATTTTTTATACCGTCTGTGGTATTTTTCCGTTTTAAAGTCCGCTCTACACTTAGTCCGCGAATTGCGCGCGACTTCGCGGCGCGAACTCACCGCGAACTCGCGATGAGCCATGCACGTAAATCTTCATACAAAACAATCAACCAATAGAAATCTCTCCGAATCAACGTTTCATTTTTGTTTTTGGTCGCTCTATGTTCTATGGAGGCCTTCATTCCACCAATAGAGGCCGATCTAAGGTACAAAACCGACATTTAATAACGTTTTCATTTAGGTAACATAATTCTTTTATAATGTTTTGGTTAGTAAATAATGTTAGCATTAGTATCATTAGGTACTTATTAAAAACAAATTACCAGAACGAAAACGAACCTAGTTAATCGAACGCCTAGATCCGTAATTACGTAAAAATAAACGATAATCCGAGCTATAAAAGAGATATAAACACGATGTTGTGAGGGAGGAGTAATGTATGGCAGCTGAAGCAGCCGCGGCAAAGTTTAATTTTACCAGTAAAATTGGTGATTCTTTCTATTTTTAATGTCACATGCATTATCAAGACATAATGGGCTCGATTGCGTTTCTTCGTGAACTAAAATCGGAAATTAGTCCGTGTGAACGAGACAGGGCAATACGCTAGAGCGAAATGTGAGATGACGGTTGTCACTTTTTCGCATTAAAACTGCCCGCCAAGGTCAAATCTTACACCGCACGAAATATGCTCGAATTTATTCGGACGAGTGTAAGTTCGGCAGGTAGTATTTATCGACGATCGTTCGTGTCATATTCCGCTCTGACGTATTGCTCTGTCTCGTTCGCTTGGACTAATTTTAGTTTTAGTTCACAAAGAAACGCAATCGGGCCCATTGTCTACTCACAAAATTAGGTGCATACATATTTAATATCATATTTAAGTTAAAACTTTGGGATATATTGATTAGTCATTTTAGTGTTTCGCCAGCGTTAAGCGTATGCTCAGGATCAGGATTCGGTTATGACGATATTTTTATTTAGCATTTCAACGTCACTTGGGTCGTTTCCTGAAATCATTATTGAAATTTCCCCTGGTAATTTGATTAGATTCTGTTATTAGTACAATATTTGATTGGTATTGTCCTAATTTTTAATCCTTATATTTCAAAATTCATACAGGAAACAACATTTGATCTCATAAACTTCAATTTTGGTATTTTATATAACATAGCAGCGCTGAAAGAAAATAAAACGCCAAAATGATTTTTTTTCCATTGCCTGTTAATTCGGCAGATATTTAAATATCTCTATTTTGATTCCGATAAAGTTAAAGTAATTTTGTTCGGCCTCTAATTTCGCGGATTTCAAAGTGCGACGCGTCACTGCTGTTTATTTTTGTTGTTTATTTTTAGCTTGCCGTTATTTTGAGCTTTTATCCTCTCATATTTAACAGTTATAGTTCTTTTGCGTGGGTTTTATTTGTTAAAACATATAAAACGTTTGTTGGTTGTGTTAGCAGACAAGTTACGCTGCATAGATAGATTAATGCTTCGCAACCGATGTTTCAAACGCTTTCAGCGTTTTAATAGTGACCAAACTCGACCCCCTTTCCCCCTTTCAACAATGCTATCGCCTCCAACAACGCCCCCCCCACCCAAGCCTATTAAAGCACTCTACATAAGGCGGGATAGGAACCAACGGAAGAAGAAGAATATCGGAAGAAGAAGAATATTTTCGTCCGTAACTTTATACATCCTGAGTACTCTTAAATCTATTTTCTTCGAAGTTAAAGCATTTTAAATAGTATTTTTTAGATTCTGATTTTGTTCGTAATTCTTTTTTTAGATTTTAGATTCAGTTTGTAATTCACAATATTGTTCATTGTTTTCAATGGGGGCTGGGGCCCTTTATATCCACGGGGCCCTGGGCTGCAGCCCAAAAAGCCCTTATACAGATCCGCGGCTGGGCAAGCGTCATAAACCAGCGGCAGCGACGCATTAGGTTTGTAAGGCTTTTTGGTACGCCACAGCAAGGTTCAGGGCCGTATAACGTTCCCTTTGCTCCCGTCTTAGTAAGTTCGTCCGCTTTTTCATTTATTTCAATTCCTGCATGGCCGGGAACCCATCTTAGAATTACCCTGTTCTTTCGCCCAGGGAATTCAGTAGTGATACGCAGTTTTGCATTAGCTTTGAATTAATAGTAATCGAGGCTAGTGCCATAAGACCTGCCTTGCTATCCGAGTGGATATAGATACGGTGGTTGGCGTAGTTCTTATGGAGGTTGGTATTCGCACATTCAATAATGGCGTATACCTCCGCTTAGAATATGGAGGCGTATTTCCCCAAGTTTACACTTCTTTCGAAGTTTCGTCACTCTCCATATATAGCGCAGCCTACAGTCCCGATTTGGACCCATCAGTATACTATTTAAGGCTACCGGCCTCCCAGTGCAGTTGGCTTTTTAGCCAGTCGTCTCTGGGCGGCAGTTCCTCTGTAAAAAGTTTTTCAAAGTTTAGGAGTGGAAGCACGGTGTCTGATACCATGTCGAGGCTTGGAGTTTCACTGACTGATTCAATAACTGATCTTAGTGCTTGTGAGATCCAGTTTACCTTCTCCCGGGAAGACAGCCTGTACATGCTGGCTTTCGCCACCTGTTTCGAGTGAATGTGTAGGGGCGGTAAGTTCAGCAGTGCATCTAGAGCTGCTCCAGGAGTGGAGGACATTGCGCCAGTTGTCATGTGGCACGCCGTCCTTTGGATATTGTTTAGTTTGGTAATCACAGCTTTCTGGTTGGCTTTGTTGCACCATACCACCGAGGCGTACGTGATTATCGACGTCACAATGGCAGTGTATAGCCAGTGGGAGATCTTGGGTTAAGGCCTCAGTTTTTCCCTGCCAGTCTTCTGCTTATACCCAAAGCACTCTTCACGGTCCCTTTGTCGCGGGACAGAAAACCGACAAAAATCGGGGAACAAGGCGCGAAGAATTGCGAAACGGCTTCACACTACGCGTTCGCGCATCTTTGCGGCTTCGCACGCGATTCGCGACTTTCATTACACAGATACCTTTTAGTCGCGTCCGTACGCCGCGGCTAATGGACGCGACCAATAGTATGTTTGCCCTTTTAGTGTAGAGCGGTTATAAAATGTGGCCACGATGACGCTCAAGGGGCAAACATATTATCGGACGCGTCCGTTAGCCGCGGCTTATGGACGCGACTGAAAGGTTGTGTAATGAATTTCTATTGAGCCGTGCACATTATTGGACATCAATCGTGGACGTGACCTAGAAGCTTTGGACGTCCGATAGAGATCTGGCAAGGGGCGTCCCAAACGACTGTGCATACTGCTCAGTCGCGTCCATAATCCGCAGCTTACGGACGCGTCCGATAATATGATTCCCCCTTCATTGTTGTTAGCGGAGTCACTACGGAGTTACTAGCGGAGTGTGACGTGTATCGCGCGTCGATACGGTTTGTCGTTTCGGCGCTGAGTTAAACGCATCGCCGTCAGTGCGATTAAACGGTGCCGTTTGACTGTTGATATTATCGGTTGTATCGCCTCGAACTAATGTTCAATGTCGCGAGTTTAATGTGTCAGTGAGTGGCTATTTATCGTGTCTGAGATGAGATTTTCGTACGTTGGGTTTTGTCCGTTTTTTCATTAATTCGGGTGTGCATCGTGGTCGGCAGACGCTCGGCGGGAGAGACTTGAATCATAGGGTCCGAGGCCGGCTCCACGGGTCTCAACATGGTCGTCAAACGGTGAGCACTACTTTGTTTATGTGCGGGACGCACGCTCTGTTTTTGTCCATCCGCCATATAGGTTGTATCGATTTCCATCTAGCGTAAACAGTCGCTCGCGTTTCCTTTTGTGTCGCACTCGAACATCAGCTGTACTTGCAGCTAGCTGTACGCAGCGGGGGCGAGCGATGCGTACAACTTGCCCCATTTCTAGTGATGCAATCACCGATTATATTATATTTTATCGACCTGCATTGTTTACAAATCGCGCACAAATATCGTACTAATTACCAAAAAAAAAATTCATCCTTATGACGTCTTTGCGCCTTATTTTGAATTTCGAATGAAAATTGACAGCTTTTGATTTTTTTTCCATTAATCTCGTATGTAAACTTACAGTTTTGCTTTGTTTCATCTCAATGCGTTTTTGGGTATTTATGCATTTTAGCAAACATTGAAAATATTTTAACGTCACCCCCTATATTCCCCCCCCCCATGAATCATCACTGATTCCGAATCTAAAAATCTTTGCTCTATTCCTATAAATAAGCGAGATATAGGCATTTAATCGCTGGAATGCTAATACTAAACCCGCGGGCGGCCAAACACCCCCTAAAAAGAAAATTTTGAGGGTTGAAAACATCCTGTCGTGAGTTTCATTCCCATGGCTAGCTTTCTAAGGGTTAAAAAAGCGTCAAACGTCTAAATTATGATGGCCTAAAAAACGCCTTAATTGCGGTCGGTTAAGTTAGTTTTCTAAAAAAAATCTTCATAAACACCTATTTGGCAGTAGATTAGGTTAATTTTTTAAAATAAAATGTGTCAGAGTTAGCTAAACTGCATATATACCCGTTTTTGTTTCAGGATGAAATGAATCGAGCAATGCGATAATTTATCTACTTTGCAGCGATGTTAATTTTACATGCGTTTATATTTAAGAAAAACTGAATAATCGCTCAAAAAGATCAAATTTTCTATCACCCTTGTGTATATTCTATATTAATAAATGCAGCGACCGCAGCGATTAGCAACATACTTAGATAATAATGCTCTGGCAAGCGATTTCAGAATCTCAAATTACGCATATGTCTCTTTGTCCGATGTCCAAGTTCATGGTTATGTCTAAGCCTGCAAAGTCTAAGAATGGCTGATGATAATTTGCAAATTGCAATAAACTCGCTTTAACAAAATCTATTTTTAAATCCACTAACTTATTGTAAAATAAAACAATGTCGTATGTAATTAAAAAAATATTATAATTTTACCATTTCAAACAAACGCACAGAATGAAGCATAAACACAACAGGAAAAATACAAAAAATATATATTAGTATTACAGAAAAGCCCAGCCTACGGAGACCTACAGAGCTACACAAGAAAAAATATATAGATAGGTACCCAAAAAAAATGTAAAACATAGAATGTTAATTTATTTACAAAACGTTTTTATAATTACAAATCTTCGTAAAGTAATAATAACTAAGGAGACTTAAAGAGACATTTAAAAGCGATTTACAGGAAATCGAGGATAGGAACCCAAAAAATAAGGAACCCAAAAAAAAAGTTCAACATAGAATGTTAATTTGTTTACTTACATATCTTATATATTTAATATCTACACTTACATATCTAATTAAATATAATGTGATGTGTCCACAGTTAATTCCGATCAGTATTTTTGAGAAATAATAATTATAGTACATAGGTTTAATAATAGCAAATTTCTGTTACCAAACCATTTTGAATCTATTTTGTGTTAAATATGATTATACGCCGTGCTTTTTCTTCAAATGAACTATTAAATTCGATCGTTGGCCGAAGGAAACTGAATGAGCACATTCTCCACACGTATATTTCTTCAACTTCCTGTGAACTATGTCTATGTGTTCTTTCAAATACCATTTACGTGCGAAAGCACCATCGCATTCACCACATAAATATTTCTTTAATTTTCTGTGAACTGAGTCTATGTGTTCTTTCAAGTGCCATTTACGTGTGAAAGCACCATCGCATTCACCACATAAATATTTCTTTAACTTCCTGTGGACTTGATCTCCGTGTGCTTTCAAATACGATTGTCGTGCAAAAGCATAATCGCATATTCCACATAAGTAATTTCTCAGTTCATTATGCACACTATTAATATGTTGCTTTACACTAGACTTTAAAGTGAACGTCTTATTGCACTTCGGACAATCATGCCATTTGACTCGTCCAACACCAGATCCGCTATCGCCATTATTACGGCTTCCAGACGGGCCACCTTCGATGGGTTCTGGTTTTATAAAACAGTGGTTGCCTTCGAAAAATTCCACCACGTTACCCTGCGCATCCGGTATGAAGTCTTCATAATCCAAATCGATCACCTCTTTTTTAATGAAAAAATTTTCCCCAGCCTCGGCGGCCACGTAGCTAGTATCCTCTACAATTGTATCCTCTACTGGATCACTCATCTTCATAATAAATATGATTAACCTAACAGAAGCGAGCGCTTCGCCCGAGTGATTGCAAACGACTGACGTTGACGCCGCGCGCGCAGGCGTGCGCGCGCAAGCGTGCGCCCGCAGGCGCCCGTGGCGCAAGCGTGGCCGCAAGCGTGCGCCCGCAGGCGCCCGCAGGCGTGCGCGCGCGCCGCGGCGGAGATCAGTGATGACGTGCTGTCGATAAACGCGGCAGCATTTATCGATCGAATGGCCGTCGACCAAACCTGTATGGCATCCACATGCGAGTGTTATGTGTTATGATGTGTGTGTAGGGAGGTTGCCTAGAATAGCAAATTTCTGTTACCAAACCACTTTGAATCTATTTTGTGATAAATATGATTATGCGCCGTGCATTTTCTTCAAATGAACTATTATACATGATCGATATCCGAAGGCTCTGTTACATTCTCCACATATATAATTCTTCAATTTTTCATGAACGATTTCCAAATGCATTTTCAACGACCTTTTTGATGAATATGAATGAGAACATTCTCCACACATGTATTTCTTTAATTTAATTTCACCCTTGTGTATATTCTATATTAATAAATGCAGCGACCGCAGCGATTAGCAACATACTTAGATAATAATGCTCTGGCAAGCGATTTCGGAATCTCAAATTACGCATATGTCTCTTTGTCCGATGTCCATAGTACAGTGGTCTCTCTGTAATCCGGCAGATAATGGACAAGAGCACTGCGAGATTATTGTAAACACTGAATTACTGGAAATTCCTAGCTTTTCCCTTTAGAAATTCTCTAGAAATAGATGCCTATTGCATTCTGGTAAAAACTAAAAATAAAGGCTATCTTCAACTTTTGGAAACTCGCCAGTGTTCACTGTTTTTTGCGCTTTTTCACATTTTTAAAAAATAAATTCTATCCTGTCACTGTTGTCCTTACGTTGGGAATTATAGACGATCAACACCATATTCTTGGATGTTTTTGGCGATGTTGCAAGCTGGTGTCTCGCCGATTTGCATGTTCAGTGGCATTTTCAAGTTAGAATGTGCAGTTCGTCCGCCTTCTAACTATGTCGCTGCTATTCCAGACGAAGCCAATGCTGGGGCAACTTCATTCTGCGATCCAATCCTCGCCAAAAGTAATGAAATTAAGAACATTTTTCCAGTCTCTCCGGGAACATCCAGGAAGTAAATTTCACCATTTCCTTTGTTTACAGCATCTTTCAAAAAATCGTATGCAGTCTTTTGTTGTTGATTCAATTGCGAATCATTAAAATTTGTACTAACAGTTTAGGCTAATGATTCCGGGTCTTAGTGTTGTTCTCTTTGTAACTCGTGGTTAAATGCATCGAGCATTGGATGATTGGGTGATATTATGCCCAAATACGACAACACTTTATTTGCCATCACTAAACACATGTCTTAAATAATTACCAATGTCTCATTGAGAATTTCTGCAGGCATTTGCAATGTCGGATATAAAGTTTGGCGACACTCACGATGCATCGTCAGATATATCGTCCTTATATTTGACCCACAAATCGCTTGGATTCAAAGGGAAACTCGTGGATATGATAATCGCAAAGAATGTGTGAATTTTACTGATGAAGATATGACGGAATATTTGATCGTATTGTTCCAATTACATTCATTCTCGAGCAACTGTAAAGCTGGGCATTGACGGTCAGTTTTTCGCGTCAGTTGAACTAGCGTGCATCCAAAATTTGATCGTGAATGTCGAATCGTCACTCCAGAGTTTTAACTGACGACGCGCCACGAATATTTTCCGTGGCTACCATAATCCAACTGGCGCGTCGCGCCAAACTGACCGTGAGTGCGCAATCGGCAATCCAACGCGTCAGTTCGCTCTTTTATCAGTGTTCGCTCTCAGCGCTCGCCGGTGACAGCGCGTGCTGCGTTTTTGTTTTTGTCATGGCGGTGTCGTCGTCGTCATCATGGCGGTGTCGGACTTGTCATAATGATAGATTTCATCAAAAAATATAGAAATTCAGAATGAAACAGTATCGACAAAAAGCTGTAGAAGATTTTATGTAGATATTATTTATAAAATTGAATTAGATATTATAGAAGTCAGATTTCATTCCCGATGCTAAGAAACGAAGAGTGGCAGTGAATCTCTCATGAGGGTTTATAGCTCGTCTCATATTAGTATCTTGTTTAACAATGTGTCGCGTTTTTGATAAATCGTGTAAAGGATTAGATATATTTTATGATTCCATTAATTTAATAAAAGACTCGATCATACCTAGCCTATCTCCTACTTCTTAAGATTTCACTAACTGCCATCCTAATGTACTGTATTATATGATTACTATATTATAACAGACTATTGTATTATATCATATTATGTATAATAAATATTACTATCCAATTACTCATATTTCTATTTTGCTCTATCCAAATAACCTTATTAACAACTTATTTAATTATTCATTTTCTTACCCTTATATTATTATTAGCTTTATTATAATTTTTTTCTACTATCAACGTGTTCATGTTATTTCTGTTAATTTGTAATGCAAGCATTGCAAACTGTTCATAGGATAGTAAATTTGTTTGGTTTGTATATGTATTTAAAATACTAGTATTATATATTTACTATCTGTAAGTTTGCTATAAAATAAAATAAAACAAACAGTAGCCCTAACAAGGAATGTTTGTTTTTCGGAATCGGAATCCATTTTTATTCATGGATGTCCGCAAAGAGACACGTCCTTCATGCGGCCGGGCCGGTCGAAAACTGAAGAGCCGGAGTGACCCCAGTCAATGGGCAAATCTAGTTGGCATAAAACTATTTGGAGTGACTCCACAGTTTTACGTCTAGACTGACGCGAAAAACTGGCCGTCAATGCCCAGCTTAAGAGTTGACACGCCTCACAGTATGTCTTACATAGTTGCCCATTAACGGTTCACAGTTATTGAAACGACGTCGGACTGCAAACATTTACCAACAACAATCGAAGACAGTAACATTTATCGTAATATGGCTGCACAAAGTAGATGGCGTCTGAAACAAATACATTTGGAATCCCTTTAACTGATGTTCCTTATTTCCGACTCTGAAACGATTTCTATGATGCGTTCCATGTGTAGTAGCGAGGCATTTCAGCATACAACAAAGTGCAAGTGAAAAAGCAGCTTCACGAACCGAGAAGAGGCTTCTCAATGTTGTCAACATGGTGGCCATGCTGCTCTGTCCGCTGGGTTCTCTGGATTTAAATACACTCATATTTCGCTTACCAGAATTACTGCCAAATGTATTGGGTGAGTGCAAAAGTTCGTGCGGAGGTGCAATAGATGACGTTAGAAGCAGCGTAAATTGTTGTCATTAATACTGCCATCTACGTAAGACAGATCTTTGGAAAGGTGACGTGTGCAGCTTTCATTTCAATCAAAATAATTTGTGTAGATTCAAACTGCTTCGAGAAAGATTACTTTCAAAATGAGTGTCGATAAGGTGCATTTACGGCTCGTCGAGTTTCGGAAGGGAATAAATGTTGCAGCAGCCCTAAAAAACATTCAAGAGGTTTATCATGATCAAGCACCAGTAAAACGAACTGTTGAAAAATGGTTTGCGAAACTTCGCCGCGGAGAGTTTAACCTTGAAATCGAGCCACGCTCAGGTCGACCTTCACACATTGATGACGATGTTGTGCATACTTTAGTTCAGAATACTCTGCGAATTTCAACAGAGGAAGTTGCAACAGCACTTAACGTTGACCGATCAACTGCTTTTCGGCGTTTAAAAAACATGGGATTCGATTTGAAGTTCGATATATGGGTGCCCCATTGACTGACCGAGAGGAACAAAATTGAGCGAATTTCCGCTGTCATTTGTTTACTCGGGCGGCTTAAAAACGAGCCGTTTTTGGATCGATTAGTGACGGGCGATGAGAAATAGGTCCTGTACAACAATGTTCAGAGCAAACGCACATGGAAACAGGCAGGTGAGCATGGTGACTCAATGGCAAAGGCCAGTTTGCACCCGGTGAAGGTGATGCTCTGTGTTTCGTGGGATTGCAAGGGCATAATTTATTTTGAGTTTCTCCCCGCTGGCCAAACGATTGACTCGGACAAGTACTGTCGTCAATTAACCAATCTGAATCGAGAAATCAAACAGAAATGTCCGATTTTGTCAAATCGCAAGGGCGTAGTCTTTCATCACGACAATGCCAGACCACACGTTTCGAGACAGACGCTGCGCAAACTGAACAGCCTGAAATGGGATATCCTAACTCATCCACCGTATTCTACTGATATCGCACCATCGGGTTATCACTTGTTCCCGTCATTGCAAAATCATTTAAATCGAAAAAAAGTACTCTTTGGATACCTTAAAAAACGTAGTGTCTTCGGTCTTCGAATATAAACCACAAAGTTTTTATGATCGGGGCATCCATATGCTGCCACATCCGTATGTTGGAATCAGATTATAGGAAAGGATGGGGAATATATCATTGATTGAATAAAGAACTTTGTTGGCTAATAACTGTGTGACTTTTACTCACAAACTCCGCATGAACTTTTGCACTCACCCAATATAACTTTAGATTGTCTTTCGTATATCGCAAAGGTAAAGATGCGCCAAATCGCCTCGTTGCTGCTGACATAGCGACACGTCTGATACTGAGATACTTCCTCGTTTGAATTCCTCACAGCGAAAACGAAAACAACTGCAGACCGCCCGTTATCCGCAACTGATCGGCGACAATACAATAGGTATCCGTCATTGCCTGTGATGGTGCTAGCAATCTCGGGTAACGTTTGAAACAGTAACCATCGATCATACAGTGCAAGACGTTGTTAAAAACTTCGCAAAGTCCATAGATATTCTTAGGCACTACTGCAAGCAATTTCGGATTAAAAACTTCATCTTGTATTTCGGCCGAGATGATGGAATCATCTCACATCAGAGCGGTTTGCACTTGAAGTAGCTCGCCACACATTTGACTGACTTCGTCGACCTATGTCAGCTCTTCTTCTCGACCTTGTAATGGACACTGTTAAATGACACGGTGTTTTCACACTCACTCAAATCGGTCAAAATTTCCAAGAGGTCTTTACGGTATTGAGATCCCCAAACTAAGTCCAAATTCATGGTTATGTCTAAGCCTGCAAAGTCTAAGAATGGCTGATGATAATTTGCAAATTGCAATAAACTCGCTTTAACAAAATCTATTTTTAAATCCACTAACTTATTGTAAAATAAAACAATGTCGTATGTAATTAAAAAAATATTATAATTTCACCATTTCAAACAAACGCACAGAATGAAGCATAAACACAACAGGAAAAATACAAAAAATATATATTAGTATTACAGAAAAGCCCAGCCTACGGAGACCTACAGAGCTACACAAGAAAAAATATATAGATAGGTACCCAAAAAAAATGTAAAACATAGAATGTTAATTTATTTACAAAACGTTTTTATAATTACAAATCTTCGTAAAGTAATAATAACTAAGGAGACTTAAAGAGACATTTGAAAGCGATTTACAGGAAATCGAGGATAGGAACCCAAAAAATAAGGAACCCAAAAAAAAAGTTCAACATAGAATGTTAATTTGTTTACTTACATATCTTATATATTTAATATCTACACTTACATATCTAATTAAATATAATGTGATGTGTCCACAGTTAATTCCGATCAGTATTTTTGAGAAATAATAATTATAGTACATAGGTTTAATAATAGCAAATTTCTGTTACCAAACCATTTTGAATCTATTTTGTGTTAAATATGATTATACGCCGTGCTTTTTCTTCAAATGAACTATTAAATTCGATCGTTGGCCGAAGGAAACTGAATGAGCACATTCTCCACACGTATATTTCTTCAACTTCCTGTGAACTGTGTCTATGTGTTCTTTCAAATACCATTTACGTGCGAAAGCACCATCACATTCACCACATAAATATTTCTTTAATTTTCTGTGAACTGAGTCTATGTGTTCTTTCAAATGCCATTTACGTGTGAAAGCACCATCGCATTCACCACATAAATATTTCTTTAATTTTCTGTGAACTGAGTCTATGTGTTCTTTCAAATGCCATTTACGTGCGAAAGCACCATCGCATTCACCACATAAATATTTCTTTAACTTCCTGTGGACTTGATCTATGTGTGCTTTCAAATACGATTGACGTGCAAAAGCACGATCGCATATTCCACATAAGTGATTTTTCAGGTTATCATGGACATTATTAATGTGTCGAGTTAAATTGGACTTAAAAGTGAACGTCTTATTGCACTTCGGACAATCATGCCATTTGACTCGTCCAACACCAGATCCGCTATCGCCATTATTACGGCTTCCAGACGGGCCACCTTCGATGGGTTCTGGTTTTATAAAGCAGTGGTTGCCTTCGAAAAATTCCACCACGTTACCTTGCGCATCCGGTATGAAGTCTTCATAATCCAAATCGATCACCTCTTTTTTAATGAAAAAATTTTCCCCAGCCTCGGCGGCCACGTAGCTAGTATCCTCTACAATTGTATCCTCTACTGGATCACTCATCTTCATAATAAATATGATTAACCTAACAGAAGCGAGCGCTTCGCCCGAGTGATTGCAAACGACTGACGTTGACGCCGCGCGCGCAGGCGTGCGCGCGCAAGCGTGCGCCCGCAGGCGCCCGTGGCGCAAGCGTGGCCGCAAGCGTGCGCCCGCAGGCGCCCGCAGGCGTGCGCGCGCGCCGCGGCGGAGATCAGTGATGACGTGCTGTCGATAAACGCGGCAGCATTTATCGATCGAATGGCCGTCGACCAAACCTGTATGGCATCCACATGCGAGTGTTATGTGTTATGATGTGTGTGTGGGGAGGTTGCCTAGAATAGCAAATTTCTGTTACCAAACCACTTTGAATCTATTTTGTGATAAATATGATTATGCGCCGTGCATTTTCTTCAAATGAACTATTATACATGATCGATATCCGAAGGCTCTGTTACATTCTCCACATATATAATTCTTCAATTTTTCATGAACGATTTCCAAATGCATTTTCAACGACCTTTTTGATGAATATGAATGAGAACATTCTCCACACATGTATTTCTTTAATTTGTAATTCCATTTACTTGTAATTCCATTTACTTGCACTCAAAAACTGATATTTCGCGAGTTACAAAGTGAATACAATATTGCGAATAGAGATTACGTTAAAATTTCTTCTCATTTTGACAGCTGCCTCAATCTTTTGTTTTCGCACACCCTTTTTAGGGCTAGCGGGATATCCTATGCGCCAATGCTGCCGGTGAGAATTGACAAATTTAAAATAATATAAATTACAAGAAAACATTATTAAGCTAAATAACTCTAATATTAAATAAAATAAAAGTAAAATAATAGGCAGATTATTCCTGCAAAATACAGCAGTTTAGTGATTTTGTACCTAATATTGAAAAAAAAGGTATCTCGTATAGGGATGGACATCTATATTTGATACATCGAAAACATCGATGGTTAGAGATCGATGATTGATGTTTTTTAGGGGCTCTCTAGATGATCAAGCATGCTTGTCAAGCATCGCGTCGCGGGCTGAGAGGGGATTGTAAACCGTAGGAAATATGCAAATATTTTTTTAATATTTACCAAAAATGCCTAATTTTGTAATTTATACCAGGGAGTCACGTCAATTAGACTTAATTGATTGATGAATGATTGACTCCCTGGTATAAAACTACGCATTTTTCATAAATATAAAAAAAAAATATTTGCATATATCCTGCAGTTTACGATCCTTTCCCAGCCCGGGACGCGATGCTTGACAAGCATGCTTAATCGTCCTCCATCGTTCCATCGATGGTGCCTTATCGATGTTTTAGCACCATAGATGTTTCTCCGTTGATATTTCTCATCTATTCATTATGTCTTCTTGTACTCCATATACAAACAATAATATTTACTCAAAGTTTTAGATTTTATAGGGACTGTCAGCAAAATGAATCATACGAACGATGTTTTTTAAAAGAAAATATCGATGTGATGATCTAAATATCGATGATTTGCTCACGATATTTTTCTTCCATCCATGTTTGCGTTACGATATTGGTATCAATGGTAACATCAATGTTGCCATTGATTAGGTACTTGCGAAAAAAGGTGGAGGGTCCTGTGTTTTGAATCGAAATCGTAACCAATTTAGTGTTGCGCCCGCAACAAACATGTCAAGCGTCCTGCATGTCAAGCGATCGCAAAAAACCCCATATCAATTAGGGTTTTTTAAAAATATACGAATTCATTTGGGACGTCACTCGATCGTACCCGCGGTGAGACCTGCGATAGAGGCTGTCGTGCAATTGGGCGGGGCTGCAGCACACTCGTTCCTGCCGTTTTTTTCTGCATCAGACCATGTGGCCTCACACTGTTTTAAAAGGAGGCAGGTAACGGCACACGTGAAGTTGTGTCACTTAGACCCTTACCTCGTTTTTAGGGTTGGCTCAACTCACAGCGCAGCTCACGGAGCAGCTAGCGAGTGGAGAGAGCGTACGCGTACTTTTGTTCCTAACCTACTTCACCGATTTTTACGGCGGGGCAGTGGGTTGCTGGCTGATGCTATGATGACGCAATGCTTTGATTTAGCGCGGTTAAAAAATATCGATATCACAAACTTCGAGTAAGGGTATACATGAATCGAAAATATGAAATAAGGGTTTACATTATAATAAAACACATTATTTATCTAGCTAAAATATACATGTTTATTTGTCATAGATATAAATAACAAAAGAATGAAAATGTTTAAAGTTTTATATATAAAGTGTTTGGGTGTGTTTTTTCCTATGAATTTGTGCAGTTATGTATGTGAGAGAAATAAGGCAAATCCTATTAGGTGGCTGCTCTGCCTAAGAAACTGAACAAGTTGTGTTCTATAAAGTTTTCAAAACGATTTTGATAATTTGTAGGCGAAAACATATTTTGCGAGTATCAAAAAGGGATATAACAAAAGTTGTTCCATTTAATGGGGGAAAACGTTTTACCCGAGAGGTTTGCATTATTTATTACTTAACCCTTGGAGTAAATGGGTATTTTCATGGATGCATCTGTCTCTTTTGCAGGATTTTCGGCGACATCGACCTTAAAGTACTATAACTACGAAACTACTACACCAATCATAAAAAGAACAACTGCACAATGATTGCATTGAAATTTCGAATATAGAATATTGAAATATCATTTTGTAAAACAATTAGATAATTATGAATAAATATGAGAACGTCAAAGAAGTGAAAAAACGCAGAACCAGATCTGGTCGTATCATACTCAACGGATAATTGTTTCAGAACCAGATTTGGTCGTATCATACTCAACGGGTTAACATGCTGTCAATGCAAGTCTCGCAGAAACTTCGATAAGTATTGCATTATTGATTGATCGGTGTATGTAGGTTTTTCCAGATAAAATTCTGTCATTCGCAAAATAATAAAAAAAAACTAAAAACACTATATCTAAATAGGATTTTGTACCAATCCCTAATTGAGAGTCAAGAATATAACAATTATTAAAAGTCACCAAGTCCACTATAAAGTAAACGTTCTTCTGCGAGGAAGAAGTGGCAAGTAACTCCACAGGGGTAGCATCTTTCTCTTTGTCTTTTTTTTTTGAATAATTTGTTTACAAAATTTGTATTATACCTACATAAATAAATAGTGATGTGCTGGAGACACTACTTTTACTGACCATATAATATATCCTTCTAGCCGTGTTCGGCCATAGCGACTGCATTGTAGATTCTAGTGACTTCTTTGGTCTTCTCAGAGTCCACTGTTCGGAAGCAGTCAAGTGCGCAGGCTATATTATAGTGCACAGGTGGGCACGCGACCACGGGTGCACTCTCTCTTCCTCCCTCTTCTGAACCCGATGGAACGGAGACCGTTACGACCAGAGAAAAGTTTGGATGCAGAAGAAAAAGATACTGACCATACGTCTGTATCATTAATATCACCGTATAACTTTATATATAACTCTGAAATAAAATGTAGGGCATTATACAATTTTACTGATTTTTAAAGTGAATCATTTTTGAGTAATTTTAAGTATATAATTTTTAGTGTAGCTTTATTTTTCACTAGCTGACCCGTGCCCACTTCGTTGGGCGGTAAAACTTTTTAACTGTGATGAAATTATGAGTGTGGTTCGGTTAGTACTGAGTGGTATGATTTATTTCCTGACTGCCAAAAGAAGGGTTATATTTTTACTGCTTATTTATGTATGTATGTATTTGCATGCCAATTTGACTATAATCTTCTTGTAACTGTCTCATTTGTGAGCGTGTATTATCTCTTTAACTATTTATGCAGTAAAAGGGAAATTATATGCAGTAAAAGGGAAAAGTCTTTTGTTTTAAACACTTGAGACGATAAATTTACTTATTTTGATAAGAATTCATAATTGTTGATAATATGACCAATAAACATGACCTAACAATTTAAATTATTTTTTAAATATAAAATACTACTTTTTGTGACCTAAATAGAAAAGTTATACATATACTGTCGCTGACTTTTTTGTAGGCATTATCAAGCTCTACAACTTTTCTCTAGAACTTAATCATATATCTCTCATCGTTAAGGCAGCGTTAGTTAGAAACGTTTTCATTCGACCGCTTATTCTCCAACTTACTTTGCGAATCCGACTACCACGAAAAAGTCTTTTCATTTTTCGGATTAATATATAGCCTATGACACTCACAAATAACGTGGATTTCTATTGGTAAAAGAATTTTCAAAATCGGGTTAGTAGAT
Organism: Micropterix aruncella; assembly: GCA_944548615.1. Taxonomy (NCBI): domain Eukaryota; kingdom Metazoa; phylum Arthropoda; class Insecta; order Lepidoptera; family Micropterigidae; genus Micropterix; species Micropterix aruncella. Next base: position 62,741,883 of record OX155980.1, on the reverse strand, counting down.
CCAGAGATTTCTTCCTACAATGTCACAAACTTTACCTCTTTATAATATTAGTATATAGTATATGTAACAAATGTTATCCACGCATCGACATACTTTTTGCAAACACATTTACCCAGATCTATCAAATGATTTGTAGACTTGACATCGAATTGGTGAAGATGGATATCAGGGAATAAATTGTATCCTACAAAAGTTTTCAAAACTGTTTTCTCAAAATAATCTGACCTGTGTTGTGACGATAAAGTTTTTCCACCGCACTCGTTGATGGCCGGCCCGTCTGATATGAACTTCGGATCACCTACATATATCTACAACTGTAGTTGACCCGTGCATTAATTTGCCTTTTACGTCTTTTTGGTTTTGTAATGTTTGTTCATGAGGCTTACCCAATAATGCTCCAGTGCACGTTTGACATAAATTTTTTTTATTAACAAACGTACAACAAAGCCCGCTATATATTTATTATTATTTTATTACTATTTCGCTATATTTTGTCAAATTGATAGCTTCCAACATGTCCAGATTTTCATAGAATTATGCTTGAATCACATTATCCCAATACATCAGAATCGGACTCCATATCGAAAATGTCGTCAATATTTTCCTGGTTTTCAAGTCTCGTAGTAATGTTGATCTTATCTATTGCAGATGTACAATTCAAAATTGGTATTTGATACAGTGCTGCACAGTTTCCGCTGCCGGTGTTTTTTATTTGGGCATATACTATTAATTTTTTGTATATGCTTTTAAATTGTCGAGCTGTTAAGTTATGATATGCAACGACGGAAACTGCGAAAAGGAGGTCTCACGCAAAAGCCAGATGGCAATATCGGCCATGAGCAAGCTAGAAAGGCTGTGGAAGAATCGGGGTATAAGTAAGCGGACTAAGGTCAGGCTGGTTCGAGCTCTGGTTTTCTCAATCTTTCTCTATGCATCGGAGAAATAGACCCTGAAGGCTCGGATACGCACCAAAATCGATGCACTGGAGATGTGGTTGGCGTAAAATGCTAGGAAACCCATGGACAGCACGTCGCTCCAACAAATCTGTCCCGGAAGAACTCGGCATCCAAGTGAGGCTCTCTACCGTATGGATGAGAAGGGTCCTGCAGTTCTTCGGTCATGTTCCCAGGAGAAACCCAGAGAATCTGGAGAAAATGCTTTCCAGGGGTCAAGTGGAGGGGAAAAGTAGCAGAGGCAGATCACCGGCCAGATGGAACGACCTCATCAAAGAAGTTACAAAAGGGTCAATACAATCTGCGACCCGCCATGTAGAAGACAGGTCAAAGTGGAGGAGCCTCGTAGGCAAACTGTTGTCTAGTGGCCACGATCCTCAGTAATGAGGGACCGACGGAGAAGAGATACTAATTCTAAATCGGTTCAAGTGTTTAAAAGTTATGGTAAAATAAGTAAACGGAAAACATACATAGATGAATTATAAATAGGATAGTGTCATATTAATCATAATTATAAATAGGAAATGTCAAACAACCGCGATAGTCTTCGATTTTATATACATAGATGAACACTGAGTACATAACAACTAGAGCTCGTCTACAGCGGGCGAACCCGTCACCACAGGAAATTTTGACGTATTAGATCGTTCTGTCTCCTTGATGTGAGCGCAGAAGGCCAAAAGCAATCCACCGTCTACCGCAACGCCTTACCGCAAGATAACCAGGTTAATCACCCACCAGGGCAACTCTCGCGCCTTTACTATCAGTTTTATCCAGATTACTCCGGTCTCCTGACTGGTTACAGGTTTTAGGTCGCTTGTGCAGTCCTCTCCTTTATGTCTAGTGTCTACCGAATCTATCGCGGACTACGGCATCTTTTGCCCGGTTCTTCACCGGGTATCGGGTAGCCGATTGTTCGTTTCAAGAGCAGTTGCCGTAAGGTGAACAACTACCCCCGCTCTATATGAGGCAGTACTATTTCCAGACTCCCCCGGCTGTCAGTCAAAATGCAAAATCGTTTAACTGACTCCGCACGGTGCGCAAACCGTCCAGGAGCGCCTCAAGGTTGATTCCTAGGGGAAACTGGCCCGCAGGCCAGAGTCCTACCCGGGTTTGCATTTCTGCGAGGAGGCCGCCAGATGGGTGTTGACCCGTTATTTTGATCGACCCTGAACATATGGGTCTTAGTCATGGATATATGATCCCCTAGATGGGCCTTCCGTGCTCAAAAATGAACCCTTCAAAACCACTACTAAAAGTCGGCCAGTAGTAGTTTGGTCGCAGTCCGCTGGCAGACAGCCGACCGTTTCCGGTGTGAGGGCTGTCCCGAAGAATATTGGTGCGCTATTCTCTCGCATACTGTTCAATTTATTGCTCTCTCTGTCACATGATTTACGAGCAAAGGGTATGTGGAGCCAACTTATTTGTATGTGAGGGCATATCTAGCTAATATATCAATGGTCTTAGTGGCCAAACTGCAACAGGGCCCATTAGCTCCCACTGAGTACATAACACATAATTTTTGTTGGGCATTCGAGTAAAAGACATGATTTTAGTAGCGTTGTTGCGCCCTCACACTTCACTAATAATATTAGTAGCCTAACGAAACAGCTATCTATTGCCACAGTTTAATGATTATTACTTATGCTATCACTTTTTGCAACTGCAAGTACCTCTCATTTATTCTACCTAATAATAAATACAAACGGAGCTGCCATGGAATTCACCGACCGGAGTCGGGCCCATCATAATACTATTTTTTTACACTTCTGGGGGGTGAGCAGTGGATTCCGGACTTACGAACCGGCTGTGGTAGGTTTAGGACAGCTGTCTTGCCACATGTGAGCGTTCACCTTACCACCCATTCACTCCCCCTTCGAAGCCATAGAATTTGAGATGCGCAAATCGCAGTTTTAGATAATTTTTCTAAGAAAGAGTTGATTATTTTTCTGGAAAGGCCAAGATCTTTAAAGAGGTGAAATAGAGATTTAGCTGGCAGGCCACGAGCGCCAACTTCCACCGCGTGAAGGTGAACAGTGAAGCCGTTCCGGGTTACGGCATTTGCAAGATCATGGTATTTATTTAATTTGTACTCGTGGTCTTTTGGGATATTTGATTCCCATGGAACAGTTAATTCTACAATAAGAGCCACCTTCCGAGATAGAGAGTAAAGAGTTATATCTGGACGGAGGGCTGTGCATCCGAGACTTTCAGGGAATTTATACTGCTTAGTGACCGAATCAACCTCCAGAATCCAATCTGTGGCTTTCTCGATTATTGAGAAAGGTTTTGTTGTTAAATGTTTTTTGCCTTTAGAGCCATCCCGCACAAACTGTATTGGGGGTTTGGAGGATACTGTCAAACCCTTGTTGGCACGAGCCACTGAGAGACTAATTACCTCGCGAATAACAGCGAGAACTTTGTCATGGCGGTAAGTGTACCGTCCTTGATCTAAGGCCACCTTGCAGCCAGCTAGAATGTGTCTAGCTGTGCAAGGGGTATTGCTACAGAGGGGACAAGAACTATCCTCGGCAAAGCTCCAACGAGCGAGGTTACTGGGGTCTGGAAGTGTATGCTGAAAGGCATTCAAAAAAAATTTCAGCATCTCTGGCGTCCAGTCATAGAGCATTACCTTCCAGAACATTGGAGGCGGAATGCAAAAGTCCCCAATTGTAGTCCAATCATTCTGGCATTGAAGGCCAATAGCATGAGCCATACTCTTGCTGTCGTAATCTCCCCGCAAAAGAGACTTCTTCAATACCAGGACTTCGGCAATACCAGGACATATAACCGTAAGAAAGGCATAATTCAAAATAACCTTTGTTGCATAGGTCACACTGAAAGTTTCCGCAACTGGCCACTTACATTTAATTTTGTCTACAAATTGTGTAATTTTTAATATTTGGAAATTAAAATATTTGGCTTTAAAGTCTGATTCATCTAGCTGTCATTTGCTTTTTGTTGTGACGTTATTTAAACCCTTTGGATACCGATTTATATAAATAAATAAAGAAGTCGAAGCGAAACGTATTGAGCGCTCACTGCGATACATTTCAGGAGAATTTGGTGAGGGTTTAGTTATTCTGAACATCAGCCAGATGTGTTTTTTTCATGGAATTATAGGATCAATTATCATGGTAAAAAAACAAATAATACCTAAAAGTAATTACTTTTATAATTTCATAAGGATTGTTCATATAGTAGAGAATTTAATAATCTTATTTTTTTTAAAATAAAAATATAAAAAATATATATTGGTATTACAAAAAAGCCCTGCCTACAGAGACCTACAGAGCTAACTTTAACCATAAACAATGTAATCCAATACTACCCTTGCTTTTGTAATCCAATACTACCCTTGAGGATATTATCATGTGAAGAAAGAATGCAATTGTGCATAGTAATGAAGCGTTTACAAGGTGATACACAAGAAAAAATATATAGATAGGTACCCAAAAAAACAAAGTTAAACATAGAATGTCAATTTTTAATATACCACTTACATATCTAACAAAATAATAATGTAATAATTCAAATAGTAACTAATCGTCCACAGTTAATTCCGATCAGTATTTTTGAAAAATAATAATTATAGTAAATAGGTTTAATAATAACAAATTTCTGTTACCAAACCATTTTGAATCTATTTTGTGTTAGCTATGATTATACGCCGTGCATTTTCTTCAAATGTACTATCAGATTTGATTTGGCAAGGGCGCGAGTGTCGGCCCGCCAGGTAACATTACTGGCTATCTCGCGGTAAAGGCGTTGGCTTCTTGCGGGTTGTGACGTAGCTGGACGTTGGATTGTTCTGTCCAAAGTCTTCTTCGTTCACTGCAGGGCAACAGAACGAAAAAATCGTTAAATCGTCCTGTGGTGACAGGCTCGCCCGTTGTAGTTGACACCGCAAGTTGTCTCTTCTGGATGCACTGGCTAGTTTAAAATCCTGGTTGTCCTTAGCCAAATCAGCTGACCCCTCGACTCTCTTCAGGTCCAAACACAATTTTGGGCTAGCCCTAAAACTGCCCTCTCTGCTCTACGCCAACTCCAGAATAACCAAAAATTCGATTCTAAGCAATTCCAAGGATCCAGCAATATCGAAGCACGTAATAAGTGGCCGTAGTGAGTCAAATGATCTACAAGCCCGCGTAGACTTCCACAAAAAGTTCCTTACTGGAATCAGCCAGAATGGCACTGGTCTGGGGTATGGCAGTACAACTATGAGCGATGTGGACTTGAAGTAGTCTCTCTTGCGGGGAGAATACGACAGCAATAGTATGGCTCACGCTATTGGCCTTCAATGCCAGAACGATTGGACAACAATTGGAGACTTTTGCATTTCTCCTCCAATGCACTGGAAAGTAATGTTGTATGACTGGACGCCAGAGATGCTGAAATTTTATTTTAATGCCTTTCAGCATACACTTCCAGACCTCAGTAACCTCGCTCGTTGGAGCTATGACGAGGATAGTTCATGTCCCCTTTGTAGCAACACCCCTTGCACAGCTAGACATATTCTAGCTGGCTGCAAGGTGGCCTTGGATCAAGGACGGTACACTTATCGCCACGACAAAGTCCTTGCTGTTATTCGCGAGGTACTTAGCCTCTCAGTGGCTCGGGCCAACAATGGTTCCACAGTATCCTCCAAACCCCTAATACAGTTTGTGCGGGTTGGCTCTAAAGGCAAAAAACGTCTCACTGCAAAACCTTTCTCAATAATCGAGAAAGCTTCAGATCGGATTATGGAGGTCAATTCGGTCTCTAAGCAGTATAAATTCCCTGAAAGTCTCGGATGCACAGCCCTGCGTCCAGATATAACTCTTTACACTCTATCTCGGAAGATGGTCCTAATCGTAGAATTAACTGTTCCATGGGAATCAAATATCCCAAAAGACCACGAGTACAAATTAAATAAATACCATGATCTCGCAAATGCCGTCACCCGGAACGGTTTCACTGTTCACCTTCACGCGGTGGAAGTAGGCGCTCGTGGCCTGCCAGCTAAATCTTTGTTTCACCTTTTTAAAGATCTTGGTCTCTCCAGGAAAATAATCAGCTCCTTTCTAGAATTGCTTCCTTTTAATTTGATTTAAAATCTCATCTAGAGATGGGGATTGAGAGGCGAAAGCTACTGTAGGCAGGTGCGGAGGTTTAATGCCCGGAGGAGGGCTGTACGTATGGAACCGCATTGGATCCGCGTAAGTGGTCGAAAAGTATTCCGTGGCCATTTCTTCCGGGATTTGGATTGTGCCCTTAGCGGCAGACAAAACCTTTTATGTATTATGCAATGCAACGTAAGTTTATAATATCAAAAGAGTCAGGTCGTCGATACCATCAAACAAAAATCAGCATCCCTAAATACAGGTCTCTGACCTAGTTAGGAATGCGGATAAACATTTTCACCATAGGATGTGCTCAATCTCTCCCAACTCAACCATATTATGTTAATGATGTGTATATGACATATATAAAGTTATTGTAAATTAATAAATAAAAAAATAAAAAATATGCAAATATTTTTTTTTATATATACCAAAAATGCCTAATTTTGTAGTTTTGTACCAAGGAGTCACGTTAATTAGACGTAATTGATTGATGAATGATTGATTGGTATAAAACTACACAATTAGGCATTTTTCATAAATAAAATAAAAAGAAAGCATATTTCCTGCGGTTTACGATCTCTTCCCAGCCCGCGACGCGATGATTGACAAGCATACTTGATCGTCTAGAGAGCCCCTTCCATCAATGGTGCCTTATCGATGTTTTGGCACCATAGATGTTTCTCTGTCGATATTTCTCATCTATTCATTGTCTTCTTGTACTCCATATACAAGCGATAATATTTAATCGAAGTTAATATTTCTTAACACCTTAAACGACGAATTTCGGAAATGATCAAGCATTGACAAATTGATCAAACATTGGCATTTCCTATTTTAAATTTAGATTATTTTTAAAAAATTGGTTTATTTTCAACGCCTATGTGGAATTATACATAATGTTCATCTCTATTATTGATTTTATGATAAGAAAACTTATAGGGACTGTCAACTAAATGAGTCATACGAACAATGTTTTTTAAAAGAAAATATCGATGTGATGGTTGCTCCCGATAATATGGTCACATAAATGGTAAAATATCGATGTGATGATATGGATGATTTGCTCACGATATTGTTCCACCATCGATGTTTGCGTTACGATGTTGATATCAATGGTAACATTAATGTTTTTCCTTCGATGTCCATCCCTAATCTCATGTAGATTAGGTACTTGCGGAAAAAGATGGAGGGTCCTGTGTTTTGAATCGAAATCGCAACCAAGTCAGTATCGCGCCCGCAACAAACAGGGGATCCTGCATGTCAAGCGATCGCAAGAAACCCCATGACAATTAGGGGTTTTAAAAAAATATACGATTTCATTTGTGACGTCACTCGACCGTACCCGCGGTGAGACCTGCGATAGAGGCTGACGCTGGTCGTGCCCGCAGCACGTTCTGCCGTTTTTTTCTGCATCACACTGTTTTAAAACGAGGCAGGTAACAGCACATGTGAAGTTGTGTCACTTAGACCTTTACCTCGTTTTTAGGGTCGGCTCAATTCACAGCGCGGCGTACGTCCTAGCACAGGCACTTAGTGGGGTTGTGAATTATTGCATTTTTATCAGTAAAATAATTTCGAAAAGGTCTCAAGAAATAACTAAATACTCGAGATTGACTATTGTAACCGTAAATTTCCTTTTTTTCTGAAGAATTTGCAGAGGAATGCTTTCATCCCACAGTGTCGAATTGTAATAGAACACAAATATGGCCTAAAATAAATGTTTAAACAATATATAATGTACCTATTGATTTATTCCTAATTTTATATACTTAATAATAAAGCGTTCCTCCATCAGCCTTTATTCTTCAATGATAAAAAAAATACCCGGAAATTTTATACGTGGATGAGCAAAGACGTATGGCGCAATATGCCGAATAATATTTCACAGATTTAAAGAGACATTTAGAAGCGATTTACAAGAAATCGAGGATATTGTCATGTGAAAAAATTAAGCAATCGTGCATATTAAAGAAGCATTTACAAGGTGATTTAGAAAAAAATATATAGATAGGTACCCAAAAAAATGTAAAACATAGAATGTTAATTTATTTACATATCGTTTTTATGATTACAAGTCTTCATAAAGTAATAATAATTAAGGAGATTTAAAGAGACATTTAGAAACAATTTACATGAAATCGAGGATATTGTCATGTGAAGAAAGAATGCAATCTAGCATAGTAAAGAAGCGTTTACAAGGTGATTGATAAGAAAAATATATAGATAGGTACCTAAAAAAAATGTACGCCACACGCCCTTAAAAAGCCAACGCCTTACCGCGAGATAACCAGGTTAATCACCCAGCAGGGCGACTCTCGCGCCCTTACTACTAGTTGCGTTTTACAAAAACAGTGATTCGGCGACTGTAGCGCGTAGAAGATTCTGCAATATTCGGGGTTTTCGACAAATAAATGATGCGCCAAGCATACCTCTTTTTCGAAAATGGGTCAAAAAGTTTGAAGAGACCGGTACAACATTGGAAAAACCAAATTCCGGGTGACCAAGATCATCAAGAACGGTAGAAAACGTGGAGAGTGGTAATCAGTCTATTCGTGACGATCCTAACCTCTCAATTCGTAAGCGCGGAAGTGCTTTAAATGTGCATAGATCATCATTACACCGTCTTTTGCACAAATACCAAAAGCCCCAGGATGCTTGACTTCGTAAACCAGGCAATTGAGCACTTTTCAACGTTTAACAACATCTTGTTTTCGGATGAAGCTCAATTTCACGTTACTGGAGTGCAACGAATCCGAAGCACAAGCATCGAAACCCCTGCATTCGCCTAAAGTTACCGTATGGGCTGCTATGTCGGCGTGGAGAATTATCGCCCCGTACTTTTTGAAGATGAAAGGGGACGTGCAGTTACAGTGAACCCAGAGCGTTATGTGGAGATGTTAGACGACTTCTTTGTGCCTGAATTGTAAAACTTACTTGGCTATAACCAAAGAACATGGCTCCAGCAGGACGGAGCAACGTCACACACCTCCAATACGTCTCTTCCACGAGTTCGTGAAATTTTCCCTGGCAAATTGATCTCCAGAAGAGGAGGCATAAATTGGCATCCACGCAGTCCTGATTTAACCCCTGTGGACTTTTTCCTGTGGGGTTATCTCAAATCTAAAATTTAGACCAATAAACCGAGTTTCCTGGAGCATTTGAAAGGAAATCACAAAGTCTACCTGCCGAGCCGTTATAGGAAATTTTACTGTTTGACTAAATTAGTGCCGCGAACGCGAGGGCGGTAATATTTTTAGGAAATAAATTCCCAAATTATATACTTTAATAATTAATATTTTTTTTCGATAGATGTCTTACTTTTTTTGTAATCGATCCACTAAATATAAACTTTCTTTTGAGACACCTTGTATTAAAACCTTATGGTCCTTGCACCAAACAAAAAAGTCTTAGTAGTCTCTGATCGAAAAAAGTTTGAAAACCAACTACCGTCTGCTTTCCACTTCTTCAATCAGTCTATTATTATCTATATCTTCTTCCAAAATCGACATTATTTCCTGGAGTAGCGTACGCGAATAAAAACGTGAGAGCCGCGCTGTCGACGGGGCGGTTGAGCGCCAAATGGCTGGCCGGCAACTTTTTTGTCGTCGTACGCGCACTAGCATTGCAACCAATAGACAGGGCGACAGTTGCGTCGCCTCCCGGCCTGTCTCCACACCCTCGGACAAAATAGTCTCCCGTCTGTCGCGTCGCTACATGCGTGCACTTTCATACAAACCACGTAGACTTGATGTAGAGGCAAATTAGTTGCGGAGACAAAAGTTGCTCGTGCGCGATATCTCTTACAGCAATCTCAGAGGTTATAAGCTATTTCAGAGGTAAAAGGCTCTTGCATGGATTTCAACTCGAAAAAAAACCATGGGAATCATGTTTTTTTTGGCCGTCTAAACCAGGCTCCCCCCTTAAGCGCGGTCGTGTCAATTTCAGTGACGAATTTCTAGAAGGTCGCCTGTCGACCGATGTTGTTAACCGAAGTTATTGACCTGGCTAACTCACACAGGCAGATAGACAAACGGATTTTTGAAGGCTGATAACGTAGAACTGAAGACTTCTTGTTCCCAAAAATTAAGAACGAGTTACGCAGTCAACGTATAACTCTGTTCCCGATAAGACATTGTAGCGTGGAAAAAATGTTATGAAAATTGGTTTAAACGTAAAAAAAAGCAAATTGGTGTTTGGCCATTCATTATTCATTTTTGAATCTTTCCATTTGGCCCTCGTACGCCCTCGGTTTGCTCTACGGAATCTTGGAGGGGGCCACTTCGAGCTCTCATAAGCAGGTTCAGTTTCAGATCAGCTCACGGGCGCCCTCTAAGATCTAAAGGCAAGCTACTGCTCTCGATCCCCGGTCACAGTAGTGCTCTACTCGCACTCCTCCGTATATAAAGCCCGCCTTTGGAATCTTTATCCACACGTGTTTAAGGACAGCACCGAGTTTATACTGCTTTAAACGCAGACTCAAAGAACACTAACACGAGGTCATAAATTTCTCTCCTCGCCTCTCCTCCCGCTTTCCTGCGGCAGTATAGATTTATTGCCTTCTTAAAATTTTAATTTAGGATGTATCTTTTTCTACTGGTTAAATGTTACGAGCTGATACGAGCTGCCTGAAGTGATTTTAATATTAGATTTATCTTATTTTTGTATCTTATATCGCCGATTTGTTTCAACAAATAAAGCATTTTATTATTAAAACGTGTATTAACGGTCACGGAGAATATTTTGAGAAACAATAAATAGATTTTTTGCTTTGCATTGTATTTTTTTCATGTATATTCCGAAAACATTCAGTGTGGTCCTCGTATGTTATATTCACGATGATCCGGTATGAGAAGGATGTATTAATATTTTGAGAAAGTTATCAATGGCAATATGCGGATCGCTAAATTAGTTGCAAGAGCCCTAACCTCATTTTAGCGATAGTGTTATCAGTTGAATGAAAGACAACGATGAAATTTCGCAATTTCGTCAGCTGGCGTTTACTTTTGAAAGGAGCCGCTGCATATCGTCAATGAAATTTAGGGCGACAAATTTACAAAAAAACTACTTTTTATTTTGCGTTATAAACAGATAGCAACACTAAAAAATGGATATGCATAGTAGCGGATCGACGGATTTCGCTTATGGCAATTTAATAAATGTAGCTTTAAAACTGGACATGATTAAACTTTCAAACCGACAGTAACAGTTGCATAAGACAGGCAGAGAATTCTCATCATTACTATTAGTTCAAGATGCAGCGACAAAAAAGTGCAAGAGTTTTGTAAAACCTAATACTTTCAGATCAGACCGTATTTTGGCCATAGAATGCTGGGGTAGTCAGCAGGCCAGACTCCGGGACACCTGGTGGTGGCGTACTAGGAAAGGTGTAATTTCAAATAGTACCCTCAATGTGTTTTGTAAAAGCTGAAAATTCATCAGTAGAGTGGATGCAATACAGAACTCAAAACAAATGGTCAGACTGTTTAAGAATAGAATGCGTAGCGTCAGCATTACTCCATACATGTCACAAAAATGGAGTCCATCATATTGCGCGCATATTAGACTGATGCGTAATAGTTACCGGCAAAGACGTACCGACGTATTTGCAGGGACCTAAATTTTGTGACGTGTATGGAGTAATGCTCACGCCACGCGTTTTATTATGAAGCAGCCTGGCTATTTGTTTCAAGTCCTTTATTGCATCCTAGTGGATGCAATAAAGACAGTTCTACTCGTGAATTTTTAGCTATTCCAAAACACTGGGCGTACTTATTAATATTACACCTTTCCTACTACGCCAGCGCCAGGTTTCCCGGAATCTGGCCTGCTGACTCTACCCCGGCATTCTCTGCTGACTCTACCCCGGCATTCTCTGCTGACTCTACCCCGGCGTTCTATGGTCAAAATACTGTCTGATATGAAAGTATCAGCTTTTACAAAACTCTTGGACTTTTTTGTCGCTGGCTCCCCAACTACATATATACATTACGTTACGCTACTCCAGAAATCCCAATATTGAAAGATTCCGAGGACAGCGGTGACCCGAAACAACATACAGTAAAAGGGGCCTATGTCACACAGTCTTATCATATCATTCACGGTCTGTTCTTTCCCAACACGATTGAACCCTGTCAGCACAAACTACGTTAAAACCCTGTGACAAAATATGTCTTAACTGCGGGTCGATTTTATTTCGGTTTAGGTTAATAATGTTTCGAAATGTAATTTGGAAAAAAAGGCTTTTTAGTTTTTACCTAACTGCCAAGGTATTTTTTTAACGAGTATTCACCAAACTACGATGAATATATATGTAGATAAAAGTGTGCTCGACATGATTGTTTCATAACATATTATCAATGGATTGAATTGTGGAAATAAAAACTGATAGAAGTGAAAGAAAGAAGATAGTAATTTTTCATTCCTTTTACTTTAACTCCGAAAGTAGGACAAGAGTAATTTATATTACTTCATTGCATCTTACGACAGTTTCTCTGCCTATCTCCTAAACTTCTGCGAAAGAGAAAAAACTACAATTTGTTTATGAGTCATTTCTAATATGTATATTCTTTTAAAATTTGAATCCGGAGTAGTGTGGTTTTGGATCAATATTTGAAATATGAGATACTATTTTAGTTTTTCTCACACCAATGGTATGAAAATAAATCCAGGTATGTTAAGGTGTTGATTGATTTAAATTGTTATAAATGAAAGCTCTTTTAGAATTTCGACACAGTTGGCGGCATCGATTCCTCAGTAGATTATAAGGGGCTCTCTGGACGATCAAGCATGCTTGTCAAGCGTCGCGTGGTGGGCTGGGAGGGGATCGTAAACCGCAAGATTATGCTTTTTAAGCTATTGCATAGCTTTTATCACGGGCCTAGGCCAGCGCGGCGACCGAATGAAGAAATTTCTTAACGAATATTATTGATTTTAAACTGATAATTACGTCTAAACGAGTACAGCTTACGATTCGAAAAAAATATATGTTAAACAAGAACATTTTCCTAATATTCTTAGATTTGAATATTTTAGATTTTGTTTATATTACATAGTGTAATTAATTTGTGAAATTAGGTCTAACCGAACACAAAAACGACTACTACGCAAATACTATCTGGCGTATTATTTAAAAACCTGCACCATTTTAAAGATAATTTAATTATCTATCTTTTTATCCACGATTTTTTTCGAATAATCCGTTTTTTTTGCTTTATCGAATAAAAAATTCGTGCGCGGCGCTCTATCGGAAGACGTTTAAATTATTCCGAATCATTTGCTTTCGCAGCTGCAAATGATTCTAAATAATTTCACCGTTTTCCGATAGAGCGCAGTTATCTGATATAAGAAAAAATAAAATAAATAAAATAAATAAATAATTATAATTGCATAAGTTGTTAAAAATGCTATGCAATAGCTTTACCGCGGCAGTCCCCGAGTGCCACACGTATTTTTTTTTAAATATTTACCAAAAATGTCTAATTTTGTAGTTTATACCAGGGAGCCACGTTAATCAGACGTAATTGATTGATGAATGACGTGACTCCCTGGTATAAAACTACAAAATTAGGCATTTTTAGTAAATAATAAAAAAAATATATTTGCATATTTCCTGCGGTTTATGATCCCTGCCCAGCCCGCGAAGCAATGCTTGACAAGCATGCTTGATCGTCTAGAGAGCCCTCCGCCAGCGTAGCTTTGCGTTTGGTTTTAGCATTATCACGTTTTGCAATAAGCTTCAACATATCATCAGTATTCCACGGGCACGGCTGATGCTTTACGGGAATAGTTTTAAACGGCACATGCTTGTCATAAATCTTTGCGATTAACTCGTTGAGTAACTGGATTTTATTATTAATAGAATGCTATGTGAATATGGTATGCCATACGGACTCATATGTGTCATCAAAAGTACATTATGTCGATGCGATTTAGGTTTCTACTACGTAGAATTTACGGCGGGAGTTTTGGGCTTCGAATTTTATAACAAAGGTATAATGATGTCATGGTGCACAAATCCCGAAGCAGTGTACTGCCCGAAAGACTATTTCAGGAATATATGTCGTTGTCAAATCAATCAGATTACGAGAGGTCTTATCGTGATGTGTTGCGTTAAGAGGGGGGAATGTGGAGATTGTACGACGAAACAATGTCTAAAAGTTTCCGAGCAGAATTAATTGGCTGTAGTTGGGAAGAAGACTGAAGAATGGACTCGAGTTATTGAAAATATTTAATCTGGGAAGGGCGATGCACAACGCCATGCAAATAAGATGGTCTGAAGCTGGCAGTCGATGGAAAGATACCCCGGACGACCCCCTGCACGTGGATGGGGGAATTGCGTAGGTAACACTTTATGAGCCGTAACATTGCGTAACATTTTTTTGCGTCACAATAAATGAGCGGCCAAGTCAAAGTAAAATACTCTAATGGTTTTAATGAAACAAAACCCACTCAACAAAGTTTTTTGTAATTTTATTGAACACTTTTTGATATTTATTGTGTTGAAAAATATCACACTGCATATTCTACACTGCTCTGTCTAATAAATACCGGGAATTATTCAAGAAGACACAAAATATGGCTTAATCTTTTAAATGTATATTGTCAAATTTAAAAAATACATATGACCTGCTCATTATCTTCGGTCGGCTTAACTCACGGTTAAACACCCATCTGGTGGCCTCCTCGAATAGGGACGAACCTGAAAAGGACTCTGTGATCCCTGTCACGGCTGTGTCTTGGACAGGTGTGATCGGATCCTCTGGGCAAGCCCAGGCGCTGCTGGGCGGCTTGCGCATCGTGCAGTGTCAGGTAATGACTGTGCACGACTGGGGCCAGGAAATGCTCTTATACGTTTACTAAGCAGTCGGGGATGGTTGTTGACCTGATGTCAGCTACCCCATCAGACACCTGATCCTGAGTTAACATCTGGCAATGGACGGCACGGTCCGCGATAAATTCGTACTGAACTATCGCTTACATCGGGTAGAGGCTGTGTAAGCGACTTTAAACCTGCGACCAGACTGGAGGTCGGAGAAATCCGTCCTATTGTGGTAGTGAGGGCGCGTGGCTGCCCGCTGGTTTCACTTCCTAGCAGCACGCGGTAAGGCGTCGTACTCTCAAGGGCTTGTTGGCGTAGATCTCTGTTCGTGGAAGTCTCTGTATTCACCCTACGGTTGAAAGAATGATTATACATCGTTATACCTTCCTGAGATGGCGGGTTCGCCCGTAGTAGCTGACAGCTCCAAAGTGTCTAAGTCTTTTATAAGTTGATTCGTTGTTCCAAACCTACAACACCTACAATATCCGGGTTATGCTTGCATACATTGTATAATTCAATTGTGAGAAGTAGAATAGAAACGATAGCAGTTATATAGAATCCGCATGAAGATCTACGTGCATTTTGAATAAATCCAGAAATGTTTCTTACGATCCGTATCCATTAAACAAAGATGATATTATTCTTAATCATTGCGTACTGCAATACTGCGTACCTACTGCGAGTTTTTTGTTAGGCATGGTGGGCTATAATTCCCTCAAATTTCGAAGAGAAATGTTCAATATGTTTTGAAAGTTATCCGTGGCAGAGTTTATAGTCTGTCTCTGTAGTCTGTCTCTTTGTCTCGCGAACTAATCTAAATCGTTGTATACTCACGCGCTGTTTACGTCAACAGACTAAACGTCCGGGTGCGGTTTTCGGGATTTGGGCCCACTGTGCATTTGGACGGATGCGAATGACCAACGACTGAACTTGAACTGCCGGCGTCTGCTGGCATCCCCCGCCGCGGTTCACGTTCAGCTCACCGATACCACGGAAAAAAACCCGTCCGAGCGGAACTGCTCGTACTCCGACTTGCTTCCTCTGTTGCCCGAGGCCGGTATAATGGCCACCTTGATAAACAGGCGCACAGTGCGCAGTTTTTTTTAATTGTAGAGTTTTTCCGGTTCTATGGCAATAATATAACGTAACCACAGTGCAAACAGAATTACCAGTGTGTCAACGAGTGTCACCGTTTAGGGCAATCCTGAGACCCATCTCAAGATTTTCCTAAATAGGGGGGGAGGGGGGCTTCGAGCGATGAGGAGGTAGAGGGGGAGGGGTAATTCGCTCCACTTTACGCCTAGTGAAATGGTGAGCTTAAATGTTAGTTAGTTTATTTCTTTTTATGTTTCTGGCTGTACATATTTCGCTTTAATAAAAAAATATATTGATCATGGAGTTTAAACATAACTTTGGTGTTTTATATACGTTATATTATGCGGAAATTCGGTTTTTGCTATTTTTCGTCAACTTCAGCATCTCATAACAAAATTTTGACGTATCATACCATCAATCATTACATTGTTACTGGTAGCATTGCAAAACGCAACAATGGCTAGCCTAAGCGAACAACAACTTTCGGGAAATGATTCGGAAGGTGGAGGACCGAATTGTGCGAAATTCTTAGCAGAGCGTAAGAAAATTGGCAAAGCATCTGAAATGCGGACAGAAGTGCGTCAAATTTTGAAAAATGAACTCCGCCCCAAGCCCTACAAGATACAAAACTTGCAAGACTTAACCCCAGTGCAGAGAAAATACGTTTGGCCCAGCCATTGAAACGCTTGCACTCGAGTGAGGCTTTCCCAATCATCGTCTTTTCGAATGAAAAATATTGCCCCTTCCAGCAGTACATACGCAAACAAACAAAATGACGGCGTTTGGTTAGAGAGGAAGTTAAACGATAAGCTCGAGCAAAGAATAACAGCCAGAAAACCAGCTTTTCTTTCTGTCATGGTTCATGGTGTCATTTCATCGACTATGGTCACACTATGGTGTCAGACTCACAAAACCGTGAATATCGAAACAGTCTTGAAAGATGAATCCATACCTATAGGCGCATAAGCAATTCGGAACCAGAATATGGATATTCCAGCAAGACAGCGCCTCCTCATAAAACCCTTGAAAATCAAAATGTCTTCTTGAGAATGTTCCGAGGTTCATTTCGGAGCAACAATGGCCTCCATATTCACCAGATGCCAATCCGGTTGATTATTAATCAAAATTAATCAAAATTAAAAAAATAAAAAAAAACTAAAATTGATGAAAATATGACGTTTTTATTGCGTAACATTTAGTCTCTCGCATCTGGATGTTTTAAAGGGGTAATATACCAGGGTCAATAATTTTAAAAATGGTAAAAAGTGAAAAAAAAATAATAGTAGGATGAAGCCCGTCAAAAAAGGACGAGAATATAACAAAAATGAAAGGAAAAATAATTTACGGGCGATCTGAGGTCGGGAAGTGGAATGGGGTGAGTTCTTAAGGGTAAAAAAACGGTGTATCTCAATTTCCGGCAAAACTACAAGTCCTATGAAAAAAAAAATAAATGACAAAGTTGTAGGCAATAAAGAGACCTACAACTTTCGTAATTACACTTTTTTCACATAACCTAAAAATTTATGTGAAAAATTCAAATAATCAAGTTTTTGGTTTTTTATTTTTATCTTATGCAAAAAAAAATTTTTTTTCACGAAATTTGGTGAAAACTTACCTTTTTATGTCCTAAAGACACTGTAATTTTTTTGATTTGAAATATCCATTTTTTCACCTTATTTTGACTAATTGTCGAAAAACACCCTAATTTTCAATCGAGAATTCTCGCGTCAAAATATCAGCTTTTTAAAAAAAGTCGAGGAGTTTTTTGTTCGTTGAAATCTCTTCTTTCTGATAATGTAAAAAATATATACATTACTATGGTAAATGTTCTCAGAAAATGCAAAGAAAAGATACTATGTACAATTTTGAGCTATTTAGTAAAATTTACACATTAATTACTTGAAAAACGTAAGATTCTATGTTACATTGATAAACAAACAAATACAAATCGAAATCTACTACTATAATTAACAACCAAATAACTTAATATTTAATAAGACATTACAATATTTTGAGAAAGTTGTAGAATATTTTATATTTTAAGATAACTTATATACCTGAGTTACCTATAAAATAGTGATAACTTTAGCCCATCAAAAGGTATTTCACAGAGAAGTGGGGAAGGGGCTAGGCGGGTCTAGGTCTTTCTACCTGTTATTTCGTAGCAGCTGTAAAAACCGTTAGCCAGTATTCGAGATACAGAGCAGTAAACAACATCGTTCATAAAAATACACGTGCAGGCTGAGTTACTTCAAGAAAACTGTGACAAATTTACTTTAAAACACACTTTTGGAATCTACATAGCAAGGTAAATACTAACTATATTTTAATCTGTATCAATCAACTCCTAAAATAAAAATAATAATATTTTCCGTCATAAATAGTATGCTTAATGTGACATAACCTAAAAAATTAAAGTCGAATGATATTTTAGTACATGATTTAAAAATAATAAGTTCGGTTTTTTGCACAAACAAATTTAGTTATACACTGATAAAAAAGTTAACTTGATTCAAGAGAAAAAATCTTTAACCAAGAATACCATTTTGAAGAAGATGATTTTCTTGAGTCAAGAGCTAAAATTCTTGAACTGAGAATAATTTCTTGACTCAAGATTTTTTTCTCTTGAATCAAAAATAATACGTGTGGCACTCAGGGACTGCAGCGGTAAAGCTATTGCATAGCATTTTTAACAACATATGCAATTATAAGTATTTATTTATTTTATTTATTTTATTTTTTCTGATATCAGATAACTGCGCTCTATCGGAAAACGTTGAAATTATTCCGAATCATTTGCGGCTGCGGTAGCAAATGATTCGGAATAATTTATACGTCTTCCGATAGAGCGTACGAATTTTTTTCGATAAAGCAAAAAAAACGGATTATTCGAAAAAAATCGTAGATAAGAAGATAGATAATTAAAATATCTTTAAAATGGTGCAGGTTTCATAATAATACACCAGATAGTATTTGCGTAGTAGTCGTTTTTGTGTTCGGTTAGACCTAATTTCACAAATTAATTACACTATGTAATATAAACAAAATGTAAAATATTCAAAGCTAAGAATATTAGGAAAATGTTCTTGTTTAACATATATTTTTTTCGAATCGTAAGCAGTACTCGTTTAGACGTAATTATCAGTTTAAAATCATTAATTTTCGTTAAGAAATTTCTTCATTCGGTCGCCGCGCTGGCCTAGGCCCGCGATAAAAGCTATGCAATAGCTTAAAAATCGTCTTCTTCAAAATGGTATTCTTTGTTAAAGATTTTTTCTATTGAATCAAGTTAATTTTTTTATCAGTGTAAGTACTTATGATAAAATTGTTAAGGCATTATTAATTTGATTTTGTCTTTTCAGATTATCAATATGGATGAATCTGTTTGTATAATTTTCAATAAAGCAGATGATAAGCAGGTATATGAAATAAAAAAAGCAGCTTTGAATCGTTTAATGGGGTCTAGCAAGAAAAGAATCGACAATAAATACAAAAAATTTATGGATTTGTAATTTTTTAAGCTATTGCATAGCTTTTATCGCGGGCCTAGGCCAGCGCGGCGACCGAATGAAGAAATTTCTTAACGAAAATTAATGATTTTAAACTGATAATTTCGTCTAAACGAGTAATGCTTACGATTCGAAAAAAATATATGTAAAACAAGAACATTTTCCTAATATTCTTAGCTTTGAATATTTTAGATTTTGTTTATATTACATAGTGTAATTAATTTGTGAAATTAGGTCTAACCGAACACAAAAACGACTACTACGCAAATACTATCTGGCGCATTATTATGAAACCTGCACCATTTTAAAGATAATTTAATTATCTATCTTTGTATCTACGATTTTTTTCGAATAATCCGTTTTTTTTTGCTTTATCGAATAAAAAATTTGTGGGCGGCGCTCTATCGGAAGACGTTTAAATTATTCCGAATCATTTGCTACCGCAGCCGCAAATGATTCGGAATAATTTCAACGTTTTCCGATAGAGCGCAGTTATCTGATATCAGAAAAAATAAAATAAATAAAATAAATAAATAATTATAATTGCATAAGTTGTTAAAAATGCTATGCAATAGCTTTACCGCGGCAGTCCCCGAGTGCCACACCTATTTTTTGTTTATCAATGTAACATAGATGCATAGATGCATGCATTTTCTGAGAACATTTACCATAGTAATGTATATATTTTTTTACATTATCAGAAAGAAGAGATTTCAACGAACAAAAAACTCCTTGTCTTTATTTAAAAAGCTGATATTTTGACGCGAGAATTTTCGATTGAAAATTAGGGTGTTTTTTCGATATTAAGTCAAAATAAGGTGAAAAAATGAATATTTCAAATCAAAAAAAATACAGTGTCTTTAGGACATAAAAAGGTAATTTTTCACCAAATTTTGTAAAAAAAATATTTTTTTGCATAAGATAAAAATAAAAAACCAAAAACTTGATTATTTGAATTTTTCACATAAATTTTGAGGTTATGTGAAAAAAGTGTAATCACGAAAGTTGTAGGTCTCTTTATTACCTACAACTTTGTAATTTTTTTTTTCATAGGACTTGTAGTTTAGCCGGAAATTGAGATAAACCGTTTTTTACCCTTAAAAACTCACCCCCTTCCACTTCCCGACCTCAGATCGCCCGTAAATTATTTTTCCTTTCATTTTTGTTATATTCTCGTGCTTTTTTAATGGGTTTCATCCTACTATTATTTTTTTTGGTTTCAAAAATTATCGACCCTGGTCTATAACTGATTTTATTTTGTTTGCATACGCAGTATTTGTATTCACTTTTTTTAATTTATGGGATATGGAATTATTGAATGTACTAGTTTTATTTAATGACAAATTAAAGTTTATCACGGTTGTTTGACATTTTAATAAAATAAAACCGAATTTACTGCGAGAAGTTTGTTGTAGCACCCGATATTTCGGCGATGCTGCAACCGCCGTTGTCTATCGCGAATTTGGTGCTTACGCAGAATTACGTTTTGGACGGCCTCGGCATGTCTTCCTCGTATGACTACGATTTATTGTTTCGCTGTTGCGCCCTGTTTGATAATGATTATAATTAGTACAGTTTGTTGTACTTTTTTTAAACCAAATGTAAAAAGATCTCGCGTTTTACTAACACGCGAGGTCACCGCGTATTATATCTACGCAATGTGCAATGCTGGTTCGCTTGTTTCCAACCAAACACACCTAGCGAATTGTTCATAGGCCGAGAGCCGACGTCGAAATGTCATCTAATTTCATGACAGAAATATCTCACCATGTTTGTTATTATTGTAATTGCTTGTCGACAGTAGCATAGCAGGGGTGGCACTCAGCAGTGCCTCGCGGTTTGGAGTTGTTGAATTTTTGATTTGTTCATCCTATGTATTTGATGTCCATATAACACCGCTTAATACTACTACGTACTTTGTAATACTACTACCTTAACACTACTACGTAATTAATACTACTACGTACTTTGGTTCCTAATGGTTCCGTGCAGCTTGGGTGGTGTTGGCCATCAATCTATGTCATCTGGCCTGCCCAACTCGCGGTTTAACTCTTATCTGGTATCCTCCTCAAAGAGGGACATTCCCTGTCAGGGCCGCTGTGAGCTTCTGCCCTGGCTGTAATACTGCAGTCGGAGGCGGTTGGGATCAGAAGATTGCGGATTCGGGGGAATACTTCGGGCGGACCTGGGTAGTTGGTGCACCATCCGGTTTGCTAGGTGTTGAATGCCCAGCTGGCAAATAACCAGAGGGGTCTGGAGACGTAAGTTTCCTATGACAGCGGAAGATAGATGTCGACCTGACGTCCTCAACCCTCGAATCGATCCGTCGGCCACCCGATCCCGAGTAACCATGGCGGGCAAAGAGCGCCGCGGGCGGCAAAATATTCAAACTGAATAACTGCGTACGTCAGGTTGAGGCCGCGCAAGTGACCTAGTAACCGTGACCAGATCGGAAAATGGAGAAATCCGGTCAAATCTGGTAGTAAGAGCGTGAGGTTGGCCCGCTGGTTTAACATTCCAGTGCCTCGCGGTAAGGCGTCGGCTGCTTACGGGCATGTTGGCGGAGCTAGACTGGGGACTGTGTTGTCCCTGAGTCTCTGTGTAATTTTCTCACGGCTGAAAGAACGATCTGTATCGTTATAACAGCCTGGGGTGTCGGGTTCGCCCGTTGCGGATGACAGCTCCAAAGCGCTTAATGTATGCCAGACAGCACCTACTGGAAGCCAACTAACGTTGACATTCACGCTCACCATAGCTGCTTTCTATGCGTATCCCAAATAAGACTGACAAAATAACAGCAAAGCTACTTAAACCATTAAATAGTCTACCCTCCACTATTACAGCTGGAGGACGTAAAATAAAAAAAAAACATTAGGCCACTCTTTCTATGATCTGACCGAATTCGACGGACGTGACTAAAAACATTGTAGGTACCCATTTGTTTAAATTTAAGTGTTCTTGGATTAATTGTCTGACTATATTGCTTTCATATCTCATAGAGCAACAATAATTGAAAAACAGCATCTATGCACTTTGCTACCTATTCATTATGTTGTTTTTTTTATTATTATTATTTCTGACATTTTAAGATACCATCATTCATCTTATTCCTTAATATTTTAGTAATTTGTTTTAAGCTATTGCATAGCTTTTATCGCGGGCCTAGGCCAGCGCGGCGACCGAATGAAGAAATTTCCTAACGAAAATTAATGATTTTAATCTGATAATTACGTCTAAACGAGTACTGCTTACGATTCGAAAAAAATATATGTTAAACAAGAACATTTTCCTAATATTCTTAGCTTTGAATATTTTAGATTTTGTTTATATTACATAGTGTAATTAATTTGTGAAATTAGGTCTAACCGAACACAAAAACGACTACTACGCAAATACTATCTGGCGTATTATTATGAAACCTGCACTATTTTAAAGATAATTTAATTATCTATCTTTTTATTTACGGATTTTTTCGAATGATCCGGTTTTTTTGCTTTATCGAATAAAAAATTCGTGCGCGGCGCTCTATCGGAAGACGTTTAAATTATTCCGAATCATTTGCTTCCGCAGCCGCAAATGATTCGGAATAATTTCAACGTTTTCCGATAGAGAGCGCAGTTATCTTATATCAGAAAAAAGAAAATAAATAAAAAAATACGTGTGGCACTCGGGGATTGCCGCGGTAAAGCTATTGCATAGCATTTTTAACAACTTATGCAATTATATTTATTTATTTATTTAATTCCCTTGAACTAATTTAAATTTTAGTTCACAAAGAAACGCGATCGGGCCCATTATCGACTATTTTGTAAGCATGTACCGTATGGACTATCCGTTACATTTCGACATATAGGAAGCCTGTACGATACAACAGTCTTGTCTGGACGACTCAGACATTCCATCATTAATTCTGGCCAGACATTTCATCAATAATGCTTTTACCTATATTTGTACGTTTATACGTAGTTATAGAGATATCTTAGAGATATGATATTATTTATTTATAATAAGTATGTACGAGTATATTAAAGATATTTTAATATTTTTTCGAGGCCGTCTGACTTATAAATAGCATGATGAGCAAATGTCTCTAAATTCTATCATTTTCGTTTCTAAATCTTATATTTACTCTGGAAGGTTATTAAATAATTTAAAGGCTATACATATACACATATGAATTTTAAATTATAGTCAGATGGACCTAGCGGGAGGGCTATTTTGGCTTTTCTTCGAGTGTCGTGATCATGTACGTGCATGTTAAGCGTAAACTTGTGTATGGTGTTTTTAGCATACACTAAACGACTGAAAACGACTCATTTTTGACCTAAACGACTCGTTAGTTACTTTGTTTCTTACGATATAAATACGGCTTTTTAAAATTCCAATAATTTAAAAAAATGTCATTTGGCTCTTTTGTCCTAAAAGTTTTGCGACTCCTGATTTAGTATCTCACGCAATTTATTGGCGTCTATTGTCATTTTTCTCGCTGCTTTGTTTTCGCAGCATTTGTCCCGCAATTTGGGCTATTTGTAGCGGTAATTTCGATGTGTCATCGTTTTGACCGTATCCGTAGTTAAACAAAGCGGGTGGTTTGCAGATCGCTTTGGTCCAATTTACTGTGGAAATCAAAATAGTTCCTCTTCTTGAGAGCAGCCATCGCGAGCAATTGACGCTTGGGATTTCGACCTCGGATTAAACTTGGGATCACTGCTAATGAGGAGAACGGTTTTCAGCAAAAGTTGAAATCTGCAGCTCTCTTCCTCGACCTCTCTTCTGCTTACGGTTATAAGATAATATGAAAATCTTGGGAGGTGACCACCTCCTATCCTGCCTGCAGTTGTCGACGCCCTATCGCTCACCTTAGGGCTTACAAGAGTCGAACGACAAGGTCATCCATGCAGCGTACCTTTGGAGAGACGTGTAATCTGGCCCGGCCAGGTTAACGAACGATCGGTTTGTTAATTTTTTATCGTAATTCTAGTTAGCAGGGGCTGCTGCGGAATGGAAGATGGTCGGTAATATGTACTTATCTGGCTTTCGCTTTTATCAGTGTGATAAGATTTTGGTATTTTTTCTTATTAAAACTCTAGTAATTATTTTCAGTTTGATTCGGAATTTTAATATGCTAGAACAGTAAACCTGTTTACTCAATGTAAAAACAAAAAAAGCCATAGAAGCTCAATACTTGCTCTCCTCTATCGTGTACTTTCCGAATCACACAATCCTATCTATACGAGGTTTTCGAACCATTATGTTCCCACGGTCTCGTAATTTGGTCAGCCTCTGACAATTTTCTCAAAATTCCTCGTCGCAATACTGATTTCTACTTCTACTCTTTATGTGTCCACGGTGTAAGACTGGAACGATCTCTCGGCAAATATACGAAACTCGCCTTCCTTAGAATCATTCAAGACTCATCCCAAAAAGTATTACTTTTCCAAGAAGTAACCAGTTCTACTCTCTCCTTTATCTCCCTCTTTCCTCTCCTAGGGCAATCTTAGTTTTAAACGTGTACTGTATTTTACGTGTACTGTATAACTTATTTTTTTATTAATCTTTATTTCCTCAACGCGTGCAATGTACCACTGCACTGTATGATTAGGTTAGTTTGCAAGATATTATTATGTGGCAATAAGCTCACATTTTTGTATTATATATTTTTAATGCAAGTAAAAATATTTATTATTATTATTATTATCAGGCCTGCTATGCACTTGTATGTTATTCCAACAACTTTTATGTTATTCCAACAATTCCTTGGTCCTGACAACTACGTGATATTTTATAGTATGGCTTCCACCAGGGTGTGCCGTTTCCCGCTTTTCCCGCTTTTATGATTGTCGCTCTGATACAAATACGCGAAGCAAAACTTCGATGGTGTTCTATGAAAATCGCATTTTCTTTCAGCAAGCCCAGACTTTGCTGACCGATATTTTCCGCATGTTATATTATGGGAAGCCATGTCTGAACAACCTCCGCTTTGTCACATATCTTACACGTTACGTAGTATTTTGTATATTCTTTGAGTTTGTAGGTAGCGTAGACTAGACAAAAGAAGTCGATTCGCACGGACCGCGTCGACCTTCGAGTCGACTTGATGAAGCAATAATAATAATTACTATTCGAAACGGCCAGCGGTGTCCAACCTGCAACGAAATAATGTTTATTTCTGTTTTTTATTTATTTAAGAATTTATTAATATAAAACATTGATTTTACTTACAGAATTAACAGGAACCGAATGGCTAAACCTTAACCTCATGCTTATATGATTCTGTCACCCAACTGGGACTAGCTCGGTCTAGGGTGGACAGGTTTGTAAAATGCTCATAAAACTAAATTGCCTCAAGATGTTGTCCTCACAAAAAAACGCAATTCCATTATAAATTCGGTATTAAAATGGAACATCAAATTCCATTAAATAGAGTGTGACAAATAGAATAGACTTAAAACTAAAAGAAAGAAAAGAAGAAAGAAAAGGAAAAAAAAGTCATGAGAAAAATATCAAAAAGTCGTTATATATTATTATTTACTTACTTTGTAATGTAATGTTATCGTATTGAAGTAATTCAAACACCTTAAATATAATGTAGCGTCAAAAAGCGTATCATGATTTTTGCGGTTGAAGCAGTTTGGGATTGGTTGTCATTAGCCCGACACCCACACTTGGCACTCCAGATGCTGTTTTGCAGGATCCACGAAGATCGCGTCCCGCATCTTTACAATATATCTATCGGGTAATTCTGGATATGTGAAGATCACATGCTCCGCTGTGTCCTCCTCCATTCCGCAGTCCGGACAAGTTGTCTCATCCACGATACCCACAATTTGTAGGCGTCTGCTAAATCTACAATGTCCATCCAGGTATAGCCCACTACATAGGTTTGCTCTAGAGAGGCCCAAATAATACCTTTTCGGTCGAATGATGGATCTTATTAGAGCTCTTTTTGCCTACCCGCATTTTGCCTTTCCCCAAATGCCTCTCACCGATCCTCCCGTCCCTTCGCTCAGAGACGTTCTTATGTGTCCCTCTTCAAGCGGCAGTATAGGTAGAGATCCGATTGCGATTCCCTCCGAGCCTTTCTCACCGGTCTAACTGATTCCCCATTTTCCTGAATTCCACTCTTTCCCCTTACTCATATCAGGCTAAGTCTATTCATTCACAAGAGGCGCTCCAGCACTGTATGGCACTTCTTGGTCTGTTTTAAGGACAGCTTTTAATTTTTCAACTATCCTAAAAATCATTAATGTAGTTTTATTAATCCATAAATATATTTTGATAAACCAATGTTGTCATGAAGAGTAACGCTAATTCGTTCTTTCATGTTTGCCAATGTGTCACGTTCAAGTATGCACGTTGTATCGAGCTCGGTGACACGTATTGTCGGAATCGTGTCGTTTTTTGGATATTATTAGTCCGTTATTTAAACACGTATAGCTCACGTCTTTGTTTCTTCCTCAATATACAATAGCAGATTTTTTTAGTGGGTGACATGAGGTGCAAAACGGTTACTTTAGGCATTGATTATATGTTATATGATATTAGATTGCTCAACCTTATAGAACGTTTTGGCAAACCTGCGCCGGCGAAATGTAAGCAAATAGCATTAACGGCGAAACCAATAGCAATTTGTTTGCCAATATATAATAAGATTGATAATTATTGTTTCTTTTATAAAGGACTGATTTATTATAAAAGGACTGATTGATTATAAATACCCAATAATGTAACCAAACCTTCTGCGCCGGCGAAATGCGAGCTGATAGGATTAAAGGCGAGACTAATAGCAATTTGTTTGCCAATCTATAATAACATTGATAATGAATTGTTTTTTATATAAAGGACTTTTTAATTATAAAAGGACTGATTGTTTATAAAAACCCAATAATGTAACCAATGATAACAATAATAACAATTCAATTATTAGCGCCATCTATCGATTTTTTTATGTAGGCTGATTATATCACATATATAATACGGGGAGATAGAATGCCACCTATTAGTCTACCTGAAGCTTAAAGTGCGTATTTATTACGTATTAAAACCTGTATACCACATTAAGCTACATATTTATGGCAGTACAACCATGAGCGATGTGGGATTGAAGAAGTCTCCTTGCGGGGAGATTTGGACAGCAATAGTATGGCTCACTCTATTGGCCTTCAATGCCAGAATGAATGAACAACGATTGGAGACTTTTGCATTCCTCCTCCAATGCACTGGAAGGTATGTATGACTGGACGCCAGAGATACTGAAATTTTATTTGAATGCCTTCATACACTTCCAGATCTCAGTAACCTCGCTTGTTGGAGCTATGCCGAGAATAGTTCATGTCCCCTTTGTAGCAATACCCGTTGCATAGCTAGACATATTCTAGCTAGCTGCACGGTGGCCTTAGATCAAGGACGGTACACTTACCGCCACGACAAAGTCCTTGCTGTATTTCGCGAGGTAATTAGCCTCTCAGTGGCTCGTGCCAACGAGGGTTTGACAGTACCCTTCAAACCCCCAATACGGTTTGTGCGGGATGGCTCTAAAGGCAAAAAAACATTTCACTACAAAACATTTCTCAATAATCGAGAAAGCTTTAGATTGGATTCTGGAGGTCGATTCGGCCTCTAAGCAACACAAATTCCATGAAAGTCTGCACAGCCCTGCATCCAGATGTAACTCTTTACTCTCTATCTTGGAAGATGGCCCTTATCGTAGAATTAACTGTTCCATGGGAATCAAACAACCCAAAAGACCACGAGTACAAAATAAATAAATACCATAATCTCGCAAATGCCGTCGCCCGGAACGGCTTCACTGTTCACCTTCACGCGGTGGAAGTTGGCGCTCGTGGCCTGCCAGCTAAATCCAGTTTCACCTTTTTAAAAATCTTGGTCTCTCCAGGAAAATAATCAACTCCTTCCTAGAAAAAATATCTAAAACTGCGATTTCTGCATCTCAAATTCTATGGCTTCGAAGGGGGAGTGAATGGGTGGTAAGGTGGACGCTCACATGTGGCAAGACAGTTGTCCTAAACCTACCACAGCCGGTCGTTAGTCCGGAATCCACCGTTCGCCCCCCAGAAGTGTAATAATATAATAGTATAGGATGGGTCCGACTTCGGTCGGCAAATTCCATGGCAGCTCCGTTTGTATTTTATTTTATTTATAGTAAGAGCTACGATTTAAAAAATCGTTTAAGATATTTAATTTTTTTTAGATTTACGATACCGTACAGGCTTTTTTAGAGCGCTATCTAAAGTGCGCTGCCATACTGTTATACCACAAACACCGCCATATTGAACGTAAGAGAAGATTAATATTTTTTTGGAACTATGAGTGCCATCTACGTGTTGAGATTCGTATTAAAATCTGAGCTGCCAAATCTTAGTACGGCATTGAGCAATTTAATACGATATACATACAATCAATGTTTTAGGCTACCAAGGTTAGCAAAATCGGCGACTTTTGTTCACGGTCACGCGCTGTCAAGAATCGGAAGCTCGCGTGCTTCGAAACTTCTTCACTTTGAAAGCCTTGAATGGTTGGCGGTCAATCGAAACTTTATAATAACGTTTTAGTCCCGTAGAAATACGGTATATTTTGACCAATACTCAAAATTTCTCTTATAATCGCGAAAGTACCTACCTGGTGTTACTATATTGTTGTAGTTCGTCTATTGCCACGGGCGTACCCGCCATCTCCAATATAACGACTGCTTTCCTCTCGTCACCATGAAATGAAATGTAAAGACTGGCGAAGACTATCTACCGATCCAGCTCCGTCACAAGCCCGGCAGAGGTTAACCTCAAACCGTGCGGCACTCGAAAGAGTTCCAGTGGCCCCTCGCGCCATGCTTACCAGATTTGGACGAATTTCCCATCCACTAGGTTTCACTTCGAAGTCGCTCCCGCAGCAAGAGTGGTGCAGTCTTCAGACCTCTACTTGACGTTAACGGCAAATTCGTCGTGGGCCCATGGCGCCCTTTGTCAGCAACTAACACGAGATCGGGTGGCCGACGGTTTGTTTCTAAGGATAGGCGAAAATAGGTTAACACCTACCCCCGCTGTCTTAGGAAAAGTATTCCTGGTGCTTTCGTGCAATTTAGGCCTAATAGGCCGTTTGTGTTTTTAAGGTCGACCCATTTCACGGTTCATACAGAAAAACAATATACTACTTTGAGTAAAAAGTGTCGGGAATTTTTCATTTTAAATAGGGGCGTAAAAGATATTCCCACGTTGTTTTTCTGTAAGTTTGTACACTGTACTGAGTAACTTCGCGGAATTTGAGCGCGATCTGTCACTCATTGTGTTTATAGCTGCTGTTTTTGTTAATCATTCTTTTGAGTGCTCTACGAATTTTATCAGTCTGAGAGTTGGTTAAAGATGTGATCGTTCATAATATTCTGACTGATATTTTGTGCATGAAACGCGTCGTCGCACGACGGGTTCCGAAAGAGATCGTCTAAGCAGGTCTATGAAGTTATATGATACGCATATTAACTGGCGACGAGACATTTGTTTTCGAGTACGACACACAAACAGCAAACAGTCTTCGGAATGCGAAGCCTCGAAAACAAGCCGAAACCCAAAAAAAAACAGCGTTGAAGTCGCTTGAAAATCGAGGTTATGCTGACAGTTTTCTTCGATAGCCGTGTGATGTACCCGTAATTCCTCCCGGAAGGATAAACGATGAATGAGGAATATCACTTAGGCGTCATGGCGCGTTTTGTGCGAGAATATCCGCCGAAATAGGCTAGATTTGCGGATGGATAATTCATGGTTCTTAGCTCTGGGATAATGCACCGACGCACAAGGACACCAGTGTGCAAGAGTGTTTAGCCAGAAACAATGAATGGCATCAACCAAGCACCGTACTCATCTAATATAGCTCCAGGATGGATGGCGGTGTCGACTACAACGGGCGAACCCGTCACCCCAGGCTGGTATAGCAATATGGATCGTTCTTTCAGCCTTGGGATGAACGTAGAAGACTTGAGGACAAGACAATCTACTGTCTAGTTCACCAGCAACCCGTTAGAGTCCAACGCCTTACGGCTAGGCACCGGGAAAGGTACCCAGCGGGCAGCCTCACCCCCTAACTACCAGTTTTGGCAGGATATCTCTGTCTGGAGTTAACCTTCAGGATACCTCCGTCCTCCCGACTGGTTTCGGGTCCGAAGTCGCTTGCGCAACCTCTACCTGTTGTATTACAGCGGTAATTCAATTTAAATTTATCGCGGACCTGGGCGTTTTTTGCCCGTAGTGCCACACGGGGTCGAGTGGCCCAAGGTTGGCTTGTTAAGAGTGGCTTGACAACAGGTCAACATCCACCCCCGCTGCTAAGGAAACAGTATATTTCCATAGTCTCCAGACCCCTTCAGAAATTAGTCAGAATGCACAGCCGATTGGCTTCGCCGACCGGTGCGCAAACCGTCCAGTGGCGCCGGGAGCAACCGGTCCGCCAGCTCTGAGGCCTAAGACTCAGGAGTCTTACCCGGGGTAGCCTTCCACTCGAGGAGGCTTCTGAATAGGAGCTGAATCGTGAGTTGAGCCGATCCGAGAACAAAATGGATCTTGTGGCCCAAGCTGCACGAAACCGTTCACCACCAAACCGTTCAATACCTAAACCGTTCACCACCTAATATAGCTCCGTCTGTTTTCCTTTTTTTTCAAGCTAAAATTTGTGCTTGGAGAAATGCGTTTTGAATCGATTGTAGCCATAAAAGAAAATTCGCCGAAGAAGCTAAAGGCTTTGCCTCAGTCAATCTACAAAAAATGTATGGAGGACTGGGTCGAGCACTGGCGTAATTGTATTACAACCGATGGGCTAATTTTGAAGGCGAAAAAATATATTTTGATTAATATATATTTTGTTTTATTTTACAATTCCGTATAATTGTTACACTGATTGTACTCGGTACACTTGTTATTCATTTTTAGAGTTTATTATCTTACGACAATCTCTTACAACCAACCCGTATGTGTACATATAATATTTTTGTAAGTGTATATCTTGTAATTGCATTCGATCGACAGAATTAAAATAAAATTTCGTTAATTTTATCGCAACGGGAAAGGTTACCCAGCCCAGAAATCATTTGTTTATTAAGCTATTGCATAGCTTTTATCGCGGGCCTAGGCCAGCGCGGCGATCGAATGAAGAAATTTCTTAACGAAAATTAATGATTTTAAACTGATAATTACGTCTAAACGAGTACTGCTTACGATTCGAAAAAAATATATGTTAAACAAGAACATTTTCCTAATATTCTTAGCTTTGAATATTTTAGATTTTGTTTATATTACATAGTGTAATTAATTTGTGAAATTAGGTCTAACCGAACACAAAAACGACTACTACGCAAATACTATCTGGCGTATTATTATGAAACCTGCACCATTTTAAAGATAATTTAATTATCTATCTTTTTATCTACATTTTTTTCGAATAATCCGGTTTTTTCGCTTTATCGAATAAAACATTCGTGCACGGCGCTCTATCGGAAGACGTTTAAATTAATCCGAATCATTTGCTTTCGCAGCCGCAAATGATTCGGAATAATTTCAACTTTTTTCGATAGAGCGCAGTTATCTGATATCAGAAAAAATAAAATAAATAAAATAAATAAATAATTATAATTGCATAAGTTGTAAAAATGCTATGCAATAGCTTTACCGCGGCAGTCCCCGAGTGCCACACGTATTTTATTTATTTATTTGTTTTTGTTATCGTTGAATAGGTATTTTGATATTTAGTAAAATGTTCCTAAGAGATATATTTTCCATTTAGCGTTTGAAGAGCGGGTTACTTGACAGGCGCTGCATGGCTGCATGGCATTCAGGTCTGTGCATGTTGGCTCGTGTCCGTTTGATAAGTGCGGAAGCGTCTGCCATGCCGGCGATACGACTGACCGCTATTGAACCGGGCCAGCGCTGCTCACTGCACTGCCAGCGTTGTCACTACTGACGCACAGTGATAGAACATGTCAGCGGGGCTAATTTATTCTAAGTTAACAAATACACTCACATCCTACATCGGTAAAGTCAACAAACATGTCTTTGCCCAGTATTCATAATCTTCAACGATTTAATTTTTTCTAACGACTGAAGGTACGAAGAACGTAGTTCAGACACTGTTATGGTACATTCTTAACTATGCTCACGTTAGCTATATTGACGTTACCGACGCTATCCCCGACAAATGGGAGTGATTGCAAAATGTGTGCATTAGGTACATTAAACAAAATTCGATAACGTCTCTGAGTATATGTATACATGAACGTAGACACCTGTATATTCTTTCCCGTCTACGAAATACCTACTCAACAACCCACCTCTCCCTCCTACCAAGCCGAGAAATTCTTTTACTTAGTAATTCATAGTCTTCCACTCCGTTCCAGTCAGGATAGTAAAATTGCGATTCTTACTCATAATTCTTCTTTTATTAATATTACGTCGCCGTTAATGCAGCTAGACTAAGAAACCAACTCCCGTCCAATATCAGAAACCCACCAACGGATTGTACCTTTTAAGTGTCTGAAAAACATTTAATATCACTAAAATCCTAGTCATTTTTCTTCTCATCCCCTCCTCCGCTCCTTGCGGACATTTTCGAAAATTCCAATTAATTTAAAAAGTTTGGCATGTTTGTTATTTTTTAAGCTATTGCATAGCTTTTATCGCGGGCCTAGGCCAGCGCGGCGACCGAATGAAGAAATTTCTTAACGAAAATTAATGATTTTGAACTGATAATTACGTCTAAACGAGTACTGCTTACGATTCGAAAAAAATATATGTTAAACAAGAACATTTTCCTAATATTCTTAGCTTTGAATATTTTAGATTTTGTTTATATTACATAGTGTAATTAATTTGTGAAATTAGGTCTAACCGAACACAAAAACGACTACTACGCAAATACTATCTGGCGTATTATTATGAAACCTGCACCATTTTAAAGATAATTTAATTATCTATCTTTTTATCTACGATTTTTTTCGAATAATTCGGTTTTTTTGCTTTATTGAATAAAAAATTCGTGCGCGGCGCTCTATCGAAAGACGTTTAAATTATTCCGAATCATTTGCTTCCGCAGCCGCAAATGATTCGGAATAATTTCAACGTTTTCCGATAGAGCGCAGTTATCTGATATCAGAAAAAATAAAATAAATAAATAATTATAATTGCATAAGTTGTTAAAAAAATGCTATGCAATAGCTTTACCGTGGCAGTCCCCGAGTGCCACACGTATTTTTTTTTTTTTGTTATTTACAATATTTGCGACATTTGCACTTCCACGAAGGAAGCCGCAAATCAATTTTTAAAAGCATTTCAATTACGATTACTTATATCCCGCACGTGGCTAGATCCATAATTTTCCGGCCGAGGTATAAAGAAAATAAAAATGAAAACATTTGCTTACTGTTTTTCATTATAATCTCCGTTCAATACATTTATTACATCTCGTTAAAAGCATCTCTATACCATTAAAAAACAATACTGTTCTTTAGTTGCAAAATGGGTCTCTACGGCTTCTTGAACCTCTTTATCGATCTGAAACTTCCTCCAACGCAACGCGGGTTATAATTTGGAGAACAGGTAGTAATCGCTCGGGGTATAGGGTGGGTATAGATCTGGGCTGTAGGGTGGGTATTTCCGAGAACTCACATTCCTTCACAGCAGTATTGACAATAAAATTAAATGCTGTGTGCACGGGCGAATTGTCGTGAAGTAGACGAACACCTCTAGCCAGTTTTCCTCGTCTTTTTTTGCCCAATGGCATTTCGCAAACGGTGCAGTAGAACTGCATAGTACATAATGCGGTCTTTAAGCAGTTTGAGTTCCACAACCGACCGGAGCGAGGATCGTATTCCAGAGTTTCTCGGCTCATTTTGAATAGCTTTGCCCATTCCGTTACAGTGGGATATGAAGGGGAAGAGGCTTTATACGCTCCATCCATTGTCTACAGCTGTTTGTTTAGTCAACCTAAAGTGTGCTCTGCGATTTTCTTTTGTGAAGGTCATCGCAAACCGGTGACTGAAGACGGGATTGAACGAGGCAATTTGGATCTTACATTCCTGAAACTCATCATAATGGGTGATTAATAACCAGTTTACGAGTTTGACATGCAAACCAGCCACAAGACCAAATCCGAAAAACTTGATGAAGTCGCTCTAAAATTAATCATGTTGGCTATGAAATCGACAACTATGGCGGCTGTTTGATATTATAAATAGGACAAAAACGAATTTACCGCGTGAAGTTTTGTTGCACCCGATGTTTCGGCGATGTTACAACCGTCGTTGTCCAACCTACTCTGGACAAAGGCGGTTGCAACATCGCCAAAACTTCTCGAGGTAATTCGGCATGTTGACTGTGGGGATGTTAAACACTATAGAGCGACTGCGACAAAAGGTAATACGCACCACAATAATACACCATCTTACATGTTGATACTTGTACCCGAATTTTCGACCAAACACTCAATTTAATCTTCGACCACGCACCGTATTCACCATCTATGACCCCGTGTGACTTTCCGACTCACCAAACTTATATTACTATTTCGAAGAAGACATTTCGAGTCATGAATTTTATTTATTTTTTTAAATTTCATTATTGTTAGCGAAACAAACAGCTTTTACAAAATATTGGGTACAAAATTATTAAGTTTCAAAGATAATGCTAATAACATGTTTCCACTTAAATAATGCATGAGTGGAAATCCATGAGTCATGAAACATAATCCGCAGAGGGAGCTCATGCTCATAAAAACTGTTTCCATAACTCGATTTAGCGTTAGCGTAAGTATATCGCATAAATTTATTGATTATTTTAATTTCCTTAATTATTAATTTGTTTTGTTTTTTCAAATGTATCTTTTTGCCTATATTTTTATTTTCTGACTATTCAATAAATAAATAATAATACACTAATTTACTATAATAATTTCGTAACCATTTTGATATTAGATTTTGATACCATTAGATCAACAAACATCTTTTCTTAAAATTACATAATAATATGAGATTGCTATTATATAAAATTGGAGTCTTCCTTGGAACAAGCACTGCCTATTTGAGAGTGATGCCGAATCATCGTGTTTTTAAATAATTTCCTATATATTTTCATGAATAATTAATATTAATAATAATATTATATTTCAAATGTTAAAAAGGCAAAATAAGTTTGAGCGATAAAGGCAATATTTTGCGTTTTTTTAACAATTCTCTGTACTTATTTGACAGAGCTGGATGAATTATAAGCTAGACGAATCACTGTGCTCCTGTCAACGACGCGTAAACTCATCATCAACGGTCGACGATCCTTCACAGCGTACGAGTATCTACAGGCCAGCCACGAGTTCATTCGCGTTAAATTTAAATTTTATATACAATAAAACAGTAAAATTGAATTTCATTATACAAAGAAACAGTAAATTTGAATTTGAAGATGCTCCCTTTGGTCAATCGCATTCCGCTTGGAGAATTTTAAATTTCCCTTGATAGATTCGCCGTTTTTATGACATTTCAAAGGATTTTTAATCGATGCCCGAATTATTTCCATTTCGGAAATACCGAACTTTATATAAAGAAAATCACAAAAATTCACGTCAGTCGAATTCAATATAATTAATAATTAATTTCGTGTTGAGTATAATTTAGGCAGATGACTTCTTAAGGTGTTTATAAGCTGTATATTTACCTGTATATTTTTAGCGTGTTTTCTGTGTAATAACAAAATTTTGCGTCCATAAAATTTGACAGAAATATCTCTCGCGATTTTTTTTTTCTAAAATTAAAATTAAATTAAAATAATTAAATTATGACCATTAAAATAAGCGCAAAAGTGGGCGCTACTTTGCTACTTTCAGGCCCGGAAACCCACTGTAGAAATTTGTTCATTATCGGGCACGCGAATACAACAGTAACGGATCTACTTACTGCAAGAAAATCTTTATTGCAAAAAAATATAACGTTTTGAAATTAATGACAAATACATTTTTGTGGGCTGCTTAAAATTCACAATTCAAATTCAAAGTTCACAATTCACCCGCCCCTCTAAATACGCCCCTTTTCACAGTTTCTTGGAAGTTGTGTTAAAACTTTAGACGATTTCTAAAAAATGTCTACGGCAAAATATCATTTAAGGGGTGGGGTATACACGCGAAAGCATCATAATAACACATCGCATAACCAAAATAAAATAAATGGTCTGATTACAAATGTTTCACCTATAAATGTTATATGTTATAAATCTAAAATTTGTAGAGATTAAACTTTTATTCAATAACTAGCTGTATCGTCCGTCGATAACAGAGTGGTTATTTTAATATATTTAATATATCTTTTGCATTTTGTGCAGTACCTACTGAAGCGTGTTTTTTTAGTTTTTAAAACTATTATTTTATTTTGTACTTTTTATTCTTACCATAAAACGTGATAAGACTGAAACGTACTTTTGGTCTTAACACAATCTTATCATTCATGATTAGAGTACATCTCAAGACGAGTCCAACAAGCCCAAACATATCAAGCATTCATTATTCTGTTATTGAGTTCCAGTTCCTATCTTTCGGCTCCGTCATCAAACCCTGGAAATCATTCATGACCAAAGTACATCTCAAGACGATTGCAAAAAGCCCAAACACGGCTAAGCTACGTTTTTCCTTTATAGAATTCCAGTGCCACATTCCGGCTCGATCATCAGACCCTGGAAATCATTAATGACCAGAGTACATCTTAAGCCGATTCCAAGAAGCCCAAACACGGCTTGGATACTTTGTTTCGTTATGCAGTTCGTAGTTCCTGTGACTAACTTCTGCCTCCATTATCAGATCAGTTCGCCGGTACCATATTATTGTATTGTCATCAGAATTACACACAATTGTGCAGTTTCATGTTGATACGACTATCAGAAGTGGTTGAAATTCGACTTGCAAGATTTCGTTAATTGATAGAATTATACATACAGGTCAAGCTAATGACAGCGTGGTAATTGAAAAATGATTACCAACAATTATGTAGCCCGTCTTGACAGGCTATAGCCAAAGTGCATAAAGACAGAAAAAAGTAGAAATACGTAGGTATTTCTGTTGACGTAGCGACCCCAGCTTACTATTCTCAGACATTTCTCATTCTACGAGCTAAGGAAGTATACGTATGTACAGTACTTGAAAGAGCTTTGAATTTCAAAGCACAAGACGGAAACCTTATGCTTTAATAGCGTCTAAGCCCCGCCTCCTTCAAATGTCACATCGTTTTTTTTTTCAGACGCCGTAGAAACACTGCGAATTTAATTTATTAGCTTTCAGCTTTCAGTAATGCGATGCCAGCGCTCTGTCTCTAGATTTAGATTGCCAGAGGGAAGATTTAAAAAAATTAATACTGCATTAAGGCGTAGTGATGGCTGACATTTACAAAATATTTTTCATTACAAAAAATAAAACAAAAGATACCTTAATATTTAGAAATTGCTCCCTGAATTAGGGCGCATTTAGGAATTGCTCTCCCGCCAAT
Organism: Micropterix aruncella; assembly: GCA_944548615.1. NCBI lineage: Eukaryota > Metazoa > Arthropoda > Insecta > Lepidoptera > Micropterigidae > Micropterix > Micropterix aruncella. Next base: position 62,703,892 of record OX155980.1, on the reverse strand, counting down.
TCAAAACTTATTAAACAAAAGGAATATTTTGAAGTTTCAGTACCTACTCCATGGTATTTGGTTTGTTAAGAGCATAAACCCTGCATTTTTCTATTAAAGAAAACCGTTTATGGGTTCCTGTTTATAATAAAGGTCCCAACACAGATCAAAACTATCGACCAATCTCAATACTACCGGCTCTCAAAAGTTTTAGTAAAATTTACGAGTATGTATAATAGAATAGGTAAATGATTTGATTACTAAATTTAATATTATTACTGCAAGTCAAATCGGTTTTAGGAAGAAATATCTACTTGAATGCCATTGGTGACCGGATCAAATTACATATATTAAACGCTATGGATATATCGTCTAATCCTGTCAGTATTTTTTAAACTTATCGAGGGGGCATTTGACATCGGTGACCGGATCAAATTACATATATTAAACGCTATGGATATATCGTCTAATCCTGTCAGTATTTTTTAAACTTATCGAGGAGGCATTTGACTTAGTAGACCACTGTGTACTTATTAATAAGTTAGAATTTTATGGGATACGAGGAAACACCTCGTTATGTAAAATAAAATTTAAAAAATAAACAATTGGTTGAAGTCCGAGGAATTATGTCACAAACGAGAAATATCACTCGTGAAGTAGCCCTCTGTCCCCGTACATTTTTTTCGCCGTGAAAATCCACGGCGAAATTCGCCGTGTCGTCTGTCGGGTATGGAACACTATGGAAGCTTGTCCACGGACACGGTGGAAAAACGGACGGCGCCGCCGCCGTATTTGTGGACGAGCTTTCATAGTGATTCATATAACACTGACGACACGGCGAATTTACGGTGGATTTTCACGGCAAACAAGACATTCGCTGGCAAGAAAGCTTGGTATGTTTCCAGTACACTTTCGCTAGAGGCTGTCGTACGCGATCCTGATTTGAGGAAATGCCCCGGGCAGTTACCGTGCATTCGTCCTCCAAAAGCAGGCGTTGAGGACGATAGCCTGTGTAAAGAGGGGCATACATTGTGCACCTCTTTTCAAGCCATATAAAGTACGTAGGCACTATGTCATCAGCGTATATTCTCAGTTGTTTGGTGTATGATAAAACAACATAAACCAGAGCGTACGTTTAACGTGCACGTACATGATTACGACACTCAAAGCAAATCCAATATAGCCCTCCCCAAAGTCTGTTTGAAATATTTAAAAGTCAGTTGTGTATTTAGCTAGTAAACTGCGTAATAACTTTCCAAAGTCAATACGAGATTTGGAATCTAACATATTCGAATATAGAGTTAACCACTGGCTCATTACAAATGCTATTTATAAGGTAGACCACCAAATAACATCATCTCTTTAAGATACCTATATATCTACCTTTACAAATACAAATATAAGAAGAAGTATAGATAGGAAAGCCTTCGAAACAAGTTTTTCTTATTTTTTACCTCGCAGCTTTAATTCGGCAATATTTGATTATTCATTATAATTATTGTCTGGTTAACTATTTGGTTTTTGAGCATGTATCTTTTATTTTGTCTGACTTTGGTTATTATAAGAAATATTTTTATTGATTATTTGTTGTATTGCTTTTAGGGGATAGATTTCTTTGATTATTTTTTTTCCATTAAACCTAACACTCCATAACAGCAAAAAACCCGTTATGAACGGAGTTTTACTTTAGTATATGTACTATATTCTTAAATATACATGCCGTACTGTTTTAGCTGAGCGGCAAATTACGTTAATCTGGGCCAGTGCGTCTAATTAGGATGTCACGAGACGTAAGTTAATTAACGGACGGTAACTTTCTGGATTAGATTCATGTCGCGCCGCTGCGAAACGCCTACAAACTTCAACTCAGCAGACAAATGACGATTAAGTTTGCTAGTAATACAGTTTAGTAGAGAGATAACCCGTCCCTCCTAAGTCGTGGTGGAGGTGTTCTAAATCAAAAAGTCTTTTTTGGGTTGGTTGACTGAAAAATATTGTTTATCTAGCAATAAGTCCGCCGTTGTACCTTAAATGTTTTATTGTGCAATAAAGACATTTTTCATTTAATTTATTTCATTTCCTTATTAAATATAAATAGATTGTGTAGATAGGTACATACGGGGTTCGGGACCCAAAATCGTATTTTTTTCTTATGTGCAACTAACTGAAAAAGAAAAACCTAATAATATGTTTTATTTGAAGCATATTTTTATAAGCATTGATTAATATTTTCAGTATTAATTCTCGATATATTTGTACAAAATCTTTTTAAATACATGGTGTAATCACCGTAATAAAACTAGAAATTGATTATTTATCTTAATAATTAACAAAATAATGATTTCCTGTGATTTAGCTTTTATCACCTACATATTTGTAAAAATAAATGATGATGGTAATGGTTTCATTTTAGCCAACTTCACGTTAGACCATTGTATGGATATGAGAGCCTGGCTATTTCTGCCTTATCGAATTTGCATTGTGATATTTATACCTCAACTAATTGCATCGTTACACTTAGACACCACTGCAGAAGCCGACTGCGCAGCTCGCAGGTCAAACGGCAACGAGGCACAAAATCAATAATGGCCCGGATTTCCACTGTGGTTTACTCAACGTAATCGGGCACGCGAAACCAAACGAAATCGTTATAGTAACCGTACACATACTATTATCGAGATATTAACGCGGATTATGCATGGAGCTGAGCTCGGTATCTGTATTTTAATATTAATAAATGTTCAGTGATGACGTATGCAAGATCGTCTGCATACCTTATATATTATTATTCCGCGTTGGGTGGGTGTTACCTAGGTTTACCGAAATCAAAGATCTGAGAGTTTCCCTCGATCTTCGGCTAAACTTTAGGGAGGATTTACGCCCGACTCTCCGATCCCTCATTTAAACTTCTAGAGTTTGTGATCGCCGTGAGCCTTTTCGGACGAGACATCTGAACGAATAAAAATGAATGAAAAATTCTTTATTGCATACAATAAAATATCTACAATAAGCGAGCGGAGTTATTGACGTATACAACCAACCCTAAGCTAGATTACAATTATAATTTACAGCAGTGGCAATTAAGAAATAAACATAGTTTTATTAATGTTATTTATATGTTATCTGCAAATGTTATGTATATATAAGTAAATAAATAACAAAAATACGTGTGGCACTCGGGGACTGCCGCGGTAAAGCTATTGCATAGCATTTTTAACAACTTATGCAATTATAATTATTTATTTATTTATTTTTTTCTGATATCAGATAACTGCGCTCTATCGGAAAACGTTGAAATTATTCCGAATCATTTGCGGCTGCAGAAGCAAATGATTCGGAATAATTTAAACGTCGCGCACGAATTTTTTATTCGATAAAGCAAAAAAAACGGATTATTCGAAAAAAATCGTAGATAAAAAGATAGATAATTAAATTATCTTTAAAATGGTGTAGGTTTCATAATAATACGCGAGATAGTATTTGCGTAGTAGTCGTTTTTGTGTTCGGGTAGACCTAATTTCACAAATTAATTACACTATGTAATATAAACAAAATCTAAAATATTCAAGGCTGAGAATATTAGGAAAATGTTCTTGTTTAACATATATTTCTTTCGAATCGTAAGCAGTACTCGTTTAGACGTAATTATCAGTTTAAAATCATTAATTTTCGTTAAGAAATTTCTTCATTCGGTCGCCGTGCTGGCCTAGGCCCGCGATAAAGCTATACTGATTACGGTGTTTTTACCCCGACCTAACGGCACCTGTCCCACCTCCTCTACCTGCTCTGGAGCCCCTCCAGTGAATTTTTTGAACTAGGTAATGCATTCTGCCCTACCTGTATTATATAGGCGTTATACACAGAATATTTCTCTTCCTCGCGCATACTCGTATGTAAGAAAGAGAACACGTCCCGAGCATAATAGTATTATAGTTTGACCCCACCTTGAAAAAATCGCGCAAGTTTGCCAACCGTGGGCTTTTATTTAAGATTGTTAATAGCTTTATTCAATTTAACCGCTGAATTTGTTACCTAACAATATTAATAATCTGGCAGCAGCGTAGAAAAAGAATCTGTGTAAACTTTCACGCAACCACCCCCGAGAACGACATGAAATTAAATTTGCTAATATGTAATTAAGTAAATAAGATAAAAATATAATTTATTTTAGATGAACGTCGTCGTTGTGATAATACTCATTTAATTTAATCTTGTTTTCTTACGATAAGTCGAAGAGTTCGATAATCGAGATTTGAGAGACGTTTTTTGGGAGACGAAATGAATAAATATTCTTAAAGAATTTTCGGTTACCTATTAAACAGCTAGCAGGATTTGGGACTATGCTGATCCTTTCGTGGGCTAAGGTTATATGGTGGTCTTCCATACTATGTTCTTTATAACTACTATATGGTATCTCTGCTTACAGTGACTGTGATGATGAGTTATTAATGAGATTGGATTTCTGTTAGGGGCAACCGGGCTAACCGTCTTCACCTTGTTCCTACACTGTTTATCGTAAACTTGAAGCTATTACCCAAGAAATTACATCAACTTTGCAATAATTTGGAAATCACTGATATGTCCTGTCGAACTACTCTTATAAGCTATACAAGCTGCCCTCCCCGGCTTCGCACGGGAAGAGTTATCATTGTATTGTTTGGTTAGGTTACAATGTCAAACAAAATGTTGAATCGAATTCCTGGTTAAACTTTGCATTCTCTAATTAATCTGTAGTATCACTGTAGTGTTATAAAATATTCTCTTTGTCATGTTAATGAATACGAATAAAAATATTGCTTAAAGTATTTAGTATCTTTATCTTATCTTAACATTGGGAATATTCTAAAAATTTCATTAATTTTCTAGTCGATGTTTTTTTTTGAAAGGTATACTATTTTGCTGTGTAACCAACACATAAATATTATGTCTACATGATACGCGAAACGTCCACGTAAAGTTTGCAATGTGAGAAACATTCAATGCATACATGGCTCCTATAATATAGATACATATACATGCGCTCGTAGCGTTTTTGTGCACAGACTTAGATTGCTGCACCGGCTTTCAACGTAAATAACTTTTGAACCAATTATGATAACCACATACTACAAAGGAACATATTATATCTACATTAGATGCCTGAGCCATAGTAAACTGATATACTGTGCCTGAGGTAACAAAAATAAGCATTTTTGTTGTAAAGATATAGTTTTGATAGTAATAGTTGTTTTGAAGCATTCGTGATTTTGGCTCACATCTCGGGAAATACCAAAATTTACCACGTTGAAATATGCCACCACATGCACCAAAATCGTCGCACCGAACACCGGAGATAACGTTTTCCACTAACTGAGTAACGGTTAATCATTTCTTATACATGAAATGAGTGACGGAGTTTTGTCTGGATATAGATAGCGCCAGTGCCGAAATATTTACATAATAAAATAGTTACGAGACAGTATCGGTCCATTAAAAATATTTTGAAAGAACTCATTTTGGGAGACTCGAAAATTTCATTATCTAAAAGGAAGTGCCTTTATCTCTCTGTTCTGAGCTTTAAATAGTTTTTCTAGCAGGGCGGAGCGCATGGCGGAGGAGTTGCCAAATGCGCGGACCATTGGCTAGTAATTATGTACTTAATATTACGAAATGATGGCCATAAAAAGTGCAAGCGGCGCAGTGAAGCCGCTGCTGCTCCAGTCCAGCTGATAACGACATGGCATCTGCAGTTTGTCGACATCGGGCGCGTGTTGTTAACCCTGCATTGCAGCGGCCGACAGCTTTTAATTTAATTTAATTTATGTGGAGGTTGAGTGCAATGATGCAAGTTTTCTTGAAATGGATAAATTTACTGTTACTGTATCTTTCTTTCTTAGATTTGTTCTAATATGACTCCCTGCCTCCCAAAGAAAGAAAGTTTACCATAATTACTTTAAAACTTTTACTACGTCATCGATTATTTTATTTTTAACGTTAACTTTATCGACCTACTAACCTACGAGAAGGTAGAGTATTGTGAACGCGCATTTTTTTTTCGATATGAAGACGGACATATACATACATACATGATGCCTTCTGGTTTTTTACAGTTTACTTTAATTTTCTACATTGCTTCCGAGAGTGTCCATGTTTATTCGAAACTAAATCAAGCGAGTATAAAAACAGGGGAATTCGGCTTGCAGCGTATAATAAACTCGTGGAGATTGCAAATAAATATGAACCGAAAAAAATGGTTTTAAGAAAGACGGGTTTGGGTTTTACCTTCTGCCAGGTATCTCATTGTAGCAGTCAAACGTTCATGAGGAGAAATAGCGTCTCGCATTATAGTGTTTTGCTTTTGTATTATAGGTGTCACTAAAGACAACGATTCGTTGTACGATTCTTCAGACATTCTCAGATAATTTCTGTAATCAAGTGGTTCTGCTGACAATTCTTGAATTAAATGAGTGTGCGACAACGCTTGCCTTTTCTCATTCCAACTTTTAACCCAAACTTTGGGGAGTTTTCGCTTTTTTTCATAATTTCGTGGCATGCTATAGCGAGATAACGCAAAGCTTCAGACTCCGAACAAGACATGATGCCTCAGTTCTTATTCAGACACGACTATTTTGCTCGCTAGTCGATCAGCACCAACGAGCCGCGAGTAAAAACGTCGTTCTAAAACCGCGGTATAACTGTTCGTACGCCGATCACCCACTTAAGTGAGACGGACCTCCTTCCTCCTTTTCCTACCTGGGTGGGTTCGCTGACTTTTTAAAACGAAAACGTCGCATATCACTCGACTATTTGCAGCTAGTATACTCATATATATATAAGCCTGTTCATAACGGATTTGCGTTTTCAGTTCCGGATTTTGAAAATTGCCGTTTTATTTTGGCTGATTCCAAAAACAACCTTTATAGAAGGCGCTCGGAACAGACAGCTGGTAAAAAATATCTACCCACCTAAAGGTGTCTCACTTCGTCTCACCTCCGTCCGAGAAGTACTACCATAGTTACATGTCTACTATTGCTTTTTAATAGTACCGTGCAGCTTGGGCCTGATGACCTATCTGTGTTTTCTTAGGTCGGCTCAACTCCAGGTTCAGCTCCCATCGGTAGCCTCCTCGAAGAGTGACTAACCTGGAAGCGCCGCTGTGAACACTGCCTGCGGCTGTCGTAGACAGTTGGGACCGTAGTTTCCATTTCGGGGAAATACCTCGGACGGGACCGGGCGTTTTGCGCACCGTGCGGCGTCAGCCAATTGCTTGCGCAATCCGGCGAATAACCGGAGGCGTCTGGAAACGTACGTAAGAAACGGGGGTAGATTTTAATCCGGCGTCGTCTATCCTTAGAAACGATCCGTTAGCCACCCGATTCCGTGTGAGCTGTACATGCAAAGGGCACCTCAATCCGCAATAAATTCGAACTACAAATTACCTCCAACGTTAGGTAGAGGCCGCGCAAGCGACCTTGAATCTGTGACTAGACTGAAGGATAGAGGAATTAAGGACGCGAGGAGGCCCGCTGGGTGTTCCCAGCAACTTGCGGTAAGGCGTTGGGTGGCTACTGTGGCTTATGTTTGTCTTCAAAATCTTTGCGTTCACTTTTTGGGTCGATTTAATTATAACTCCCTGGGGTGGCGGATTCGCCCATCGCATTTGACCCTCCTCGATGTTACCTACTTAAACGCCAGGTAGGCTTCGCTCACGGGTCCGGACGATTCTCCAATCCTTGCGTTAGCGTTCAGCGTCCGCCGTAGCCACGTTGACACACTGTTTCTCGATTGATATCGAAGTTAAGCAGCGTTGGGCGCGGTCATTATTCGGATGGGTGACCGCCTGGGTGCCGACCGCATGATGCTATAAATGCCCTCCTAAAAGATGCTGCCACTTGGCGACATGTTGGGTTTCTCACGAAAAGGCACTATACTATCCGCAGTACAAAGTGGCGACTCGGGCAATTAAAGACAGTTAACGTAGGAATGGTACCATGTCGATAAAATATTTATTATTTATATAATGATTTACCTGCTAAAATTAGATAGATAGATAAAATTCCTAGATTTAGCCAAAAGCGGTGAGTAAATACCGTAATAGGTAGTAAGTAGCTAACCGATTAGGACTATTAATTGTCGTAACCGTAACAGTTCGATTTCGACATTTTAACGACACTTGTCAAATTAGTTTTCGTCAACTATAATTATTGTACGTATTATGTAGGTCATTAGGCATTATTGATAACAATATATTCTGCTATAAAAGGTTTAATGTCAGAGCATAACTTATTCGTTACACGAACTCTATTTGTGAATCTACATCATGATGGAAGATTTTTGCAAAACTAATTTGACCAATGTAAGAGGTGATGTTAACCAGCAAAGCCGGTAGGTCATTCTCAACATTTATAAGTGGTTGCATAAGTTGAAAGAAGACCCTGATGTCATAAGGAAAATTGATTTTCAACAACCAAGAAAGTTGGCAGCATTAGTTTGTTGAACGAGCGAACGAACTCTAGATCCATTTCGAATTATTTCCTTCGTTTCATTACTTTATCGACATTCCTTTTGTATGCATAAAACTACCTGCACTACGGTTGCGAGTACCGTTCCACAAGGCCGTGCAAGTGCGAAAGAGTCATCACGATTACGATGATAAATGACCTGACTCGCCACTTTGTAATGCGGATAGTATAGTCTTGTGGGTAGAAACTAGAAATAGAAAAAAGCACGAAATTAGTTTACTAATAAATAGGTAATTATGAATGAACATACTAATGATTTATACGAGTATATGGTAAACCTGTGAACAACCATTTTTCTTTGTATAACTTTTGTTTCGATCCACGTAAGTAGAAACCTAGTTTTGCGTGCTGATACAAAACATTAACCCTATTGTATGTGATTGATACTCTAGGGTTGAGACGTTTAGCGCAAAGCAACAACCGGTCGAGCGTTTCAAGAACGAAATGGCACTCACTTCCTGTGCTAAGCCGCCGGTAGAGCAGTCGGCTGTACCGCCATTGCCCACTACTAACATAGACACAAGCCAGAATTATATTAAAAAAAAAAGGATTTAAATTATTTTGAACTTTTTTTTGTTATTTTTTTGAAACCCTAATAATTGTCAAATAGGAAAATGTCATGTCTGTAAAACCTAAAAAAACATTTTCGTAAAAAAATATAAATTGCGCATGTCAGCAATGTGCACAGGCGCACAGGCGCAATGCGGACAAAGCAATTTTCGTTACGATGTGTGTGTACAGAAGCAGTGGCGAAGAGCAATTGATCACGCTAGGTTGTTTAATCGCGAGATTCTCTATCATTGTTTGCAGATCTTGACAGTACATTAGCTGTTATGCCGGACCGCAAGTTATGCTGTTATGTTATGCTGTAATACCGCTACTAGACCTCATATTAAAGAATAACGCTAGTTTTCATATTTTCCATAATTGTACACACGAAAATAACAGCAATAACCAACGACAGAAAGACAAATGAATAATTGTTTAAAAATTATTAATAACAGTGCTTTTGCAGAAACTGAAGATATCCTTGTTAGTTGTGATCACTGTGATTAATAGGCAATTACATAGGTATGGACCGAATTCTTTGGCTTTCCGAAGTCCAACAAATTGAATTGCTATTAGTGACATTGTCACCCAATTCAGCATGGCTTGATATAAAAGTAGCCGGCTATGTCGTAGAGACTCCGGCCTGCGTTGCAGCCAAACCTGCTAGGGACGTCATAATGCATAAGCCAAGAGCCCACGGTAGTTTAATCGTCGTCATCGGGCACGCGAATCTAACGAATCCTGTGGGGCCCTTGTCATTCTGTCGTTTACACATAATACGCGCAATATAAGTGGCTTCACGATCACTGATAGTCGTTAAAACTATTATAGTCAACTATTATATACGGAAACTTTTAAATTCACAGAGTAAAAGGGGAAATGGAAATTTGGTTATAATATAGAAGCTTTTGCAAAAATAATAATTGAAGTCAAATAATATGAAACCCGTAAGAGCCGTATAACCTTGTTTTTTTTCTATGATAGGAAGGATTCAATTATTGGGGCCAAAGTGCCGTAAGGTGTTAGACATTCTAGCGACTTACAGAAGGGTCAATCCATTTCAAATCACCCAGGCATGTTGCTCAACATTTTTTGTTTTCCTGATTTTTTTATTAAGAGTTCCATATAGTCTTAAAAATGTTTATAAATATATATAAAATATAAAAAATAAAAGATAATAACCTCTCTTAATTGACATATCAGTTATCATGTTGTAACAAGTCAATGAGAGTTTTGCAAGTGTAAACTTCAACTGTCCTATCTCCAACTGTGCCTACAAATTTAGTTCTTACGTGTTCTGCAAGTGGTGACATGAACTCCGCACCCTCACATTCATTGCTTTCACATAAATAAGGCTCAGTTGGTGATAGTTCTTTGACTAGTGAACATGTCCTGTCAGTGTAGTTTTATTATATACCTATAGCTGGTTTCATGCTAAATATATTGGTTTTTGAATTATTTTGATATCTTTATAGATAGCTTGTCAATTAAACTTTCCGCATACCACAATTTTCATTAAAATTTGCTCATTCGCCATTTAAAAATGGCTGCAAAAAAACTATGGCTTAGAAAAAAACGAACCTGTAGGAACTCTTAATAAATAAAACAGGAAAATAAAAAATGTTAAGCAAGAATTTTATGTATATTGATTGGGTGATTTGAAATGGATTGACCCAGAAGCAAAATAATCAATAAACCTGAGAGGCGTTCTCAAGGATTTCATATTCTTTGACTCCAATTAATTATTATTGCAAAAAAGTTCTTACTCGGGCTAAGTTTTGAAAACTCCTTTTACACTGTGAATTAAAAGTTTTACCTTTTTACTGCAAATATATTTAATAAAAAGTTTTGTCGACATAACGACTATGAATTATTATGCAGCCCCTCTTCATTAGCCTGCTCGTTTTTTTCAGAATTTTGGAATGCGTGTTTTCTGTGTAAACGATGTTTTATGTTTTTATTTTATTTATTTATCCATCTTTAAAACACACCTTTTGAATAAAATCCAGCCAAGCCTCAATGCTGGAGATTAAGATACTGCTAGGCTTACCTGCTGGAGATTAAGATAGGGTGACTTTTAGTGCAGCTGATGTGGCCATATTGACCATATTATGTGTTACATATAAACTGCGGTTGCATTGGTTAGGATTAGTCGGCACATAAAGTCACTCTCTTGATAATAAATATTATTTACAAAAGAAGTAGGTCAATATGGTAGAAGAATAAGGAATGAGTCCCGGAGACTGTCACCTTACAAATTATCAATTTTAATATTTCTATAAAGCTCCTTTTATAGTCAAGGATCGTGAAAATGCTTAATAGCAAGAGTCCCTTTCTTAACAAGGTGCGAAATTCTCGGACATGTTGCCAATTCGTGTGCCTAATGACTAAAACAAACAACGATGGGCTCCCACAATACTAACGTGTCTTATTTATTCTCACGCGCGTCACGCGTGAAATCAAAGCGTTTGCGTCACAAAATACTATTACGTGTCTTTGTTGATATTGGCCCATATTCATTCGTATATATTAACCTCGATTAGTCCGAATATGACGTCACTTAGTCGGAATTGGTGTGGAAAAAGTTATTTTTATTGTATTAAAACAACATTAATCAATAAAATAATAACCATTACTATCTATGACTTCTCCATTTACTGGGTAGTTTACGAACGCCTTCGTCATACAAACTTGGCGGTTTTGGAGATAAACATTCATCAAGCCATTATCAGGTGACTTTAACTTTTTAAAAAACTGTCCATCTGATTCGATTTAAATAAGTGATACTCTGATGGGGTCAATTAGGAGAATAAGCCGCAGAAGAAGTTGCCAGCTGAAAGCGAAGATGGTTTCCTTCACGCGATCCTTGTTTGGGGGAGTGCCACGGACAGTAACCGAACAGTCGTTCTCCAAAAACAGAAGCAAAAGGAACACACATTGCGCGCTTCAAGAGATACAAAGTACAATGGCATCCGCGTATGTTCTCAGTTGTTTAGTGTATGCTAAAAACAACATACACGAGAGTACGCTTAACATGAAACTACACTCGAAGCAAAGCCAACATAGCCCTCCCAAAGTCCGTTTAACTATAATAATCCTAAAGACATTTGTGTATTTGGCCTTTAACCGCCCTGCTTACACGCACTACGTGATACGGCCACTATATTATTGGCCGAACGCAACAACCCGTATCACATACTTTCAAGTACGCTCAAGTACAACAAAAACCCGAAATCCACAAAGCGTGTTACGTCAAGTTGTTCCTACGATTCTAAATACAAAAAAGAGTTATAAATGGGTCTCTTGTGTAAAAAAATGTCTAGTAAACAATTGTAAACAAGTATCGTTATTAAGAAATCTAGTGAAAAAAACCCAACGGTTTTTTACCTACTTTTTGAATGATGATGATGATGTCCTCCTCATCGTGATCCGACGACGACGACCTTTTGGTTGACAGGACTTCTTCGAAGATGCGCGCGGAAGTAACTCTAGAATCCCAGTTTGTTTCAAAAGGTCCGATTACAACGACTACAGTAGAGTTCACCGCAGTTGTTCTAAGTGTATGTGTAGGCTTCGGACGAGATTTGCGCTGTGGGCGGTTTGAGTCAAGGTTTTACTTTTTAAGTTTTATGGTCACCGTGGAGCGTCACTCGCTGCGTTTGTGAGCAGCCCTCTCCCAGCTCTCAGGTGGAATACCAGTGGCGGTTAGGTGCCTTTTTAAGACATCTTAATAGCGTAGATGCTGTCCGCCGACTTTGCGTGCGCCTTTTGAGAGTTGGGCATAAAACACGGCTTTCGAGAGGCGGTCATCTTTCATACGCACTACATTCCCACACTCTGGAGGCAGGCCGTTAGAACCTGGGGCTTTACCATTATGGAGGCGCTGGATGGATTTTTGCATTTCGAACATGCTGGGAGGTTCGTCAAGCTCGTGGATAACTGGTCTACATGGCACATCGTTCAGACGGGTAGGGTCGTAGGTAGATCTTGGAGGATTGAGGACGCTCTGGAAGTGTTCCTTCCATCTGGATAGGATATCACCTTTGTCAGTGAGACGCTTCGAGCCATCCACTTTTTGAATAATAACCCAAAGGTAGAGGGCGGTTAAACTCTTTAATTACTTTCCAAAGTTAACACGACATTTAGAACCAAAAATATTCGAATAAACACTGGCTCATCACACATGATATTTATAAGGTAATATATAAAAATGAATCGCCGTGCGTTAGTCTCGCAGGATCTCGGAAATCACTTAACCGATTTGAATTATTTTTCTTTTATTTTGTTTGGCTTGATTCAGGGGTGGTTTACAAAAAAAAAAATTTAGGAAAAACTCAAAGGAACAGCTAAAAAAACGAAAAAATCGAAATTAGTACTTCTAGGGATGGCCACCTTGTATTTCTCTCGATAGATGGCGCTCTCTATATTTTCTAACAATAGATTCTATTGTTTGACAGCTACGCCATTCATAATTCATTCCGCGCGACTGTGTGAAATTGTTATTACATTTAACGTCGTTTTTTCTTTTAAAAAAGGTAGTGGGATTGGAGAATAGATTTGTTTCGAGCGAATTTAATTGCATTTTGCAAAAAATCACTTTGATCAGCCATTATATAAAGGTAAATAGACTTTGCAGGCTTATACATAACTACAAATTTGGCGTTAGTCTGAGGATTTAAATATTGCTAAGTTCTCAAGGAATGTTTGACAGATTTGAGTGACTGAAAACAATTCCGTGTTTTTTTACAGTGTTCATTATAATGCCGAGGAGAATAGGTAACATAGGTCGTCGAAGTCAGTCAAATACGCGGCGATCTACTTCACGTGCAAGCCGCACTGATGACCAGCGAGCGACGGATAATGAAAATAGTCGTATTGGCATGTCCGAATTATGTTTGAGAGCGACTGAAAACGAACGACAAGCGAATACATTGAGAATGCAACAATTTCGTGCACAACATACACAACGCCAGCAATCACGTCAAAATCAAAATGACCGATTGCGCCGTCGCAGTGTTCCTGTCAACCTGGAAAAAGCGGCATTCCATTACGATCCGGAAATCGATTACGGTGCGGAGAGATCAGTAGCAAGACTTTCACCTTCCCTTCTCCGACAGACTTACTACTTCGTACATCATCCCTCAAACAGTTTTGATGAAAAAACCAGTAGGGCAGTCCCCACCCTAAACAATGTAGTATTTTCTTACCTTATATCGTTCCGGTCCCCTGGCTTGGACATCATATTTACAGACGGCTCTAAGGCAGAGGTTTGAAGTTGTGTGGGCGTGGGAATTTTCTACCACAACCGTAGAGTTGTCATATTGTGGATTTATATTATTAAGTTTACCTTATGCACAAATTTTAAATTATTTGATTTTGTTTGTATTTCTTTTGATAAATTATTGACCTATTTATCCTTTGCAATATGCTATGATATCCGTTTAGTCCGTTATACAATATTTCTAATTTTTGCTTTCATGAGTGTGATTCTTGATTTCTTCCTCTTCTTTGCTATGGTGTGGATTTGAAATTTTAACATCTTAGTCTGCTGTGAACATGCCCTTCAAATGATAAAGCTCTTTTCATTTTCCTGTCAGGTCCTATAGATCGTAGACCACAGCCGATTTATTTTTAACCGACCTAAAAAAAAGGAGGAGGTTATAAATACGATCGTATTTTTCTTTAAATGTTTCTTACCTCAGAAATCCGTCATTTATGAATTTCTTTGGAAAATTCTTTTTATTTGAAAGGATGTACTTCCAGATTCGTCACATCTTTATCAAAATTTTGTTCTGATGATGTGATCCATGAGGAATTGAGGGAACTCCTCAAATATTATCATATGAAGTTGAAAATTTACATGTTGGTTCAGCTCCGATGACAATGCATTTTATATAGCAAGCATGCTCTGATTCTATACCCAGGATTGGCTCCCGACGAGGGGACTCCTCAGCGGTCAACAGCACAGTCACGAAATTTTGTATATGCATTCAATTATGACAGCCCGATCTAAGTTTCATCAAGACAGGACTGCGGCACCCAGGGTTGGCTTCCAACGAGGGAACTCCTCAACGGTCAACAGTACAGACACGAAATTTTGTATACGCATTTAATTATGATAGCCTGTTCTAAGTTTCACCATGACATGGCTGCTGCACTTATAAAAAAAATAACTCGGTTATTTTTGTTAACATTTTGTTTATTACCTGCAACTTTGCATTACGAAGATCTAGGGGCGAATTTTCTTGAGAAAAAATACACTTTCTTTGATATGAAATATGGCCGTAGCTATACCGTACCACCCACGTTATACTTAATCCGTTTTCACCGTAAGCATGAAATCGTCCATCGATTAAGACTTCTCCTCCGAAGAACAATATGAGGGGCTTAACGTCGCCGTCATACCGGTTGTGTACTGTTCAAGGCATGCTATACAAATGGTACCTACTTTTAATTCCTTCCATGACCTGATTTTTTCGCTGACTGTCCTTTACACTTTTTTTCGCATGTCCTTTCAGCAGTTTCATGTATACCACCTACGGTCTTTTTTCCATAATGTTTTATTCTATCTATCTTCTTATATCTTATGTATAAAAATGAATCGCCGTGCGTTAGTCTCGCAAGATCTCGAAAATGACTCCACCGATTTGAATGATTATTCTTTTGTTTTGTTTGCCTTGATTCAGGGGTGGTTTACAAAAAAAATATTTAGGAAAAATTAAAAGAAACAACTGAAAATCGAAAAAATCGACATTAGTCTTTTTGGGCGCCCCTTTCAATAGATGGCGTTCGCGGCGATCCTATTGTTTGACAGCTGCGCCATCCATAACTGTTATTCATTCCGTGCGATTGCGTAAAATTTCAAAAAGTCGAAAAGTCGAGAAAGTCGAAAAAGTCAAGAGTCG
>OX155980.1:62587143-62687758 GCA_944548615.1 Micropterix aruncella | reverse complement strand
AAAAGTCAAAAAAGTCGAAAAAGTCGAAAACGTAGAAAAAGTCGAAAAAGTCGAAAAGTCGGAAAAGTCAAAAAAGTCGAAAAAGTCAAAAAAGTCAAAAAAGTCGAAAAATGCAAAAAGTGGGAAAAGTCGAAAAAGCAATAATATTTTATCATTTAAATTAAATACATTGAATTTATTTTAATTATAAAACGACTTTCATTCACCGAACGAAACTCAAACCGTACACGATTCGGCCATATTTATTATAGATTTCAATTAATTGGATTTGGAAGGTTGATTAGAATCAATAAACGCTTATGAAGACTTACAAACAAATCAATTTTAGGTGGTACGAAGTTCACCGGGTCATCTAGTACCTTATAAATATCATGTGTGATGAGCCAGTGTTTATTCGAATATTTTTGGTTCTAAATGTCGTGTTAACTTTGGAAAGTAATTAAAGAGTTTAACCGCCCTCTACCTTTGGGTTATTATTCAAAAAGTGGATGGCTCGAAGCGTCTCACTGACAAAGGTGATATCCTATCCAGATGGAAGGAACACTTCCAGAGCGTCCTCAATCCTCCAAGATCTACCTACGACCCTACCCGTCTGAACGATGTGCCATGTAGACCAGTTATCCACGAGCTTGACGAACCTCCCAGCATGTTCGAAATGCAAAAATCCATCCAGCGCCTCCATAATGGTAAAGCCCCAGGTTCTAACGGCCTGCCTCCAGAGTGTGGGAATGTAGTGCGTATGAAAGATGACCGCCTCTCGAAAGCCGTGTTTTATGCCCAACTCTCAAAAGGCGCACGCAAAGTCGGCGGACAGCATCTACGCTATTAAGATGTCTTAAAAAGGCACCTAACCGCCACTGGTATTCCACCTGAGAGCTGGGAGAGGGCTGCTCACAAACGCAGCGAGTGACGCTCCACGGTGACCATAAAACTTAAAAAGTAAAACCTTGACTCAAACCGCCCACAGCGCAAATCTCGTCCGAAGCCTACACATACACTTAGAACAACTGCGGTGAACTCTACTGTAGTCGTTGTAATCGGACCTTTTGAAACAAACTGGGATTCTAGAGTTACTTCCGCGCGCATCTTCGAAGAAGTCCTGTCAACCAAAAGGTCGTCGTCGTCGGATCACGATGAGGAGGACATCATCATCATCATTCAAAAAGTAGGTAAAAAACCGTTGGGTTTTTTTCACTAGATTTCTTAATAACGATACTTGTTTACAATTGTTTACTAGACATTTTTTTACACAAGAGACCCATTTATAACTCTTTTTTGTATTTAGAATCGTAGGAACAACTTGACGTAACACGCTTTGTGGATTTCGGGTTTTTGTTGTACTTGAGCGTACTTGAAAGTATGTGATACGGGTTGTTGCGTTCGGCCAATAATATAGTGGCCGTATCACGTAGTGCGTGTAAGCAGGGCGGTTAAAGGCCAAATACACAAATGTCTTTAGGATTATTATAGTTAAACGGACTTTGGGAGGGCTATGTTGGCTTTGCTTCGAGTGTAGTTTCATGTTAAGCGTACTCTCGTGTATGTTGTTTTTAGCATACACTAAACAACTGAGAACATACGCGGATGCCATTGTACTTTGTATCTCTTGAAGCGCGCAATGTGTGTTCCTTTTGCTTCTGTTTTTGGAGAACGACTGTTCGGTTACTGTCCGTGGCACTCCCCCAAACAAGGATCGCGTGAAGGAAACCATCTTCGCTTTCAGCTGGCAACTTCTTCTGCGGCTTATTCTCCTAATTGACCCCATCAGAGTATCACTTATTTAAATCGAATCAGATGGACAGTTTTTTAAAAAGTTAAAGTCACCTGATAATGGCTTGATGAATGTTTATCTCCAAAACCGCCAAGTTTGTATGACGAAGGCGTTCGTAAACTACCCAGTAAATGGAGAAGTCATAGATAGTAATGGTTATTATTTTATTGATTAATGTTGTTTTAATACAATAAAAATAACTTTTTCCACACCAATTCCGACTAAGTGACGTCATATTCGGACTAATCGAGGTTAATATATACGAATGAATATGGGCCAATATCAACAAAGACACGTAATAGTATTTTGTGACGCAAACGCTTTGATTTCACGCGTGACGCGCGTGAGAATAAATAAGACACGTTAGTATTGTGGGAGCCCATCGTTGTTTGTTTTAGTCATTAGGCACACGAATTGGCAACATGTCCGAGAATTTCGCACCTTGTTAAGAAAGGGACTCTTGCTATTAAGCATTTTCACGATCCTTGACTATAAAAGGAGCTTTATAGAAATATTAAAATTGATAATTTGTAAGGTGACAGTCTCCGGGACTCATTCCTTATTCTTCTACCATATTGACCTACTTCTTTTGTAAATAATATTTATTATCAAGAGAGTGACTTTATGTGCCGACTAATCCTAACCAATGCAACCGCAGTTTATATGTAACACATAATATGGTCAATATGGCCACATCAGCTGCACTAAAAGTCACCCTATCTTAATCTCCAGCAGGTAAGCCTAGCAGTATCTTAATCTCCAGCATTGAGGCTTGGCTGGATTTTATTCAAAAGGTGTGTTTTAAAGATGGATAAATAAATAAAATAAAAACATAAAACATCGTTTACACAGAAAACACGCATTCCAAAATTCTGAAAAAAACGAGCAGGCTAATGAAGAGGGGCTGCATAATAATTCATAGTCGTTATGTCGACAAAACTTTTTATTAAATATATTTGCAGTAAAAAGGTAAAACTTTTAATTCACAGTGTAAAAGGAGTTTTCAAAACTTAGCCCGAGTAAGAACTTTTTTGCAATAATAATTAATTGGAGTCAAAGAATATGAAATCCTTGAGAACGCCTCTCAGGTTTATTGATTATTTTACTAGATGACCCGGTGAACTTCGTACCACCTAAAATTGATTTGTTTGTAAGTCTTCATAAGCGTTTATTGATTCTAATCAACCTTCCAAATCCAATTAATTGAAATCTATAATAAATATGGCCGAATCGTGTACGGTTTGAGTTTCGTTCGGTGAATGAAAGTCGTTTTATAATTAAAATAAATTCAATGTATTTAATTTAAATGATAAAATATTATTGCTTTTTCGACTTTTCCCACTTTTTGCATTTTTCGACTTTTTTGACTTTTTTGACTTTTTCGACTTTTTTGACTTTTCCGACTTTTCGACTTTTTCGACTTTTTCTACGTTTTCGACTTTTTCGACTTTTTTGACTTTTTCGACTCTTGACTTTTTCGACTTTCTCGACTTTTCGACTTTTTGAAATTTTACGCAATCGCACGGAATGAATAACAGTTATGGATGGCGCAGCTGTCAAACAATAGGATCGCCGCGAACGCCATCTATTGAAAGGGGCGCCCAAAAAGACTAATGTCGATTTTTTCGATTTTCAGTTGTTTCTTTTAATTTTTCCTAAATATTTTTTTTGTAAACCACCCCTGAATCAAGGCAAACAAAACAAAAGAATAATCATTCAAATCGGTGGAGTCATTTTCGAGATCTTGCGAGACTAACGCACGGCGATTCATTTTTATACATAAGATATAAGAAGATAGATAGAATAAAACATTATGGAAAAAAGACCGTAGGTGGTATACATGAAACTGCTGAAAGGACATGCGAAAAAAAGTGTAAAGGACAGTCAGCGAAAAAATCAGGTCATGGAAGGAATTAAAAGTAGGTACCATTTGTATAGCATGCCTTGAACAGTACACAACCGGTATGACGGCGACGTTAAGCCCCTCATATTGTTCTTCGGAGGAGAAGTCTTAATCGATGGACGATTTCATGCTTACGGTGAAAACGGATTAAGTATAACGTGGGTGGTACGGTATAGCTACGGCCATATTTCATATCAAAGAAAGTGTATTTTTTCTCAAGAAAATTCGCCCCTAGATCTTCGTAATGCAAAGTTGCAGGTAATAAACAAAATGTTAACAAAAATAACCGAGTTATTTTTTTTATAAGTGCAGCAGCCATGTCATGGTGAAACTTAGAACAGGCTATCATAATTAAATGCGTATACAAAATTTCGTGTCTGTACTGTTGACCGTTGAGGAGTTCCCTCGTTGGAAGCCAACCCTGGGTGCCGCAGTCCTGTCTTGATGAAACTTAGATCGGGCTGTCATAATTGAATGCATATACAAAATTTCGTGACTGTGCTGTTGACCGCTGAGGAGTCCCCTCGTCGGGAGCCAATCCTGGGTATAGAATCAGAGCATGCTTGCTATATAAAATGCATTGTCATCGGAGCTGAACCAACATGTAAATTTTCAACTTCATATGATAATATTTGAGGAGTTCCCTCAATTCCTCATGGATCACATCATCAGAACAAAATTTTGATAAAGATGTGACGAATCTGGAAGTACATCCTTTCAAATAAAAAGAATTTTCCAAAGAAATTCATAAATGACGGATTTCTGAGGTAAGAAACATTTAAAGAAAAATACGATCGTATTTATAACCTCCTCCTTTTTTTTAGGTCGGTTAAAAATAAATCGGCTGTGGTCTACGATCTATAGGACCTGACAGGAAAATGAAAAGAGCTTTATCATTTGAAGGGCATGTTCACAGCAGACTAAGATGTTAAAATTTCAAATCCACACCATAGCAAAGAAGAGGAAGAAATCAAGAATCACACTCATGAAAGCAAAAATTAGAAATATTGTATAACGGACTAAACGGATATCATAGCATATTGCAAAGGATAAATAGGTCAATAATTTATCAAAAGAAATACAAACAAAATCAAATAATTTAAAATTTGTGCATAAGGTAAACTTAATAATATAAATCCACAATATGACAACTCTACGGTTGTGGTAGAAAATTCCCACGCCCACACAACTTCAAACCTCTGCCTTAGAGCCGTCTGTAAATATGATGTCCAAGCCAGGGGACCGGAACGATATAAGGTAAGAAAATACTACATTGTTTAGGGTGGGGACTGCCCTACTGGTTTTTTCATCAAAACTGTTTGAGGGATGATGTACGAAGTAGTAAGTCTGTCGGAGAAGGGAAGGTGAAAGTCTTGCTACTGATCTCTCCGCACCGTAATCGATTTCCGGATCGTAATGGAATGCCGCTTTTTCCAGGTTGACAGGAACACTGCGACGGCGCAATCGGTCATTTTGATTTTGACGTGATTGCTGGCGTTGTGTATGTTGTGCACGAAATTGTTGCATTCTCAATGTATTCGCTTGTCGTTCGTTTTCAGTCGCTCTCAAACATAATTCGGACATGCCAATACGACTATTTTCATTATCCGTCGCTCGCTGGTCATCAGTGCGGCTTGCACGTGAAGTAGATCGCCGCGTATTTGACTGACTTCGACGACCTATGTTACCTATTCTCCTCGGCATTATAATGAACACTGTAAAAAAACACGGAATTGTTTTCAGTCACTCAAATCTGTCAAACATTCCTTGAGAACTTAGCAATATTTAAATCCTCAGACTAACGCCAAATTTGTAGTTATGTATAAGCCTGCAAAGTCTATTTACCTTTATATAATGGCTGATCAAAGTGATTTTTTGCAAAATGCAATTAAATTCGCTCGAAACAAATCTATTCTCCAATCCCACTACCTTTTTTAAAAGAAAAAACGACGTTAAATGTAATAACAATTTCACACAGTCGCGCGGAATGAATTATGAATGGCGTAGCTGTCAAACAATAGAATCTATTGTTAGAAAATATAGAGAGCGCCATCTATCGAGAGAAATACAAGGTGGCCATCCCTAGAAGTACTAATTTCGATTTTTTCGTTTTTTTAGCTGTTCCTTTGAGTTTTTCCTAAATTTTTTTTTTTGTAAACCACCCCTGAATCAAGCCAAACAAAATAAAAGAAAAATAATTCAAATCGGTTAAGTGATTTCCGAGATCCTGCGAGACTAACGCACGGCGATTCATTTTTATATATAAGAAGATAACCTCGAAAAACAATATTACAATAATATACATACTTATTATGAAAAAATAATATCACATCTCTAACTCTATAACTACGACTAAGCGTACAAAATAGGTAAAAGACTAAATAAGAAAGCCTTCGAAACGGATTATTCTGATGTTAATATATGTAAATATAGGACGTAAACCTCGTAGGAATAATTTGATAATGTTCGACTGTTCATTAGATTATTGTGGTTTTACCTATGTTATTATTAGCATTTATCTTTTATTTTGTCTGAATGATTATTATTAGAATTATTTTTATTGATTATTAGGTGCATTCGTTTTAGGCTTTTCTTTTATTTGATTTTTTTACAGTATTCGTTTCGTGTATCTATAATTTTGATTATGTTTAAAACTAATCTGAGCACGCTGGGTGACATTATCTGGTATAATATAATAACATACTACGACAAATATTTTCATTTAATTAATTACTCAGAAAATTGCTTAGTTTAGTAATAACCACCTAAAGCCCCCCACTTAGAAGTACGTGTGTCAGGCAAACGATTTGACAACCCAAAACTGTTTTCGTCATCATTATCATCGAAGGCGATGAATACATTGGAGATTAACGGTCAAAACTCTAAACGGGATATTCGGAGAGCCGGACAAAAAGTTGGTTGACACTAGCCAAGAGAAACTTTCTGAAGTCAACCGTCACGGGCAATGGATTGACCACCGATCGTGGTTGCGGTTTAAAAAACCGAATGATACGCTATTGGGTAGCTGCTTAGATCCAATTCACACAGTATTCAAAATTCAGCTATAACCACAAGTTAAAGACAGTGAAGCGCCGTTAATTTTCATGGTTCAATTATTTGGACAGATATCTTTCGGACTAGAAACTTTGGAATAAAGAGATGGGGATTAGGACGAGGAGGGAGAACATATTTTACTTGTAATTTATATTGGTTCATTACTTATGTAATTGCTGTTTTTTTCACACTGGCCACTTTGAACTTTGATAACATGGGTTTGAGTTGGAATTTCAAATTAAAATAAATGGTAATTCAAGGCCATGTTACTCTTTTTTCAAAATCAGCTCTTTATTTATCTTTCCGGCGTTTGTTTTTTCTCAAATATTTTCGTTTGTGAAATCAGGGTAAAATTTAAAATTCGCATTATTTTCAAATATGAGATCTGGTGTTTTATATAACAGCTTCTTACAGTCTGGCTATACAGTTAGCGTAAATGTGTATTGTTAAGAACTGCAAACAATGATAACAGAGCCTGGTCAATCGCTCATCGCCACTGCTTCTGCATGACAACGTATAACCACATATGTCACTGCAAACAGTCGCAAAGTTGCAGTAGTTGTGGCTGGATACTCTTGGTACTGGAGGCTTGCGGCTGTAGTCTCACCATACTTGCCATACCTTGCTCCAATGGAGTTTTTTTCAGATTTAGTTAACTTTTTACAAGGGAAAAAAACAACTTTAAAGAGTCGGTGAAAAACGCCTTCAAAGCATTCATTAATTTCTGTCCACGAGAGTTTTACAGCAGAGGAATTAAGCAACTCCCATTAAAATGACAAATCTGCATAGATAATAGGGGTCAATATTTCTATTAATTAAATATATATTTTTCATACATAATTTTTGGCCTTATATTTCCTTTATACAACAGCAACTTCATAGGTAAGAACCCAATAAATTAATATAATACACTAGTTATACACGTGTATGACAGGTGCAAGTGCTGTTCAACCGCAGTTAGAAAAACCAGCGAGGTTAAACAAGCAACATTTACACCATTGCATGTTATTTGTTTTCTTATGAAAAATATGGTTGATACAAGTTATATACCTACTTTCCCAAATTTCGTCTCGATGACATACATGCATTGCTGTTCTGTATTGGCTATAATAATTGCGATAATTTATTGGCATAAAATTTTAAAACTCTTGTTTTCTTTCTTCGATTTAACTGATTTTTTATCGGCGATATATAACCGCGATTTCGAGTTCGATTTTCAAATTCTTAATTTTCAATCCTTCTACTATTTATTGTGAAATTTCACAATAGGCAGGTTTATTGCCATATGACAATATCTTACAACCATCCCTACAATGAAGTGTTTATATGTATGTGTGCGTGTACCATGTGTGTAAGTGTGTGTCTTGTTATTGCATTTCATCGGCAGAGTTGAAAATTCAACTCCGTTAATTTGATCCCAACGGAAAATGGTGATTCTGCCGAGAATCGAACCCGGACCTTACAACGTAATATTAGGCAACCTAGCCACTACACCACCTGTATGGCTAGGTTGCCTGATCTTACATTGTAAGATCCACAAACCATATTTTAAACAAACACAAAAACATGGTAATTTTAAGTATTTTTATCTCATAAACGAAATAAATAAACGTTATAACTCTTATCGTCTCCTAAACATAAAAAATCACATTAAAAAAATAAAAAACTGAAATTCTGAAAAAAAAAATCATATGTAATATTTTTTAAATGATAGGCTATAAATTATATATAAAAAATCAAACATTCACTGCGAATCTTCAAAGATATCTTTAAAATAAAATAGTCTTTAGTAACTTAGCTTTTGTTTTACAATAGTACTTATAATGAAGTTAGTCACAGACTAGTCTTCTTGAACAGTCATTTAAACCCTAATTTCTAATTAAATTTCTTGACACAAATCACAATAAAATGACCTGATCCCAGAATATGTAGTGCAAGATCCGTGAGCCCACGAGTCGCAGTCGTTACACCTTACTATGTTACGATTACGATCTTACGATCTTTATATGATTCATGGCATACAAATCAATGATATTGCTTTTCAGTATTAGCAGTTCTAGCAGCCTTAGTAAATTCAGCAGCCTTAGCATTGGTAGGCTTAGCAGTTGATTTATCATTAGGTTTTTGTTTATTTTCCTTAAACTACTGTTTTTTATTACAAAAGTCTTCTTTTAGATTCCGTTTGCCAGATGCGTCACTGTTTTTCTTCTTTTTTTCTACCTTAAGCTTTTGTTCGTCTTTTATGGGTCCACTAGTTAGAATTTCGGCCCTTTGCATTTTTCTGCGCTGGTTTGTTTTATTTGGAGCAACTTTTGGCATGGGCCTTATTATCGTGGGACTTTGATTTGTGCTCGAATAGCTAGGAATAGCTACGGTATCTATTGATGTATCACAAAATGTTGAAACAGAAGAAACCGGAATTAAGGAGAAACTTCTATTGATAATTGTCTAAGCGTTGGTGGCGATGGGGCGGTTCTATCACGTTATTTAGATGGTGTAATTTGTTGATTGGGTTCTCTTGGATTTAATGTGTTGTCTGTAACAGAAGCTGTCAAAAAATCGGAATCGTCAAATATATATCGGTTTGTTGGGAACAGGCCAGTAGTTCTGAATCCTTTAATAGCATTGTTTGCCGTAACTGCTTTCACGTACGTATCGGCAAACAGTTTGGCTACGTCACTTTGATTAATTATACGACCTGCATGCGCTTTCTGGAAAACGGCCACTGACTGCTCAAACTAAGTTTTTAGCGGCCCCTACACGCAGCAAACCGAGGTTTGCATTCGATGTGTCGTTTACGGTGCAAATGACACAAAAGTGGCGTTGTTTTTTTAAGCAAACTCCAGTGCCGGTATATATTTATGTGGCTTATGGTTATCGAGCACTAGAATATCTTTTTTGTCCGATGTTAAACGAACGGTCTCTACAAAGAATCTTAGCCGTTCCAAAAATCTAGCCGTTTTAAAAATTCCAAAGACCTATTAATCTAACCGATATCGGAACAAGTGCCCTGCAGGGCACTTGTTCCGATATCGCTTGGGCACAAACCCATGGGTTTGTGCCCAAGCGATGTCGGAACCAAGTGCTCTGGATTAATTCTTTTACTCGCGAAAATCATAAATGGGGGATGGAAAGACCCAGCAGCATTACAGCAACATTTAACAATTATGGTTCTTCCTCTTTCGGTGCTAGCTATAAGGCCCAATCGCTATTTTTCGACTTTCGTCAAGATCCTCGGGGGTTTGTCCGTGGAAGTCTCGATTCTTGTCTCGTCCATGTCGTATAAGCGAGTAGCGTCAATATTGTGTTTTTGAATTTCATCTTCTAAAAGATTGAAAAATCGATACTTAAGGTTTGTTTAATCCTCTTGCTCGAGCAATTGATGTTAGTTCTGGTTTACACAACGCTAAATCTGAATGTATTTCAATAAAACTCTTGTACCTAACTAATCCAGCTGCACCATTTTTAAATGGGTGTGTTAAAGTTCTAAGAAATCCTGTTTTGACTGCCCATAAAGTAATACATCCATATGGACGACATACTCTAAAAGCTCAGATTCTTCAGAAATCTTCCAAGCTTTTTATCGCACGCTTTGTTTCCTATGACGCCTGCGACGTTTTTCGTTTGCACTTATAAACCACTTAGAAATAAAAAGCAAAGCTAAAATGAAAGATCCTATATTTTCACAGAAAGGGCAAAGTAGGCATGAGCCTGGGTAAAAAGTCATGGGCCCGCTTTGCCTTTTTCGACACCAAGTAATTGCCATCAGGAACTAACCTCAAAAGTTTGTGAATAGTGACAGTAAATGCAACCAAATCACGGCCAGATTAACACTCATTAATGAATGAGTTGTGATAGTAAGATAAAATACGCAAAAATAGAGTCAACACAAGTAACATATACCTTGCCACTATGTTGAAAAACCCGATTACATCGTTTTTTCACCTTCTAAACGCATGCTCACAGGCGAACCGGATAACTGCCATATTGTGAGAGGGCCGCGGGGTTTACCCACGCGGCACACGAGCGCGCGTAATTTTTTAAAATGACTATACAATATACATAGATATATACATACATACATTCATACATACATACGTACGTAAGTGAGTACGCACGTACGCACGCGCGCACGCACGCACGCACGCACGCACGCACGCACGCACCCTCGCACGCACCCTCGCACGCACCCTCGCACGCACACACACACACACACATATACATACACACATACATACATACACCTTATTAAGACGTGTTCCTTGTGTTTAAAAATACTGTTGATAGAACAAATAAACGAGGATGTACTTATTGAGACAATACATAGAGATAATGCATTTTCGGCGTGCGAGTCACTTTGTTTTAATTTTGGCGTCGATGGTAGGCGACCTGCGATCCATGCCTTTTGTCGTATCGTTTGTCACGTTTTTCTAGGAATGTCTTTATGTGCGCTTACAGTTCTTTCTTTCATTTCAGTGATGACGTCTCTCGACCAGTTCCCGAGCCACCCAGAGACCAACGAACCGCACACAATTCCTAGTAAGTATTTCCATTTCTCTCCAATTCGCATTACAAGCTCTCGTCCAAACTAGCAACCAAAACAGGTCACCTCTTTTCTCTATTTTTGAATGCGTGCACCGCGCATCTCGTATTATAGCGTTTTCTTTGTATACAACTACTGCGTTATTATTTAGCATATCTGACCGTGACTGCGTACTTCAGCCAAAATTAGTCCACCTTCCGCGTATTCTCTGTTTGCCAACACTTTCTGAACATTGCTTTGCACGTACAAACTTACGTGATTTAACTATTGTTCTGTTTTGTTTTGTTTCTTTTGTATTGTGGCGCAACACGCGCCCTCGTAAACTTCAATGCACTTCCGCAAGAAAAGTGTCACAACTGATATTTTTAGATTCCTTTTTTGCTCCAAATACATCTGCGGTGAGTTGCTCCAAATGAGAAAATTGGCCAATGCGACTTGCAAATCGGGACATATTTTCTTAAAATCAGGTGTTTATTGATTAACCTTTAATAATACATATTTTTCTTATAAGAATTTATATTAGACATTGATATTATAATAAATGATTAAAATGTTTATTAATAGATTTCAACTTTATTTTTTTGGTTGATTCAACAATTTGTTTTTTTGGCCTTTTAAACCAGGCTCCATTCTTAATAAGGAGATTGTGGTTTGACATGTGAGTATTTTTTACCTAAGAACCACGAAACATGATCGAGTGAAGTCGCTTTAAGGTGCAAGCGTCAGCGTTGAGCATTCATTATAAATGTACGAGTTAATAATCAGTAGCACACGAAGTGGCGCTGCAAGACGCAGCGAACGAATTCAAAGTTTAGCGCTGCGAGTTAATTTTTCGTGACCGAGGGAAAACTCGTAAATTTGGGCGAATTTGGAATAAGCAATCTTAATTTGAATAGGTTATCTTAGAATGTTTTAAAATTGTAAGAACCTTTTCGTATTGTAATTATTCACCATAATAATTTTAGCTGTTTAAATCGGGTAACTAGCCCACTGTCCTTCATGTTGATATAAGGGAGACAGGCGCCTGAGCTTTTGGTAGAGGGCAATCAAGCCTATATAATATAATGCATATGTTATTGCTATGAGCGCCGTAGATACATAAATATATGCGACGCCCCGGGGGCAAGTGACCAACCGTCGCCGTTTTAACATACGTGTAAAATTATTGATAAAAAAAATCGAAAAGGGTAGAGGGGCCTTTATTGCATTTACACTCTTATTCAGAACTATTATTACTATGTCCATTCTAAAGCTACGTTCTGGAGATGACATCGAGCGACAGCAACTTCTGACGTCAGCCGCGCCGTTTTGTTCATTTAGTCCGTTTTGTTCGTTCGTTGCGTCAGCTATATGCGATATGCGAGGGGTTGGAGGGAGCGCTTCACGTAGAGTATGCACTAGTATGCAGTGCCATTTTATTGGTTGTATTGGAATCTTTGGGAGCTAGCGGTTTCTCGTTGTGTACACGCTTGCAGCGGTGGCGGGGTCGGGGGGAAATGTTATGCGTGACGCTTTGTTATGCCTTTGCTCGTAATATTTCGATGAATGCGATGCGACACAGCTATATATGGATTTCAAGAACTACTCGTATTTCGACCTGATTACATGAAAACCGATACTAAAATCACTAAATACCTATTTCACTGAAGTCTTTTCTTTTTTCCATATTTATCTTAGTTATCTTTCCTCTTGCTATCCGAAATGAAAGGTATTGGGGGGGAAAGCAAAAAAACAAAGTGGATCAACTTAAAAAAATACTCACCCTCATCTTGTATTTGAATGCCTCTTCTTTCGTCACTGATGCTGCGTTACTGTGACAAAAAATCCACGCCTTGCCTACCTATTATAATGATTTTGATTTTCATATGACGACGGCTGGCCACTCAACCCCAAAGCGTAATGTATACTACTATACATATTGGTGCTGTCCTGCAGAGCTGCACGCTCTTGCATCGACTAAATCAATCTGGCTGCCATGGCATGCAATTTACCCCTGTTCAGCATCCTCTGCGATTCAATCAACGCTTCGAAGCATCGCGTCGTCGACGCCGTCCGGTCCGCCCGATCCGCCCAATCCGTTATTGTTTCCCGCGTCTACATATAGGTGTACAAGCGGATTAACAAGGGTGCATGCATATCATGGACATTTAGGTGTAAATTATTATTTTCAAATTGAAATTATGTATTATTAAATAAGTAAATGAAATTACAAAATAAATGAAAGGACACTTATCTGGTCTGTGGCGACCAGGAGCGACTCGAAACATCGTACATTTAAAAACATTCATAAAAAAACATTCATAAAGTGTTCAATAAATTTCCGTAAACTTTTCTCGAGTATTAGTTTGTTTTATTAAAACCATTACAGCAATATACGTTGACTTCATATGTGAACTGGTTTTTAATTAATTAATGTGATTGAGCCGCGCGCTCCGCGTCATTTTCGCTAATATTACATGGTTACGTCCAGTAAACGAAAATAGTAAATCTATAAGAGGTGGAGGTTTGGTATGTTCTAATTAATTGTAGAGAAACTGGCGTACAATGCAATGAAGTACTTAAAAAAATACTGCTACCACCCTACTTCAAAAGTCCTGGTAAAAAGAATATAAAAAAAAACTTATATTGTTATATTTTTTTACTTTTGCAAGTTTATATTAAGTCAGAGACATCGCAACAAATGTCGGTGGCCTCCAGCGTCTCATTGAATGTAAATAATTTTCAGTACGACAATCCCAATAAAGTTGCCGAATTGTTTAAAAGTTATTTTGAGGCTATCGGCAGAAGCACATCGTCCAATCAGTCAACAGATTCAACTTCAGCTGTTGAAATTTTGGAAAAATTCCGACCCATAACCCCAGAGTGTTCTCTTTTGTCGTCGATGACTAAGGAGGATATTATTACAGTAGCTCAATCACTTAAGCCCAAGTCATCGACTGACATGTGGTATGTGTCCAGCCGAATACTAAAGTCTTCAACGCCTGCACTTGCAGATTATCTTTGCGCTCTGTATAATTCGTGTATAGCAGAAGGCACTTTTCCGGACAAATTAAAATTGGAAGAAATAATACCTATGTCCAAAAAAGGGTGTCGTGATAACATAGAAAACTATAGACCAATATCCATATTACCGGCCTTTAGCAAAAAATTTGAAAAGTTTATATTGAACCGCATTACTAAATTTTTCGACACTCGTGGCATTATTAACAGCAAACAGTTTGTTTTTCGGGCAGGACTATTGACTGTTATTGCTATATCGAAACTACTCCATGAGTTATTGAATGGATTGGACGATTCAAAAACAGTTATTGGTCTATTTTGTGACCTAAAGCATTTGACTGCGTTAGCCACAATATTCTACCGAATAAATTAGAACACTATGGTATCAGAGACAAAGGGCTAAATCTTATTCAGTCATACCTACAAAATAGGTATCAAACAATAGAAGTAAATGGAACAAAAAACCAACCAATTCTGGTAACAAAGGGTGTACCTCAAGGTTCCATTCTAGGTCCATTTTTATTTTTATTGTACACCAACGGCTTGCCGTGATGTGTGTCATCCGAGTCCTGTGTCACATTAAACTGTTTGCAGATGACACATCTCTTATCTTCTGTGTCAAAAAAAAAGGAATCATTAATAAATAGAATTAGACATACGATTGATCAACTCTTGCTTTGGTTTAATGCTAATGAAATACGTCTGTGAGAGTGGCCACCCTTCACTAGACTCCAATTGATTGTGAGTGAAGGGTGGTTCTCATCAAGTTGTTTTCTTCGTTATTGAAAGTCGTTGGACTGAGGCTCCAACACGTCTAAACATTGCAAAATCAAAAATAATTCCTTTTCGCTTAAGACCTGCCAATGTTGATTATATAAATGATTTACACGACTATTTTGAAATTGACATCACAGAAGATATATTTTTTTTAGGTTTAAGAATTGACAGTAAATTAAAATGGAATACACATATCCGATCAATTAGCTAGTAAGTAATGTACCTCGATATACTCTATTAAAACAATTAAAAGTCTTTGTGGTTTAGCAGGAGCCAAATCAGTATACTTTGCGTATTTTAACTCATTAATGACTTACGGACTAGTAACTGATTTGGGGAAATACCGCAACCTGTAAAATAATCTTTCTTTTGCAAAAGAGAACACTGCGCAGCATGTACCAGGTAACGACTAGGACCTCACGCAAAGAATATTTCAGTAAGGCAAGGATAATGACTATGTATTCTGCGTTCATATACCAGTGTTTAATGTATGCTAGACAGCAACTCGCAGAAACTGCAATTAATGCGGAAATTCGGCAACAAGTACGAGGCGGAGTAACGTACAACAATAATCTCCAAACTATTTTTTTAATTACCACAGTTTTGTTCCGAGGGTGCGTTATATTTGTACATTTAGTTTTTAAATGCATGGCGTAGTTTTATTTTGATTATTTAACATTTTGCTGACAGTTTGAATATTACGATGAAGAATTTTACTACCTATCTTTTCGAGTTATTGACTGTTTCAAATATTATGATTCTATTTTGATTATATTAATATGTATAGTTTGACAATCTAGTAGTTAAATTCTTGACTACCTATGTATGTTCAGTAAATAGTACTAACGGGACTTACTACCTAACACGATTATTTTGATACGTCCAATAGCGGTTTTTGGTTGTCAATTGGACACGAAAATGTAATGTAATGTAATTGTTCCCGCTCCGAAGCGGGACGATCGGAATAGTTCGGGAAATTTCGGACACACTCGCAATGCAAAACGGACGGTACCGCGGCGAGTGTCGTCGGGCAGTACATATTCGACACGACAACGTAACGTGACTGCGGGCGTCCGCCGGTTCGTGCTCCTTCGAGCCGGATGACCAAAATGATTTCGCCGGAAAGTGACGTCATCAACGTAGAGATGGGAGTGGAAGAGAGATGGTATAGATAGGTGAACCCTAACCTTGTATGTGTGCGGTGATGAGACTGGAGGTTGATCTATTCTGCTGATGTGATGATCGATGCACCCTAATAATTGTTCTTTTGCACTTTGACACGAATTGCGCGAATTGCGCGAGCACTTGAGCACGAACTGGCGGACGCGCGCAGTCACGTTACGTTGTGTCGAATACGTACTGCCCGACGACACTCGCCGCGGTACCGTCCGTTTTGCATTGCGAGTGTGTCCGAAATTTCCCGAACGCTTCGGAGCGGGAACATCCTGGGGAACGGGAGCGGGTTGAGCCGCCTTCTTGAGCTGGGTCCAGCGGCAACCTGGCTATCCTGAGTACAGGTCTCCGTAAGCTTCCGTTGGCTGTGTCTAGGTCGACAACACGAACCACTCCATCCTTTCCCGGCAATGTGCGGGTGATTTGTCCCAGTCTCCATTGCAGCGGAGGCAGATTGTCTTCTTTGATCAAGACTAGTTCACCTATTTGAGGAGGGGAGGAAGGAGTGAGCCATTTGGAGCGGATTTGTAGGGTGGTGAGGTAGGACTTGGTCCACAAAGCCCAAAAGCGCTGAGAGAGAGCTTGTATGAGTTGAAAGCGTCTACAGGCAGATAATGGCCTATCATCAAAAGATGGTTCGGGCAGAGCATTGAGCGGACGGCCAATAATAAAATGGGCGGCTGTTAGTGATTCAAAATCCGACGGGTCGGATGAAAGTGGGCATAGAGGTCTCGAGTTCAGTACAGCCTCAATTCGTGATAAAAGTGTGGAAAATTCTTCAAATGTAAGGTGCTCTTCACCAACCACGCGGTAAAGCAATTGTTTTGTGGATTTTACAGCTATTTCGTGAAGGCCACCCATCCATGCTGCGGTGGGAGGGTTCAGTAACCAAGTTATGTGCTGACAAGCGAGCTTGTGCGTAATTGCATCACTATTTGAAGCGAGAAAACTCTGAACTTCACTAATCTGATTCCTAGCGCCTATATAATTTGTGCCGCAATCCGAGCGAATGAGAACAGGGGTACCATGGTGAGACAAAACGTTGCAATGATGCGAAAAATGCTTCTGTGCTGAGTGAGGAGACTGGTTCCAAGTGAGCTGCCTTCGTTGAAAGGCAAACGAAAATACAAAAATATGCTTTAATTAGTTTCGCATTTCGTAATGTGCTGGATTTAATGAGAAACGGGCCAGAAAAATCAGTGGTGACTTGGCTAAATACTGGCTGAGGTGTAACCCGGTCTACTGGCAGATCAGCCATAAACGGGGGGTTAGGTTAAGCGCGACATCGAAAGCATTTAATACATTTAAATACGCGGTGCCTGATAACACGGCGCGCTGAGAGTATCCAGAATTGCTGGCGTAGAATAGCGTGTAAAGTGTCAGCGCCAGGATGGCAGTGTATTTTGTGGTAGTGGTCTATGATGAGGTCTACGAGCGGGCTAGAGCTGGGCAGAATGAGAGGATGTTGAGCCTCGTATCTTATTGACGCATGAGCAAGGCGACCACCGACTATCAATAGATCACCATTAATAAAAGGCGAGAGGCGCAGAAGTCGGACGGTGCAAATTTTATCAAACTGGAGACGTTGAATATCTTCTTCAAACTCATTGTGCTGAACAGAGCGAACCCAGAAGAGCAAAGCTTTACTACGTTCACTAACTGTCAATGGACCAGAGCGCCGTGCACCTGGGCTGTGCCTACAGTTGAGAATAAATCGTTTTATACAAGCTGTCACTCCGACGAGCTTATCGAGAGAACTAAATCGCGTGAGCAGGTCGATATATACACTAGGAATAGCTATATGAGCTAGTATATGTTTAGGTTTAAGACCTGGTAAATTGTGATGGCCTAGAGTGGGTGGCCTCTTAGGCCATGTGTCTGGCGGTTCCTTGAGCCAACTGGGAGACCACCAGAGATCGTGAGATAAAAGAGATTGAGCGGACATTCCCCTGCTTGCGCAGTCTGCAGGATTGAGATTGGTAGGTACATGTCTCCACGTGGAGCTCACCGAACTAGATGTTATCTTAACCACTCTGTTAAAACGGCAATAAAATCGCTGAAAAATGGTAAAGCGCCGGGTCCAGATCAAGTTACCGCCGAGATGATCAAAGCCGGAGGTGACATTCTATTACAACAACTACATGTTCTCCTAACGCACATTTGGCAATCGGATCGTATTCCGTCGGCATGGAAGAAAGCCATCGTTGTGCCAATTTTAAAGAAAGGCGATAGCAGAGAATGCAAGAATTATCGCGGTATTAGCCTTCTTTCAATAGTCGGCAAAGTATTTACAAAAATCATACAGTCGAGGCTACAAAAACATCGAGAACAAACGAGCCGAGAGGAGCAAGCAGGATTTAGACCATATCGAGGATGCATTGATCAGATATTCGCTCTTCGTCAGCTAATGGAAGAAAGAATACGGTGCGGCAAACGAACAATCGTCGTCTTCATAGACTTTAAATCCGCCTTCGATTGCATCGATTGGAACAGCTTATGGAGTGCCTTGGAGACAGAACACGTGCCACCAAAAATCATTAAACTTCTCCAATCATCGTACGATGGCTTAACCAGCAGCGTTCGAATCCGTAACGATTTGTCTGAGGAATTCCCGATTCAAACTGGTGTTCGACAAGGAGACGTCGCATCGCCGCTACTTTTTAACGTGGTGATCGACGCGATTATGCGGAGAGCATTCGACGGTCGACGCGGAGTTAGATACGACGAATCAAACTTCATAACCGATTTGATGTTCGCTGATGATAGCGCCGTTTTCGCCGACACTGATGCCGAAGCAACGGACATTTTATACGACATATCCGGAATTGCTCAATCATATGGATTGAAAATCAATGCGGATAAGACCAAAGTGCTCACTACGGACGGTTCGAAGGCCAGCGTTTACCTCGATGGAACCCAAATCGAACAGGTCCCACAATTCAAGTATTTAGGATCGTTGGTTACGGAAAAGAAAGTGGCTTCGACGGCCGATGTCCATAGCCGGATCGGTCAGGCAACAGCAACATTCGCCTCGCTCAAGTGGTGCATATGGAAGCGAATGAATATTACCATCAAAACCAAAGTACGACTATACCGAACGTTGGTTCTTCCCATTCTTCTTTATGGATCGGAAACGTGGACGTTACTACAATCGGACCTCAAAAAGTTCGAAGTCTTCCAAATGCGATGCTTGAGGCAGATTCTCGGTGTCTCACTCCGCGACCGAATTCGAAACGAGACCATTAGAGAAAGATGCGATCTAGTAACAACGATCGAAGAAGAAGTACAAAAACGTCGACTACGATGGTTCGGCCATGTTTGCCGAATGAACGACAATCGCTTGCCACGTAAACTTCTTTGGCGAGACCGTCCGACAGAATGGAGAATTCAGCGATCGGCACCGAAGAAAACCTGGCTAAATACCATCAAAGGCGACCTTAAAAATCAACGATTGTCGGCTAGGGATGCTCGAGACGTGGCAAAAAATCGTCAAGAATGGAAGCGAATCGTGAATGGAGTACGAGATCCAGCGGCACCGACAGCAGCGTATTGGCTGCGAGGGCGACCCCCTCCCCAATCGCCGGCTACGGAATAAATAATAATAATAAATAAATAAACCACTCTGTTAGCCTCGAACACTTGGAGCCGATGGGGGGCCGTATTGAGCCATGCTAAAACAATGGTA
Source organism: Micropterix aruncella (assembly GCA_944548615.1). Lineage (NCBI taxonomy): Eukaryota > Metazoa > Arthropoda > Insecta > Lepidoptera > Micropterigidae > Micropterix > Micropterix aruncella. The sequence continues at coordinate 62,667,852 of OX155980.1, read as the reverse complement.
CTGTCTGACCAACAGATGTGCTCCTCGATAGTAATATGAGTCGATAACTGAGCTGAAACGCGAATCATGAGCTGCGATAAGAGTATTGCAGCAGCCAGTTCGGACTTAGGAATCGAGAGGCGATTCTTGATAGATGCTACTCTTGACTTGGCAATAGTGAGATGTACATTAACATGTCCACTGACATCGAGCTCATGAAGGTATGGAGACTACTTGCAAAATTTATTCATTGTCATAATTCAATTGTTTGATAAAATGATTTGTCACGATAATTTAGAGCAGGATTTCATCTTTATATCCATAGAAGAGGGGTAAATATTTGCTGAAAAATAATGTAGCAGTTAAGTAAAATGTATTTTTTTAAAGATACATTTGAAACCATATAAATTTATGTACGAGTATAACCAAAAAAAATCGTCCCACAAGTTAATAGATTTTTCGTCAATGCATTTTTACGTAGTTTATGCTGACAGAGTGTGCTTATTTTGAAAAAGCAAAGAATGTATGTAGCAAGGTTTTGCGAGTGCGGTTAGGCACGGTAGAGACCGCGCACGTCACTGTTGATAAACCAAGAAATCTATCACCGTATTATGTCTGGTAGATCGCGAGCACGGCGTATGAATAATAGATAGAAAATAATTCTGTTTTGCTTCTAGCAGCGTCGCCCTTCCCTGCTATGTTTTCTCGGACAAGTAACTATGTATTTATAAATCATTTTATTTATAAACGAAAACGTGCTCCACGAATAGTATGGCAGTCGCTGGAGCGGTCACGCGGTGCGTTCACACTGTTTTGTCGTATTTTCATTTTCTTCCTCCATACTAGATCACACTTAAATGTATTAGTAGGTCCTTACCTTTACCTAGCTTACGGTTACCGTTCTTAATTTTTTTGTATTAAAATATATGTATATATTTAAGTAATCGAAATATTGGCCACTGTGACGTATGCATTTTTGCTATTTTATTTAGGTAGTAGTAGTCTTTATTTATAAAAAGATGCAAATTACATGTCACAGTTTCCCACTAAGGCTAGTGCATTTTCAGTTAGTAACTAACAATAATGTGTTCATATTTGACTTATATTATCTATTACCCATTATACGTATATTATCTATTTATAACTTGATTTAAGTTAAGTAGTTGTCACCGACTTCCTAACCTAACCTAAACTAACCTATGTTTCCTATAATAACTAGCTGGATTTACACTAATAAATATTTACAATACATAAATGATTTTCCACTAAATTAATATACCTATTTCCTAACTTCACTTAACATTACCAAACCTATATTAAATATCTTGGTTTACACTATACGTATATGTGTACTACTCTTACTTTGTTTTATTAAACGATTAAAATCCTACTACTATTATCAACGCGAAATTGTAAGAATGTATATATGGATGTTTGTTACTCTTTCACGCATAAACTACTGAATGAATTTTGACGAAACCTTACAATATTCAACAATATTAAACCTCTGACGAAAACTTACACATCAGAATAACACATAGGCTATAATTTATAAAGATATATAGTTTTCTATCATCATTATCACAATTTTCCATCACCACGGGTGAAACCGCTGGGCGCAGCTAGTTTATAAATAATTGCACTAATTAAAAGATTTACACTAGATAGAGGTACTTACGCCTTAATATAATTAACTCATCTTAACTAGCACTTATTTCTACATATTTATGCTAATGCTAATTTAGCCTAATAGAATTTTTACTTTTCATAGTTATGCTAATGCTTTTACATATTTATGCTAATTTAGCCTAATAGTTTTTACTTCTCCGCGTTATAGTATTTATATTATATATTATTTTAATTAGCTCGCTTGGGTAAGTCATTATTTAGTTTGTTTACTAGATTAAGTTTCAATGCTTTCTTAAGTATTTGCTGATGGAGTTGTCTAATTTTATTGAAAACTGATTGAATAATTTTTGAAAAAGAATTCAAGAGTTCTATCGCCGTAGTAATTGTTTTGCTAGTTATATTTAAAAACCCCTTTTCACGAAGCCGAGTTTTGTGTACATATTCGACAGGTATACGTAACGAACCGTTTTCGCTGTTGTCAAGCAAAATCTTATACAATATCAAGAAACTTGTAGGCAAGACATTAATAGAGCAGTACAGTTCTGTTTAATTATTGTGCTTACTTTGTATTAAGCCTTTTAATGCTTTTGTTTCAGTATTAGAATTTGTGTATTTTCCACTTTGTCGTAAATATTATCCTAACAGTAAATTAACAGTAATAAAGCCATATATACATTTCAAATTAGCAAATAATATAAAGCACCTACTTAACACGTTGAATGCCATGACGGACACCATGTGTCCGACAGCATACTTTCCCCCGGGGCCGCGCCAATAAATCTAGAATCGTCCAAATATCGTTGAGGTGCTTTTTCGCAAAAAAAAAAAACAGTAAATAACTCAAAAATAATGGGTGACTTACGGAAACAGCGATTTACTCATTATTTTCAGAGATGTCAAATGTCAACTAGAGTTGTCGACTACAGCGGGTGAGCCCGTCACCTCAGGAGGTTATAACGATTAGTCGTTCTATCTCCCTGGAGTGAGCGCAGAAGACTTAGGACAAAAACAGTCCACCGTCTAGCTCCGCCACAAACCCGTAAGTGGCCAACGCCTTAACCGCGAGATACCCAGGAGTGTCACCCAGCGGGCTTACACTCACGCCCTTACTTCCAATTGCGACCAGATTACTCCAGTCTCTCGATTGGTTACGAGTTCGAGGTCGCTTGCGCGGTCCTTTCCCTTACGAAGCAGTGAAACGGTCTACACCGAATCTATTGCGGACCACGGCATCCTTTGCCCGGCTGTTCACCCAGGATCGGGTAGCCGATGGTCGTTTCAAGAGCAGTCGCCGTAAGGTCCGCAACCACCCCCACCCCCAATCAATTGCGCAATTGCAATCAGTCTGGAAGCAGTACTGTTTCCTATAGAGCGGGGGTGGTTGGCACAAATGGTGGTTTCAAATGGCAGACATAAGTGTCCGTCTCGGCCTGTGAGAATGTCCAACCGTCTTTCCTTTTTTGTGCCAAGTGGTCAGGTTGTTCTGTGGGCCGCGCGGGTCACTTGCCTTAGTAAAAACAGTCGAAATGCTGTCCGTTGGCCGCCTTCAGGCTTTTGAAGTGATCAAGGGCATGCGGACGCATGGTGTCCGACGCAGCCCCGTGGACCCGATATATTGGCAGTCGCAGGGTGTCCGCCGCGGCCCACTGGGCTAAACATGGTTTTTAGTTTGGCGTTCAACGTGTTAAAAGATAATAATTTATAGAACGTATGATTGATAACGAGGCCGCTGTCATAGGACCAGCGCAACAGTGGTAAGAATTGTTGGTTCATGATTGTGGTTGCAGTATTTACGTGATCGTGCTCAACTACTATCGCTATGTCGTCAGGGAATTGGTACACTTTTAATTTATTAAATATATCCGATATACTGTTGCAAATTAAATAAAACACAGGTCCCAATACGGAGCCCTGTGGTAACCCCCTGTTATCCTAACACTATTACCAATCGAGTTCCCTATTTTTACAGCGATTTCTCTATCGCTCAGGTAACTGCGCAGTAACGCCTTGTATCTGCCTCTTATACCTACATCATCAAGGGTCGTTATGAGTCGATCATAATTAATTGTGTCGAAAGCCTTGCTAAAAAATCCACAACTATTATTAATACGTGTTTTTTGTCATTCAGGCACTTATTTACGTGGTTTGTAATATTAGAAAGGAGTTGATCGGTAGTTTTATTTTTTTGGGACTTGTATTGGCTTTCATTGATAATATTATTAGTCGTTAGGTATGTCTGCACTTTGCCTGCGATAAATTTTTCAAAGATTTTGACAATATTTGAAAAAATTCTGATGGGTCTATAATTGTTGTAATCCTTGTGATAACCGCCTTTATACACAGGTCTTATTAAAGCTATCACAAAAAAATGGAATATAATCTAAACACAGATTAAGAATTTTATTGATAATATGACTATTCTTTCTGTTAATTCATTTTAGATCTCTTACTCTAATTTTGTCTAATCCAGTTGATTTATTGGTATCTAAATCGGCTATAATTTTCTCAAAATCTTCTAACTTACTTTTTGGAATATATTTAGTTCTGGCTATTGACTTAAGTTGAATTTAAAAGTAATATTTTTTTGTCGCATTTATGAAGTATGGCTTTTTTTTCAAGAATTTCTATAAATTCATTGTGCAATATTTCCGTGACTTTCATTTTCTTATTGAGAGTTGCGGTCTTATTGAGAGGCGTAGTCAGGAATCATTGAATTATTTGAAGATGTTTTTCACTGCGTCTTCAGTTTTTTTCCCTGTTTAGAAAAAAACAAAATTCTGAAAAAAGTGGAAATCTGTTAGTAGGTTACAAGAGGGTTCAGTCGCAACTCCAGCAACTTTGCGGACGTTTGCTGGGAAGTGCCTTATGACACAGTAGCAGCGGCGAAGAGCGATTGACCAGGCTTGGTTGTTTAATCGCGAGCTTCTCTGTCATTGTATGCAGTTCTTGACAGTGCGTTAGACCTTGACATATGCGTTAACCATTGGGTCAGACCGCAAAAAGCTGTAATGGATGACACTGGCGCAGGACCTCATATTCAAACATAACGCAAATTGTGAACTTTACCATGATTGCACACACGAAATATCGTAGCGATAACAAACGACAGAAAGACAAATGAATTGATTTTGATCAAGTTGAATTTGATGGATGGATGCATGGATTTGCATTATGGTAAGAAAATATCAAATCGCTCGTTATCAAGCAGGGCGCATGATTCGCCTCATAACGCATATATTGCGCCTTTATTATTTTTATTTTTATCAGTTTCACCAGACGGCAACGATTTGCGATAGCACTTTTGGGTCTTGCTGATAGGGCAAAGGAAGCGGCCGCAGGATGTGCCGAAAAATATATTGTTTTTCTTCACTTTCCTCTACCAGCGGAGCTGGAGGTTAGAAACCATTATTTTAGACGCAGCACATGGAATAATCCTCGAACGCTGTACCAGTTTCTCAGCTGCGAGCTACGCGTTCTACCACCACTTCTGCCACGGTAGATCTTGCCTTGAATTGACTCATACATCATAACAAAATTGTGGGTCACATCAGGCCGAACAAGTAACTATGTAATGAAATGTAATGTAAATACATGAATGTGTATGTAATTGTAAAAGTAAAAAAGAAAAAAATGTAATTATAAAACGAATAAATAAATGACTCCTTGGGGGATTGGATGGGGATAGAAGCCTCTGATCTTTGGATATACTATTAAGCTCGGGCAGAAAAGACGACTATAGTTGTTATAACTGCTCGGGTGGTGGATGGATTGGCTTCTGTCTCCATCCACCTCGTTGGAGTAAGAAAAATGAAAAAAAAAATGAAAAAAGGCCGAACAAGTAGAAGAAGGTCTAAATATTTCATTGAAGCTATAAAATACGTGGATTTGTACCTGATACACTGACTGAATGCATATAAGAAAGATGAACCACAACCTATTCCAACTCTTGCCATGACCAAACGATGCCTGCATGCTAAATTTCAGATCAATGGGATAAGCATTTGGGCGCTATCGTCGAGAAATATACACACACAGCATACTTCTATCTAGCAATGGTCTTAATCGTCTCAGGGACGTTCATTATATAAATATGTCCGTCTTTATCTCAAAAAAAAATGTACGCGTTCACAATACTTTCACTCCTCGTCCTTTGGTGGGCTGGGAAAGTAAAAATATAACGACATGACGTGGCAAGGTTGGATGTATACATTGACTGATCTATTGCTTGAGTGGACCAAAGTGATGAAAGTCGCAGGGCTATGGAGAGGAGTGTCCAACTCATAAATCACTCAAAAATCCCTAGCGATTGGTCTGTAATTTGTATTTCGTTCCTAAAAGTCAGTTCATGAACTTTATATTGTATTTATGCTTGTGATTTCTTGCATTGTTATTGATCCAAAAGTCGAAAATACTAATGAACGTGCGTGATTATAATATGTACATTTTGTTTCTTGCAGCGCATCGGATAGCACAGCATCTCCTATTCTGGAGGAAGTTGGAGGCGAGAGTGGGTCAGAACAGAAACCAAGGCCGCTCATCAAATATGGCGAGCTTGTCATTCTTGGGTGAGTTACCACATCGTAGATTTTAGTTTGTTACATAATATGGTACCTATATAATAGGTGATTGGAGGGTCGATAGAAAACCTGGTGGTCAATTACAAAAAGTAAAAAAAAAAGAAGTGTGGCACTCGGGGACTGCCGCGGTAAAGCTATTGCATAGCATTTTTAACAACTTATGCAATTATAATTATTTATTTTATTTTATATTTTCTGATATGAGATAACTGCGCTCTATCGGAAAACGTTGAAATTATTCCGTAGCATTTGCGGCTGTGGAAGAAAATGATTCGGAATAATTTAAACGTCTTCCGATAGAGCGCCGCGCACGATTTTTTCATTCGATAAAGCAAAAAAAAACGGATTATTCGAAAAAAATCGTAGATATAAAGATAGATAATTAAATTATCTCTAAAATGGTGCAGGTTTCATAGTAATACGCCAGATAGTATTTGCGTAGTAGTCGTTTTTGTGTTCGGTTAGACCTAATTTAACAAATTAATTACACTATGTAATATAAACAAAATCTAAAATATTCAAAGCTAAGAATATTAGGAAAATGTTCTTGTTTAACATATATTTTTTTCGAATCGTAAGCAGTACTCGTTTAGACGTAATTATCAGTTTAAAATCATTAATTTTCGTTATGAAATTTCTTCATTCGGTCGCCGCGCTGGCCTAGGCCCGCGATAAAAGCTATGCAATAGCTTAAAATTAGGGTGGTCAATTACACACCGATTAAAGCACATTTACCTATATACAAAGTCCTACCAATTTCGTTTTTTTTTTTTACATTTTTTGAAACTTTGGTTTGTTAACTGTCCGATCACATCGAGTGCAAAGCTTCCGTACCTGCAGATTCACGTGTAAAATCTTTTGCGCTTGACTATTACCAATGCCTAATTAGCTTCGGTAACCGCAGGCGCCGGTCGCCCTTCACGTGCATCGTCGTGGAGATGATTACGTCCACGTCTAAACTCACTGAACCACGCATACACAGAGCTATGAGATGGGGCCTCATCGCCAAATGCCAATTGACCTCTCTAGCAACTCTAACACGTTAGTCGCAGCAAAAATCGTAAAAAATCATAGCGCGAAAATTTTCTCGAGGTAAATTCATTGTAATTTCGAAATTTTCAAAATTTCCTAAATTTTTAAAACGACGCCACAATGAAAAACAAATGACATTTTTCCGAGTCGAAAAATAACATGTTCCCAGAGAGTTACATTTTCAAATTTCGTAATTGGTTTCGTATTTCTTTTATTATAAGTGGCCAGTTCCAGAAACTTGCAGTATCCCCCACGTAATATACAAGCTATGAAACAGATAGTTATTACAAGCTTTTTGCATGATACTAGTTTATCTTACCTATACAAATATAAAATCTTATGGTTCAGTATCACGACTGAATGAAATATTTTTAAATTTTCTTGAATTGTTAGAATCAGATGTTATAAACAGCCGAAATATAAAAAAACTAACTAAAATACTAAGAATAAAAATCTAAATAATAATATCTGAAAATGTCCAAAAAAAAACAATATAATCATTAGGTAGCTACTTTTATAGATGTTATTTTTCAATAATTGTTGTTTTATTTAATATGAAAGCAATCTAGTCAGATAATGAATCTATGAATACTTATATAGAACGATCATTTAAATGGGTACAATGTTTGAAATCATATGGCCCTCGAATTCAGATCATAGAAAGAATGGCTATCAGCATCTCCTTAATGTTATTTTTATTTTTTTTATTTTTTATTTTACGTTCGTTAGCTGTTTAATAGTGCTAGGGAATAGAGTATAGAATTTAATGCTAATATATGAGCACATTTTCCGGACTGCCAGTCTTGTTCAGGGTACGCATGAAAGGGAGCTACCGCGTGTATACTCGTATACTGTCAGCTTTACATACTCGTATACTGTCACACGTTGCGGTTTACCGAAACGTTTTTCTTGTGCGGATTACAGTGACGTATGCAAACATAATGCGTGTGTTTTTACTGTACGGTAAATCCGAATGCAGTAAAAAAAACGATTCGTTTATTTTTTCTGCCGTGTCTTGTCACTAAAAACCGGCGTACGTTTTTTCGTACGCGGCGTAATTTGTCTTTTGGTAATACTTTCAATAACGTTACTTGTTTTTTTTAAATCTTCTTTCAGATACTACTACTTCTTTTTTAAAAAAATCTTCTTAGAAGTTCGTTAAACGTGACATTGACATGCAACGATACTTGTAGAATTTCGTTTTATTACTTCTCAGTTCAAATATGAGTGTCCAAAGGTGGCCCTGATTTAAAATTCAAATTCAAATTCAAATTATTTATTGAGTTCAAATTATGAGTACATTCAATATACAAAAGTCTTAACCTAACTAGGCTGCCGCCTGTTCCAAGGTAGACAATTTCTTTTAGTTATTCTAAGAAATCTATAATATTATATTTATATAAATAAACAAAATCATACTTAATGTAACAGAAATATCTTAATTACCTAATAAAAATTCGTAAGAAAATGTAATGAAAATTGTCAATATTATTTTATTTTAAAACATGATAAAAATCATATATATTTATATATGTATTAAATGATATGTATTAATAATATACAAAATAAATTCACAAAAATTAAAATAAAATTAAAAATAAATTCACAAAAATTAAAATAAAATTAAAAATAAAAAACTACGTGTGGCACTCGGGGACTGCCGCGGTAAAGCTATTGCATAGCATTTTTTACAACTTAGGTATGCAATTATAATTATTTATTTTTTTTATTTTTTCTGATATCAGATAACTGCGCTCTATCGGAAAACGTTGAAATTATTCCGAATCAATTGCGGCTGCGGAAGCAAATGATTCGGAATAATTTAAACGTCTTCCGATAGAGCGCCGCGCACGAATTTTTTATTCGATAAAGCAAAAAAAACGGATTATTCGAAAAAAATTCGTAGATAAAAAGATAGATAATTAAATTATCTTTAAAATGGTGCAGGTTTCATCATAATACGCCAGATAGTATTTGCGTAGTAGTCGTTTTTGTGTTCGATTAGACCTAATTTCACAAATTAATTACACTATGTAATATAAACAAAATCTAAAATATTCAAAGCTAAAAATATTAAGAAAATGTTCTTGTTTAACATATATTGTTTTCGAACCGTAAGCAGTACTCGTTTAGACGTAATTATCAGTTTAAAATCATTAATATTCGTTAAGAAATTTCTTCATTCGGTCGCCGCGCTGGCCTAGGCCCGCGATAAAAGCTATGCAATAGCTTAATAAATTCACAAAAATTAAAATAAAATCCGCGATACAATTGGATGGACCCAAAATCTTTAATATGTTTTTCGTAATCTACGCCTATACCAGCAGAAAACAACGGCAGTCGCATATTTCTCGTCTACGTCTATCTTTTACGAAACGTTTCAAAAAAGTGTGTATGAACTGGGTTGTGAGTTGCAGTTTCTGTTAGGTGGTGTCTGGCAAGCATTAAGCACTATATGAACGCCGAATTATCCGACCCATTTGTTTACGCAGTTATTTTCTCGGATCCTCTGTATTAACACGGTCTTCACCCTCAGGACTTAATGTATTGACTTTTGTCAACAGGTATAACGGGTACTTACCGCAGGGCGACCGCGGCAGGCGGCGCAGCAAGTTCGTGCTGTACAGGCGGGCGCAGGCGAACGGCGTGCGGCGCTCTAAGCACTACGTGGTTAAGACCCCGCACAGTTCCAGGGCCATCCTAGACGCCAGCCAGCACAGTATATCCTACACGCTCAGCCGCAGCCAGGCCGTCATAGTCGAGTACACGGAGGACCAGGACACCGATATGTTCCAGGTCAGTCCTTTCATTTTGTACCTGATAGATTTGTTCCTTGACTAGACTCGATGCGGCAATACGAGACAAGCGAACAGTTTTGGCCAACCAGAAAGGGGTCACATTCCATCACGGCAATGTGAGGCCCCTCGTCGCTCAACAGACACCGCGAAAAGTGCAAAAGATCCAATGGGAAATTCACCATATTCTCCCGATACTGCGCCGTCAGATTGTCATCTGTTCCGGTCTTTACAGAACAGTTTGAGAATAGGGAAAATTTTAGATCCGTTGTAGCTGTTAAAAACCTTGGTATTTTTTATCATGGAATTCAATCAGTTTCTTCAAAAATGGAATTAAGAAACTTGTTGATCGTTTTAATACAATTATAGAGAAGAAACTTAATATAATTCCTTTCCTTAAAGTGTAACGTGTTAAGTTTACCCTTAAATCGGGCACGAACTTATGCAATCATCTGCTAGATGACATTCTATTCTCTCCGTATTATATCTGTTGCGTAATCATCCTATATAAAAATGCGATAAATGGCACTAATAATAGAATGTTATTATTGGTTAAATAATGGGTTTTTATAATCAATCTCCCTTATTAAAATACATTTAATAATAATGTTAGTATACATGGCCAAATAATTTGTTATTAGTTTCGCCGGCTAATGCTATCAGCGCCACCTACATGTCGCCGTTGTAGAAGGGTTGCCAAACGATATTGTGGCGTTAATCATTAGGTTCCTAATGGTTTTGTGCAGAATAGAAACGAAAGTTTCAAATTCTCTACTACTTGACAGCATAGTAATCCTGCTTTTATCCATAACTTGGAATTCCTGAAATACATCACCGGATCCTCATTGCGGAATTTGTATGGTTTGTTTATGGACATAGGCCTCCTGCAATGTCTTTCACGCTCGCCAATCTTCAGTCTTCCTCGTACAGTCTCGTCCTCCCTGTCGTCTGATTCAGGCGTCGTCTCTATTCGAGCATTTACTTGTCCACCCACTACGCTCCATTCTGTTAGCATGTCTAGCCGTGTAAAACCGGTTTCTACTCGTTCCGTTTCAGATTCCCACAACAAATTACACAAATTAATGAAGCAATCTAATAATATATTTTCTTAAATTCCGTGTTCTACCTCATGAAATAATTACGATCTGGCCTGATCTGAAGCCCAAGGCATTTAAAATCCAACACATTAAGTACAATTGACAAAATATAGGCCATTCGGCGAATGTTCTTCTCTCGAGGTAACTCGAGGTCTTTATTTAGTTTGTTCATTTATACAAAGTGCCGGAGATTCGCTAGAACAAAGAGAGAAATCCCATTGGATCACGCTGATCGAAATGTCAATCCACAATCAAACATTGAAACGACACACCTGATTACTCAGACTGTACTGCACTACAAACATTTTAAATCAACGGCAGCCATTGTGCCATTTATTGAGGACTCGTCCTTTTTTTACACGACTGTGTTAGAATATATTTATGTATGTTTTCCGTTTCTTTATTCCACCATAACTTCTAAACGCATGATTCGATTTAGAAGTGTTTGGTATTATTAGAATCGTTATGTCATAGGGTACCTTAACTGTCCAAATAACAAGTAAGTAGTTTTCTATACGTCGAAATGTAAAAATGTCAATTAATTAACATGCATATATCGTGTTTAGTGTCAAATGAAAGGTTCAGGATTCAGTACATTCTGGAAATATACATGTATCTATATGGATAAATACATAAACCACAAATATTTCATAAAAAACCGTAATAAAAATATTTATAAATACAATAGTTCTTTTTCTGTAACAGCAGTCGTGTTTTTTATTCTTTTTAATATATTTACGTGTTTAAAATGTTTTTGTTCTCCCGGCTTGTAAAAGAAGCACGTCATACTGAGAAGTGTGACGTGCTTCTCAGTGTGACGAGAACAGTTCTCAGTTCTCAGAACGAGAGTTCTCATCTCCACTTACAACGTGCGATGGTTTTTTACATAAAGATTCAAATTCTTATAAGTCTTCGTGTTTGTGAACAAATTCAATAGAATACGAGCTATTTGAAATCGAAGACTATCGCGGTTGTTTGACGTTATAAATAGGATAAAACGAATTTACCGCGTGAAGTTTGTAGCACTCCTATTTAGAATAAGATCTAATAAACAAAACTAGTTTAAAATAACAGAAATGCCTAAAATACTAAAAATACATTAAACGAATATTTGCAAAGAGTGGAGAACAGGAGAGGGCGAGACGAAGGATGTTCTAGGAAGAAAGGGTAGTAAAATACTTTTTCAACGATACTTGAAATGTAGAAATCTTCTGTACGTTTCTAATATTGGGCAGTTTGTATGCGTGAATACTACTATACTACATATGTAAGTACAATGAGTGCTGCGAGAATCGGCCTCTCAGTCGGTTCTCGCTTGCGCTCCTTAAATGTGGCAATATGAGCAATGAGTATAATTTAAAATGTCAACAGGACTGCCCTGAATGATCGTCCTATATTAGAGATCAAAACCTCTCAACGTTGACCTCCGAGTGACGCGAACGATGACCTCCGAGTTATGCAGGAATATAGAATTCCTAACTTCAGACCCGATAATATAATAGATTTTTTTATAGAAAATTATTCTACACGAAAAACTGAGCTGAAATCATCATCTTATTTTAACATCGATATCTGAAAATAATTAATGTTATTTTGGTTCGTTTTATCGATTTTTCTCTGAGTATTTCTCAAGATTTAAAACATTTTAAAATAAAACTGTAGCCATATGCAATTTTAGACATTTATCTATATATTTTCAGTCTGTCAACCAGTTCGTTTATTTCTGTTGATTATATTAGTCTACCTCAAGTATTCTCTGCCATCTTTTTCGAAAAGGTTGCTGTAAGTAGGCTGCCCCAGTGCCTTGCAGTAAGGGGTTGGACTCTTACGGTCTGTAGTTTGACTTTGGGGTTTTTCCTTAAGTCTAAGTCTGCGATTCATCCAATGGGAGATAAGATCACAAGTCGCAATACCTCCCTAGAGTGGCGGGCTCAACCGATACCTCCTTACTTACTGATGTGACACACTGCGAAATAATACTGCGATAATGACACACTGCGAACCGTACATTCCGGAAACGTGGTCAAACAAGGTTTCATGATTTTGACATGCAAATCAGCCAACCAAATCCGAAAAACCACATCAAAGTCGCTCAAAATTCAGGCACGTTGATTATTTTCATTCACTAGCGGGGTGTTTCAACAAACAATATTACTGTCCCGACAAAGGGACAGTATTGTGAACGCACTATGTGTCTGTGTGTTTTCCTCCACGATATCGCCCAAACGTTTAATCCGATGGGGCTGACATTTTGGTATGCATTCATCACTTGGCCATAACGAGAGTTGGAAAGATTGTGGTTGAAATCGGTCCACCAGAGGGCGCGGCAGTCATACTTTAATCTCGAAATATTGAATTACGAGACTTCAAATTCGATACACAGATGCCTTATCACATAAAATTTTGATTGAAATATCCCATACACAAGCGACACTTATATTTTTTTAACTCCGCCATATTTAGGAGAATACTACATTGAAAAAAAAATTTGAATACCACGGAAATCACTACAAATGTAGTACGATCATATTACTAAAATACTATGAAAATTCTACGAAAATACTACTAAAAGACAATAATCTTAAAACTACATTCGCGATTTTAATCGACCATATTTTATACCGGAGGGGAGGGTTGTCAAGGGGAGAAAGGCGGAGGGGGGAGGCAAGAGGGAAGATTGGCAGGGGGGTGCGAGGGGGGTCACTGTCCACTTGTCGGGAAAGTATTGGGGTGACCAAACCGATTTTTACCCAGTCCCTAGCCAAATGGGGGATGCACCGGAGTCATTTGCCTACAATAGCATTGAAATGTCAATTGTAATGTTCAGAATAACCCTCATTATCGACCTCCTCCCCCGAACCAGCGATCGTGCAGTCTGCTTATTACATATTAGATCAGGCGTCAGCGGTATCTAAGTATTCAAATGTCGAAAGACGCGGTTTGACTTTTGGATCGAGTAGGTCCTTGCATTTTAAATCGCTGTTCTATTACCCAGGTACCTCCATACGTTGATGGTACCTCCATACCATCGGTGGTTTACACCAATGAAACTCCAATCATTACTCGATTTTATGCAATTCTGTGAAATTAGACATGATATCTGATGTGAACCAGGCGAGATTTGTGTATCTGCTCGTGTCGCTTGTAGCGTTTTTACACTTGTCTACAGACAGTCGTAAATTAAAGCGTAAAAGCACTCGATACTCTTTTATACTAGTCAGATTGTATAGTCCTGTCCAGTCATTTTATACCTCCCTCTTATACCCAATTATCGTGCCAAAACAAAATCCCGTATATTAATCGACCATATTGTAACCAACAGTTCAAATTGTAGCATCCAAACTTGCGCATTGTAGCATCCGAACTGTAGCATCCAAACTGAAAATCTTACCGCACCAGAACTATCAAGACATGATTTATTGTACATCTCGCTCCACATTAAGTTACTTAGTTTTAAACCTTTTATTTTTTGTTTTATTTTACCTTATTAAGGGCATAGCCAGATCTAGATAATATATATTACCAAGGATCTGTATTTTTTTACAGTACAAGAAAAATACCCCATTAGTAAAATATACACCATTCCGTCATTACCGAGTTCCACGTCAGTTTTGAACCGTGTTTTTGCTTTACTGCTGTCGGGAAATCATTTCTCTCGATGAAATAAAAGCCCGAAGAGTTAGCTACATATCAATAGATATGGTGAAGAATACATAGACCTAACCGGAAAATCTAACCGGAAAAATACATAGACCACTTGATGAGATAATTGACTGTCATGTTGTTACTCGACTTCTCAAAGGCGTTCGATTATGTGGAGCTCATGATTCACAAATCTCATGGTCCATGAGATAGAGACTAAAGTACTGTACATCGTCTTCCGTTGTTCTACGGGTAGTCGGCAAAACTGCTGTTGTTATTTCGCAGATTATAACGGCGGTGGGGCGGCGGGTTCGGCACCCGCGAATTTTGAAGATCTGCCTTGCACACAACACTCATGTACGTTGTATTACGTCCTTGCGCTCAGCGACGGGTATTGAGAATATTTTAAGAAGAGGGTTCCACGTGATAGAGAGTTTGAAACCGTACCTTGAAATCAGTACAGAACCCTGTTATCCTGACATTAATAACCATAAAGAGATGCCACTGGCGCCTGTACCATATTACGTAACTGTAAAAAGCCCGCAAGTCGCAACATAGCACCGTTAAATCATTCATGTCGTGATTGACGAATGTATGTACGAGTAGGTGGCGGGCCGTGCGACATATGTATGTCACAATGAAACATTCATAGCGACAGCAAACAAACACAACAACCCTCCTTCCCTTTGTTGTGGCACAATGTCTATTAAGACCATTCTATTATTATTTTGCAACAAAAGCGAATGAACGCCACTCAATTGGGGCCCAGTATCGGTAATGAAGTAGGCCAGTAGAGGTTCTAATACGCGTTTCTTCTTCTCCTTCGACTAGTATGTCCTATATTAAACGTAGACGTCTATGTCATCTAATATCATATAACCTTATAACAATAAGCATAATGTTAATAAGTTATTTATTTGCAGCTATTAATACAAAAAAAAAACAAAACTAAAATGGAAACTGAAGATAGACAAAGACTATGTAATAAAACTACGAATGCTGCAAATTAGAGGTATCCTCAGGATATCTTTTAACCTGGTTTTCAGGGCACGTTTATTATTAGTATGGGGCACCATTATTTAATGAAATTCACACAATAATCAAGATCCAATAATTTTAAAATCTAAAACCAAAAAATCAACATCAAAAATTAACGTTTAAATATAAACAAATGAAAAAACAATAATAAAATTATCAAATCAACTAGTAAGCATTAAAGAATAGCTAAAACCTTTGGCTATTCTTTTACGATTTATTGACATAAATCGTTTGCCGTCTATTTTCTTTCGTTTTAGATTTATAAGGTTTTTAAATATATTTTGGAAGAAAGATTTCTCAATGCCTTACTAGTTTTTTATTATGAAACGCAATTTGTAGATAGCACTCATAGTTTCAAACGTTTGTCAATCTTTTGTTTAATCTTCTGCATATTAAGTGCCGAAAGATGGCGTTCTAAACACTCCTTTACGGAATCATACCTCATTTTTTTAAATAACAAACAATTTTTAAATCATAGCTCTTATTATTTTAATAGTATTTACAAAAAGCTGTCAATTTTAATTTCGTATACAAATTTCAATACATAATAATTAGGCGCTTTGATGTTCAAACAGGTTAATAAATGGCTATCTGATCTCTCAATAAGTCTATATAAAAACGTGTTTAAAATGCGATAGATGGAACTAATAATTGAATTTTATTATTGTTATCATTGGTTAAATAATGGGTATTTATAATTAATCAGTCCTTTTTTAAAAAAAACTTCAGTATCATTATATATGGCCAAAAATACGCTATTAGTCTCGCCTGGCAATGCTATTAGTGCTACCTGCATATCGCCGGCGCAATGCTATCAATGCTACCTGCATGGCTTCCGCGCAGAAGAGTTTCCAAAACGTTCTATGGCATTTAGCAATCTAATATCCCATGTAATCAATATTGAAAGTCTGTCATATGTGTATACATAATGTGCAAAAACATTTTAATCAATTGATTGAATTGTGGCAGTAACCGTGATAACAGAGAAAGATTGTAAAATATTTTTTCAATCTCTTTACTTTAGCTTTTAAAGTAGGGCGACAATATTATTTTTTAATCTTTCATCGCTTTGTACGACAGTTTTTCTACAAGTAATTAAAATATTTTAAATCTCAACCTCTTAGATTTACTGTATTCGTTTACTGAACATAACTCTTTCATATTAGCGAAAATTATGCGGAGAGCGAAAAGATTATTGTCAGAGAAGTTGTCGAGAAAAAATACGGGGCAGTTAAATAAGAACAAAAACGGCATTTTTTCCAAAATACACTTTGAAACCCTATAACTAAAATAAAATCATTTTGACGCTGAATTTTGATAGTTTAATCATGTTGAAATATAATGGGTCTGGGTCGACCTCCATTGCACTCTCCATCTCATCAGCAACGATTAACGAAATCCACATCCCATACCTGACACAGGCTCGACAGATGCTTCCTGAATCGTCCCGCGTTGCTTTTGGGTTTACAGGCCTAGCGTTTTCGGTATCATTTGTGCTCTTCGAACTTTGTAATTCTGTTCGTACTTTTCCTTGATTTTAAGAAAATCGGGAATATTTCGAAAGTTTTATTAATTTACAGCCTCGTACCTCTTCCAGTTTCTGAGATAGATACCGAGGATGGGTTGCAACACACATTTCTCTTCAAAACAACACTTGATACGCTCGGATTGGATAATTAGTCTCTGAGAAAAGCCGAATATAGACACGTTGATTCAAAAAGACGAAAATCGTTGGTTCACTTTACGCGTGCTCAGTTCACCGGAGCGATACTCACACAAACTTTCAGCCTTCCTCCTTTAAAACGAGACCAAGATGGCGACACTATATCTATTTTTATCCGAGTTACTGAATCTTGACAATACTCAGACAGATTTGGGCGCGATTGCCACCCTACATCCTGCATTGACTTTTAAGACGATTACAGGTCAAGTTTTGGTCAAAACTTCAAAACTGTAATTTCGAAATACTCTCGGACATACGGTATATCGGAAGCCCACACATACGGACAAATATTTGCATGCAAGCTCACACCATCATCCCTACCATCTACGTTCAGTGCAAACTTCGCCCGTGAATCGAGCACGCGATCTATGCATCGCTGAGCATCTTCCGCAGGAGATGGAACATGTCAATGATGTCCTTAGGAAAAAAGGAAACGGAAAATATCACGAGACACGCTCACGATCTAATACAGACGAAACCCAGAAACCGAGCAGATCAAGAGCATTCTTACCATACGTCAAGGGCGTGACAGATCGAATAAGTAAGATGCCAAACAGATTCGATATAAAAACGATCTTCAAGCCGACCCAAAATATAGCCCGATTTTTGAGGCCTGTAAAGGAAGTAATACCACTGCAAATCCCGGGTGTGTATAAAGTCTAATACAGCTGCGGTTTAGCCTACGTTGGACAAACGAAACGGCCCATAGCCACGCGACTGGCAGAACACATCAAAGCTGTTAAAAACGTTCAGCGCGAAAAATCGGCGATCTGCGAACATATATTGGATAGCGGAAGAAACCACCGGATGCAGTTTCAAAATCCCATTGTGCTATCCAAGGAACAATTCTACTTTCCTCGCATGCTCCGGGAAGCCATTGTAATAAGAAGAACCCCGAACTTCAACAGAGACGACGGTTACAAACTCTATTCTACGTGGAACCCTCATCTTAAAATGTTCCCGCCGCCGAACGCCGAACGCAAGGACGTAAGACAGGATACAGTGAGTGTTGTGTGCAAGACGGATTTTTGAAATTCGCGCGTTTCGAGCCCGCCCCCCCCCCACCACCGTTATAACCTACGCAGTGGCGGTAGCGATATACGGCCTACCCGCAAAACAACGGATTGACAGCTCTTTCAGTCTACCCTGGACAACTGCGGCTGCAACGTCACCGAAACGTCGGGTGCTACAAATTTCACGCGGTAAATTGGTTTCTATCCTATTTATAATGTCAAACAACCGCGATAGTCTTCCATTTTATATGTTTTTTTACCGAAACGTCGGGTGCTACAAATTTAACGCGGTAAATTGGTTTCTATCCTATTTATAATGTCAAACAACCGCGATAGTCTTCCATTTTATATGTTTTCTTACCGAAACGTCGGGTGCTACAAATTTCGCGCGGTAAATTCGTTTCTATTCTATTCATAAGAAAACAATTTTGTATTTGAAAAAAAAATCTATATTTCTGAAACCGGAAAACTGTCGCGGTTGTTTGACACTATTAATAATATTAAAACGATAATGTAACACTAGTTAGGTTTAAAAAATGCTGCAAATCTCCATTTCATTTTCAAGCGACCCGGACGCGCCGGTTATCTCGCTTCCGGCGCGACCGGCATAGTATTACCGGATGATTTCTCGCCTTGAATTTTATTAAACTGGGCTTTGTAAATCAAATTAGGTTTGCTCGATTTCCTTTCGTCCGTCGGCGATGAGCACTAGAGCGCTAATTGCGCAATATTACGCGTAGCACATTAAATGTGGTAATTGGATTGCAATATACTGAAGGTTAATGCAATGAAAGGCCGATATGGTCATCGTTTTATTACAGAAGTTATTATTTAGAGAAACGGAAGACAGCAACGAATTTCAAACAGTAGCCTAGCCAATCCTTCCTCGCGGTAGCGTGCATTGAGGTTGGAGTCAAGGTAGAGTGCGCATCATTTCGAGTTTCAAATTATATTATTAAGCTATGCATAGCTTTTATCGCGGGCCTTAGGCCAGCGCGGCGACCGAATGAAGAAATTTCTTAACGAAAATTAATGATTTTAAACTGATAATTACGTCTAAACGAGTACTGCTTACGATTAAAAAAAAATATGTTTTAAACAAGAACATTTTCCTAATATTCTTAGCTTTGAATATTTTAGATATTGTTTATATTACACAGTGTAATTAATTTGTGAAATTAGGTCTACCGGAACACAAAAACGACTACTACGCAAATACTATCTGGCGTATTATTATGAAATCTGCACCATTTTAAAGATAATTTAATTATCTATCTTTTTATCTACGATTTTTTTCGAATAATCCGTTTTTTTTGCTTTATCGAATAAAATATTCGTGCTCGGCGCTCTATCGGAAGATGTCTAAATTATTATTCCGAATCATTTGCTTCCGCAGCCGCTAATGATTCGGAATAATTTCAACGTTTTCCGATAGAGCGCAGTTATCTGATATCAGAAAAAATAAAATAAATAAAATAAATAAAAAATTATAATTGCATAAGTTGTTAAAAATGCTATGCAATAGCTTTACCGCGGCAGTCCCCGAGTGCCACACGTATTTTTTTAAATTTATTAATTGTAAAATTTACAATAATAATTTACAATAGTCAAAACCTAACTAGGCTGCCGCCTGTTCTAAGGTACACAATTTATGTTAATCAATATCACCTCTTATTTAATTTAAATCTATTCAATATTATTGTACTTTAATTGTATTAATATTACCTGAATTACCTACATAAAATTCGAAAAAAAAGTCAGTTATCAATACCAAAAAATATCAATAACTATTGTAGGTACGTAATTTAAAATAAAAAAAATACTTGTGGCACTCGGGGACTGCCGCGGTAAAGCTATTTCATAGCATTTTTTAACAACTTAAGCAATTTTTTTTTTCTGATATCAGATAACTGCGCTCGTTCGGAAAACGTTGAAATTATTCCGAATCATTTGCGTCTGCGGAAGCAAATGATTCAGAATAATTTAAACGTCTTCCGATAGATCGCCGCGCACGAGTTTTATTCGATAAAGCAAAAAAAACGGATATTATTCTTTGACTATTCGAAAAAATTCGTAGATAAAAAGATAGATAATTAAATTATCTTTAAAATGGTGCAGGTTTCATAATAATACGCCAGATAGTATTTGCGTAGTAGTCGTTTTTATGTTCGGTTAGACCTAATTTCACAAATTAATTACACTGTGTAATATAAACAAAATCTAAAATATTCAAAGCTATGAATATTAGGAATATGTTCTTGTTTAACATATATTTTTTTCGAATCGTAAGCAGTACTCGTTTAGACGTAATTATCAGTTTAAAATCATTAATGTTCGTTAAGAAATTTCTTCATTCGGTCGCCGCGCTGGCCTAGGTCCGCGATAAAAGCTATGCAATAGCTTAAAAATAAAAAAAATACGTGTGGCACTCGGGGACTGCCGCGGTAAAACTATTGCATAGCATTTTTGACAACTTATGCAATTATAATTATTTATTTATTTTATTTATTTTATTTTTTCTGATATCAGATAACTGCGCTCTATCGGAAAACGTTGAAATTATTCCGAATCATTTGCGGCTGCGGAAGCAAATGATTCGGAATAATTTAAACGTCTTCCGATAGAGCGCCGCGCACGAATTTTTATTCGATACAGCAAAAAAAACGGATTATTCGAAAAAAATCGTAGATAAAATGATAGATAATTAAATTATCTTTAAAATGGTGCAGGTTTGATAATAATACGCCAGATAGTATTTGCGTAGTAGTCGTTTTTGTGTTCGGTTAGACCTAATTTCACAAATTAATTACACTATGTAATATAAACAAAATCTAAAATATTCAAAGGTAAGAATATTAGGAAAATGTTCTTGTTTAAAATATATTTTTTTCGAATCGTAAGCAGTACTCGTTTAGACGTAATTATCAGTTTAAAATCATTAATTTTCGTTAAGAAATTTCTTCATTCGGTCGCCGCGCTGGCCTAAGGCCCGCGATAAAAGCTATGCAATAGCTTAAAAAAAATCAATAATTGTTAAATTATACCTACAACATTTGAATATTATTTAAAAAAAATACGTGTGGCACTCGGGGACTGCCGCGGTAAAGCTATTGCATAGCATTTTTAACAACTTACGCAATTATAATTATTTATTTATTTTATTTTTTCTGATATCAGATAACTGCGCTCTATCGGAAAACGTTGAAATTATTCCGAATCATCTGCGGAAGCAAATGATTCGGAATAATTTAAACGTCTTCCGATAGAGCGCCGCGCACGAATTTTTTATTCGATAAAGCAAAAAAAACGGATTATTCAAAAAAATCGTAGATAAAAAGATAGATAATTAAATTATCTTTAAAATGGTGAAGATTTCATAATAACACGCCAGATAGTATTTGCGTAGTAGTCGTTTTTGTGTTCGGTTAGACCTAATTTCACAAATTAATTACACTATGTAATATAAACAAAATCTAAAATATTCAAAGCTAAGAATATTAGGAAAATGTTCTTGTTTAACATATATTTTTTCGAATCGTAAGCACTACTCGTTTAGACGTAATTATCAGTTTAAAATCATTCATTTTCGTTAAGAAATTTCTTCATTCGGTCGCTGCGCTGGCCTAGGCCCGCGATAAAAGCTATGCAATAGCTTAAAAATTTACAAGCTTGTCCAGAATATAATCAAAGTATAATGATTATATTAATGTAATAATAACATAATGACATAATGATAAAATTTAAAAACTCACATGGGGATAATATTCCGGTAATTTTATCCAAAATGGTGACATAGCCGGGAATCGAACTCAGAACCTTAAAATGTATGATCAGGCGACCTAACAATTATTCCCCCGGGCTGTTATGTTCCATGCCACTATGTTGCATATGTGATTTGATATTGATGACGATTTAGTTACATATTGATGGAATTTGCGTTGCTTATGCTCCATGGACCGTCGCCATATCCCACGTGTAATTTGTTTGTTGGTCGTTCGCTAACTCGTTGTATCGCCGCATGCGTCCCGAAATGAAAACACAAACGAGCGTGATGTATTGACTTTATTGTATTGAGCGTGAGGCTTTACTTTGTGTTATAATATTTGAGCGGCTGCCCCGAGCGCTGAGAACGCGACTTGTAGACCATAAGGTGTAGACTCTGGTGGCGTTCTATTTTTCAAACCGAAACGGCCTCTTAACCCGAATCTAATTAGGTCATTCGAAGGGGCTGTTAATATTTGGTTGTTATCAACTGTAAGCTAACAATTTCATACCGTATCAATGTAACAAAACCATGTATCAATGTAACATGACGTAGCAATGTAACATAACCATTTTTTACTCTTATATCTACCACCCCACTGGCGATATCTTTTTGGCGGTATATGCGGGTATGTCGATCACTTTATTTTCCGCCAAGATTTTACTGTCATACGATAGTCGAGCACTATCTTTGCCGCGTCCCATGCTTAATCAACGGTAGTGACGCCGCGCAGGCCAACAATTTTTCCCATCGTTCTCGCCTTCGCTAACTTTCAAATTCCAAAGCATCTAAGCTGCCAAAAATAGGAATGTCGCTACACCACGCCAATTTTTCTATACGAGACGATCTAAATAACTTCCATCATAAATAAATTCCATCCTCCTATGCTTATGACATGAGGTGGAAAAGTTAGGACGAGAATCGGAGAGATCCTCTATACATATTATCAACAACTCGATATCAACCGCTACAAAAAATTTGCTCTTTGACATTGATTGACTTGTTCTCAACTTTATCAAATTCGGAAAGCAGATGGTGGTCTTCGTGGCTTCGTGTGTGTGACAATGTGGATTTATTTATTTCGTTGTAGAAAAGAACTCATATTCGTATACGTATTTTTTTTATTGAATTGTTAGCGATATTGTTTTCGCCGCGGAAACACTAACAATGATTACGGATTTTATTATTAAACCCATGACTATAAAGTTGCCGTTTTATAATCAAAATTTGAAATCATTGACTGCCAACTGCGAGTATACTCATAGTTAGCAAGAATATTTTGTTACATAGACAATTATGAGACAATTCGGAATTACTTAATTGAAAAAGCACATTCTAGGTGCTTCTTAATGATCAATATATAAACACAAATCCACAATGTCTTCGTGGCTTCGTGTCATTAAAAGGCTTTTTTCGTGGCTGAACTAGAACCGGCAAAATAATAAAACATGTACATATTTATTAGTCATCTGTTAAAAGATATGTTGTTCTGGTTTGTACACTCTCAAAAATAAATATTCTTTTTTTTTAAAAATTTGATAAAAAAAATAAAACAGTTTTATTATAAGAGTTATGGATATAAAATCATTGCTAGAAAATATCAAACAAATCAAACAAATCATTAAAATTAAATTATATCTGAATTCAATCCAATAAAATTATCAACAAAATTGAGGCCAACGCTAATGTCAAATGACACTGCTTCTGAGTACCTAGATAAATGGAGAGCGTCATTTAAAGGCTTTTAAGTATTTGACTCGATGTTTTGTGTCATTCCCAATTTCGATGACATAGACAAAGCCCTCCTCAATCGCCTAGAGAAGGAAATTGACATGAGAAAAGCCGACATATAGTTCAATTAACAGAAGCTTTTGTATTTTTTTTTGAAGACATTGAGCAAAAATTCGACTTGCATTTTAACTTTGATTTGAATATCCTACCAACCCTAAAATCCGCTTTTCACGCTCACTCTGCTTGTTTGTTTGTTTAAATTATGTATGTAAGTTTGTTTAAATTACCAAAACTGAATTCATCGCTAACAACTATTTGGATAAAAATAATTTCCTGGAGCATTAGATGGTGTCTCCCAACGCTTCCCTTTTTTGTCAATTTTCCCGAATCTGTCCATAATGGTTATAGTAATGCTACAATTACAGCGTTTTTAAGCTATTACAGTTAACGTCAAGGTTTAGTATGAAGAATTGCAAATAATGTGGAGAAGCTCGTGATAAAAAGACCGATCCTGGTCAATTGCCCCGTTTTTCGGAAAATG
The DNA here is from genome assembly GCA_944548615.1 of Micropterix aruncella. Classification (NCBI taxonomy): domain Eukaryota; kingdom Metazoa; phylum Arthropoda; class Insecta; order Lepidoptera; family Micropterigidae; genus Micropterix; species Micropterix aruncella. Next base: position 62,643,292 of record OX155980.1, on the reverse strand, counting down.
GAAACTTTAATGGGGGGGGGGGGAGGGGTTGGGGTATATCATCTCCGAAGAGACAGTAAACCAATTTGCATTAAAATGACAAAACTGCATATACGGTACATATACTACGTATAATCTGGCTCAATACTTTGATTATTTTAATATATGATACATATATATATATATATATATACAGGTGTCCCATAAAGTATGGATCAAACGAAAGTGGGAAATAGGTGATGCCATGTCAAATCTATTTGACCCTATATGTTGTTATCCGAAAATTGATAGTTAAAAAGGTATTTAACTTTATATTTTTCTACTAAAATCTGGCATCGCATCAAAATAAAAATATTAAAATAAAACTTAAACTGAGATTAATTATTTCTGGTACTTAATTTCATGCTGAAGGATGTGCCTTTCTAATAGTACAAATTTTCTTAAATTCGATACATTGCGTAAATATAAAAAAGGAAAAATTAAAAAATATTTTATATCCAACAAAAAATTTACTACGAAAAATATACTAACGAAAGGTAGAATTTTTTTTTTAAAAATATGTTCGCTTACGTAGATTCTAACGAGGTAAAAACCTATGGATTTTTAATAATAGTTTCATTTTCATAATTATTTTTTTACTATGAAGGCTATTTAACCACATATAGGGTTAAATAGACTAGATATGGCGTCACCTACCTCCCACCCTCCTGCTTTTTTATGTATAGTCAGCACCGACAGGTAAAAATTTTATAAATTAAAAAGCCAAAATTTAAAAAGGCACCAAGCAAGAAATGCATCAAAAAATAATAGCAGCGACTGGGCAAATGATCAATAATCAGCGGCTTTTCTATTTATATAATGGAGTTTTTACCGTCAGTGCTAACTATGCATAAGAACAGGAGGTAGAAACTAAGAATAGCTGATATGATTTGAGTTTAAATAATAAATCCTTATTATATCCTTTTATTTTGTATCTAATTGTAGTCACCTTTATTTGAATAAAAAAGCAGAAACACACCTTCATAGTGAAAAATAATTATGAAATTGAAACTATTATTAAAAATCCATAAGATCATACCTCGTTAGAATCTACGTAAGTAGACAACTGTTTTTTGATAGTTGTCAACTTTCCGTTAGTAAATTTTTTGTCTGTAACACCTAAAAATGAAGTTTTTTGTTGAATCTTTTTTAAAATTTACTATGTTTCTTTAATTGACTCAATTTGTCAAATGTAAGGTAATGTGTACTATTAGAAAGACACATCCTTCAGCATGAAATTATGAAACAAAAACAATTAAACTCAATTTAACTTTTATTTCAATACCGATTTTTTTTGATGCGCTACCACATTTTAGGATAAAATTAAAAAGTGAAATAATTTTTTAACTATCAATTTTCGGATAACTAGATATAGGTTAAATAGACTGGGCATGGCTCCCACCACTCACCACCTATCACCCCCTTTCGTTTGATCCATACTTTATGGGACATCTTATGGACATGCAGCAATTAATTGTGCTTGTGTAAAGAAGAAATAATACAAAGGTCAACCTTTTAATCCATGTCGTATTGGAATTATACACATCGAAAGTTTTGTATTTATGGATGATTTAGTGAAATAAACTAGTTTTTTAACCTAGTTAAATAGGGTTTATTATGTAACTGGGGTTTATTACAAGTCGTTATATGAATCAACAGTTGAACTAAAATACAATCTAAACCCAAAAATTAATCAAGTCCATTATCACAGCCAGAAAGCAAAAACAAAATCACATGAAACCAGAAAACAATTAGAACACACCCAACGTAAAACGAAGGAATGACAAAGGCCCAGGCGCAAAATCTTACCTGCCATCGACACACTGAGTATCTATCTCTGTGTTGCTTATTTACTGTGTCTCTTTCATGCATAAAGTTGCTTAGACAACCCCAACATAAAACAAATGAATGCCGACGGCCCAGTCGTAAAATATTAACACACCGGCACACTGATCATTTATCTCTATGTTACATATGGTATTACCTGTTTTTTTGCATCCATAAACTTATTATTTACCGCTTTAGTTTCGGGATAAAACTACTCAATCGGAACTATGCAGTTATTTTTACTATTAATAGGTGATATTGATATAGGTATATAGTTTGTGATATTGTATTTATATAAATAACATAAACGACTGTATTGTCTAAATTAAAAATAAATAAGGTATTTTAGTAAAAATGTGTAATTATTAAATAAAATATTTTGCAAATTCAGCCCTCTACTTTTTTTCAGTGACGTATTTCAGCTTAGCTGCTGTAGAATTAAATGTTACACTTATAATAAGCTTTCGTTTAGTATATACGACAAAGCGTTACAGCATTCTTCGCAAGTGGGTACGAAATTACCCATTGTCCTTACTGTTATTACTACAATTAGTTAATAACCAGCGATTTTATTGAAAGGTTTTGATATATCTGGGTCATAGCAAATGTCTTTAAGCTTTTGCCTGCCGGTCGTACTCACTATATTTTGACACGATTGGATTCGTCAACTGGGTCCAACTACGCCTCATGATTTATTTTAAGCAATGTCAATCCCTGTATAATTACTAGAAAGTGTTAGACACTGTCCTGTTGTAAATAGCGAATGGAAACCAACGAGTAATCTATTATAAAGTATACCTATTGTTTTTTTTGTACATACTATACAATAATTAAAACGGACTTTATCGCGTGACGTTGGTGGCACCCGACGGTTCAACGTTGTTGCAAACAACGTTGTCCATGGCGGAGCTGGTACTGGTACTTTATGATATCGTACTAAAGTAGCAGGACGCACTCATGTACGCAGCGACTCATCTCCAACTCGAAAGAAAATCGATTTATAGCCGATCTAAAACAAGTCTGCTTATGTTTCAGTAGGAGGCCAAACAGTTGTCCTTGTGTACCTAACTGAAAAATATTGAATTACGCTTGTTTTCGATGCAATTGTGCATTGTACGAAATTATGTATAATAATAAAACGTTGTCTCTTATCATGTCCTCTGTTGTTAAATAACTTTAGTATATAACGGGAAAGAGATAATATTATGTATTTTACAGGTTTATGGTTACATTTTAATCTCAACAAAGAGAAGTTCATGTCAACAATAAGGGAGCCAAATAAATGATTAGAAATCACTTTATTTATCTACGTATTAAGAACACGCATGACTGTCTATTACATATGTAGGTACACTATTTCGACGATTTTAGCAAAGAAAGTGATTATTTTTACCCAAAATAGTTCATGATATTGTTAAAAATTTGATGCAATGATGTAATGGGTGGATACGTCCAATACTACGACTACCCGCACTTAGTCCAATTATAGGACCATTATGGCTTACACCATCATTGATTATATACAATATTAGATTACTGAACTTCATAGTACGTTTTGGCATCCATTCTACGCCGGCGACATGCAGGTGGCGCTGGTACCATTGTCCGGCGAAACTAATAGCTTTTTAGCCATCCATAATAACATTGATAATTAATAGTTTTTATTTCAGCAATGGTGGAATATAAAAAATTTATAATTTAACCAATGAGAACAATAATACAATTTAATTAGTAGTGCCATCTATCGAATTTTTTATAGGTTGATTACAGCATAGAAATAATACGGAGAGATATTAGGCTATCTATTAGCCTATCTGAAAATTAAGGTGCGTAATTATTACGTATTGAAACCTGTATAACAAATTATAAATTGACATCTTTATATAAATAATAATAAAATATTAAGAGCTATGATTTAAGAATTCGTTTGTTATTAAAAAATATTGCCATACCACGAACGCCGCCATATTAAACATAAGAGACGATTAATCAATGTATGGGACTATGATTGTTATCTACACGTTGCGTTTCGTAGAAAATCCTAGCTTCCAAACGTACTACATTGAGCAATCTAAACCCGTAAAAAGTAAAAAGGAATAAACCCTAATTTATAGAAAATTTCATGTTTATTTGGTAGAATTATGCATAGCGCTGAAGGGCTGCTTAGGATTTTCTAAGAGACCGTAGAAATACTTGATACAACGCAAAATAATCCTTCTGTCGTGCCTCTCAGCTATGTACTCTGACCATCATGTTCCCTTTGATAATTCCGCTCTGCGACTAAATCCACCGTGCAGAGTAAGCGCTTCTCAGCATGTACGAGCATAATAGATGGGCGAGTCTTTGTCGGATATTCCGATCTCATATCTTAATCCACGTCCCGATGTACTCCCGAGCCTTTGAGGCTACCAACGAACATATATTACATATATACATGTTACAATTCGTAGGTATTTAATATATTTTTTTGGTCTAATTCCTTACGAATATCTGAATATCACGATTTCACTCCAGAATTAATGGCCTGCACCGTGCATCACTTATTTTATTGTATTTAATAAATTTACAGTAAATATAATTAGGGATGCAATGATTGTTGATTTACCAATTCCGATTCCGAATCTGATTATTGTCGCAGTTCTGATATGTTCATTTATCCTGCTTAAAAATGTGCAAAATTGAATGTCGTATTATTCATACATAAGTAATTCCATTATAAATGTAACATTAATTCGGTCCTCGAGACATTTGCGTTTGGCAATGTAAGCCTTTGCGCGAGCATTTGGATTTATCTCGAAATGTTTCCATAACGCGCTCTTTCCCATCTTGTAATAAAGTGACTAAACAAAGCTGCAAACCGCGAACGGCGAACCCACTGGAAGCGAAAGTTTCTGACGGGCGGACCAGCAAGTAGCACTGCCTGCCTGCCTGCCTGCCCACCTGAGCCCGCCTGAGCCCACCCAACGAATCAGAATAACGATAATTATTTTTATATTACAATATTAAATTCAGTTATCGTCCTTTGTAAAGCATTTTATGTACAAAACTGCAAGGCGATAATCATGTAGTGTGCGGCCGCTAACTCTGTCACACTTTAGATACTTAAACATCGTTCTGCTAATTGCCCCTTTGACCTATCTAGCCTGCTATTATCCAAGCCACGCCGCACGGAGGGACAACGTAGAAAATCACAAAAAGTGCTCCTCTAGTGTGATTTCATAATGACATATTATTGTACATAGACTTCGACAAACAAAATGTATTAAAAAAATAAATATAGCCATTTTGAAGGTTCCTATTACTCGTTCCTCCTCTGAAAAACCCGTTACTTATTCATTGGTAACTTAAAATATAAACATAAAAACCAATAAGAACTTCGAAACATAAAAGACAATAGAGATTTCATATTACATCTGCCCGGATAATAATCATTAAATACATACATCGACTGATTGACGCAGCTGATTTTATCATCCTACTAATTCTACTAATATTATAAACGCGAAAGTTTGTATGTATGTATGGATTTTTTTTACTCTTTCACGCAAAAACTACTGAATGGATTTTGATGAAACTTTACAATAATATAGCTTACACATCAGAATAACACATAGGCTATAATTTATAAAGATATATGGTTTTCTATCATCATTATCACAATTTTCCATCACCACGCGGGTGAAACCGCTGGGCGCAGCTAGTAATATTATAAACGCGAAAGTTTGTATGTATGTATGGATGTTTGTTACTCTTTCACGCAAAAACTACTGGATGGATTTTGATGAAACTTTACAATAATATAGCTTGCACATCAGAATAACACATAGGCTATAATTTATAAAGATATTGTGTGAATTATCTAAAATATATCGATAACTGTCAAGTAAGTAGAAAAAAATCTAAGAAATTGACATTCGAAATTTAATTCTATCCTACTATCCTACTAATCCTACTATAATTATAAACGCGAAAGTTTGTATGTATGTATGGATGTTTGTTACTTTTTCACGCAAAAACTAATGAATGGTTTTTGATGAAACTTTTCAATAATATAGCTTACACATCAAAATAACACATAGGCTATAATTTATACAGATATATGGTTTTCTATCATCATTATCACAATTTTCCGTCACCACGCGGGTGAAACCGCTGGGCGCAGCTAGTAGTATATAAAATGTTCTATATTACATTAGTTCATAAGGACCCTTGACGGTGTAGGTATAAGAGGCAGATACAAAGAGTTACTGCGCAGTTACCTAAGTGATAGAGAAATGGCGGTAAAAATAGGGGACTCGATTGGTATAAGTGTTAGGATAACAGAGGGTACACCACAGGGCTCCGTATTGGGACCTATGTTTTATTTGATATATTGCAACACTATATCGAATATATTTTTTAAATCAAAAGTGTACCAATTCGCTGATGACACAGCGATAGTGGTTGAGCACGATGACGTAAATACTGCAAACACAATCATGAACCAACAATTCCTACAACTGTTGCGCTGGTCCCATGACAACGGCCTCGTTATCAACCATACGAAGACAAAGGTATTGTACGTCACCTCTCCCTATAAAAAAAGGGGCGAGATAGCTATTAAAGCACACTCGTATACGTGCATTCACGATAACGTATCACATCTAAACTGCTCCTGCAATAGTCTAGAGGTTGTGAGTACACATAAATACCTGGGCTTAATACTTGACAAAAACTTTAATTGGGAAAGTCACATACTTCTACTGTGTGGAAAACTCAGGTATTTTTTAAAACTATTCTTTCACCTGAAATCCGTAGTACCTCATAATATTATGAAAATCATATACTTTTCACTTGTAAATTCTATACTAGGATATGGCATTCAGGTATGGGGACTTACATTTCCCACGTACGTTAGGAAAGTGGAAAATATTCAAATTCGAATACTGAAACAAATGGCACCAAAAGGCTCAATACAAATTAAGCAAAATAATTACACAGAACTCTACTCCTCAATTGATGTCTTGCCTATAAGTTTCTTCGTATGGTATAAAATTCTGCTTGACAACAACGAAAACGGTTCGTTACGAATACCTGCCGATCATATACACAGAACTCGGGTACGTGAAAAGGGGTATTTGAAATATAACAAGCAAAACAATTATTACGGCGATAGAACTCTTGAATTCATTGTTCCAAAATTATCCAATCACTTTTCAATAAAATTAGACAACTCAATCAGCAAATACTTACTAAAGAAAACATTGAAACTTATACTACTAAGCAACCTAAATAATGACTTACCCAGGCGAGCTAATTGAAATAATTTAAATATTATGTAATATAAATACTATAACAGAGAAATTAAAAACTATATTAGTGTAAATTAGCATAAATATGTAAAAGAAGTAGCATAACTGTGACAAGTAAAAATTCTATTAGACTAAATTAGCATTAACATCAAGTAGAATAATTATGGTAAACCAAGCTAATTAAGATAAGTTAGGTTAGGTTAGGGCATAAGTATAGATATCTAGTATGAATCATTTCATTAGTGTAATCATTTGTTATTGTAATTGTAAACAAAGTAAGTATACCAGGATAATTAGTATAGGTTAGGTTAGATTAGTAAGTAGGCATATCAATTTAGTGGAAAAGCATATTTATAAGTGTATATTCAGCTAGTTATGATAGGAGATATAGGTCAGATTAGGTTAGGTTAGGAAGTCAATGCATCTACTTAACGTAGAAAGTTATAATAGTTAATAAAAGTATAATAGGTAATAGATAATATAAGTCAGATATAAACACATTATTGTTAGTTACCCACTGAAAAGGCACTAGCCTTAGTGGGGAACTGTGACATGTAATTTGTATCTTTTTTTATGAATAAAGACTACTACTACCAAAAGTTTAATTGAATATAAAGATTCCCCCCCCCCCCCCGGAAGTATAACAAAAAACATTCGGAACAAAAAACTTTGAATTTGAATTATAGAAGAAAACCTTACTTTATTTTACGATTCGGAAATTTCTCTATTAGGCATATCTCAATATAAACTCAAAAATTAATAGCTAACAATACGTAAAGTAGTGCGTGTCTGATTCTATAGTATCCATTATAATAATGACAACATTTAACTTCACAAGTAACTATAATCGCTATTCGAATGAAAGCTTTTGCAATGACGATTAAAATATTTCGTACTTCTCCAGCAAGACCTCCTATATTCCGACCGACTCTGGATGAAACGGCGGTGTACGATAAATAAATAAGTGCGTTTTACTCACTCCTTATTTTTCTTTGGACTGTCGGAAGTATTAATCCAATCTGGGAAATTCCTTATTTGATAAAAACGAATTTCGGTCAGTTTTTCGGGGTCAAATATACGTCTATATACAGTATACCGCCCCGATTTATTTACGAACGCGGCGCGGTAATAATATACGAATGCGATATATTAATGCGGCTCGCGTGACTGTCGCATTATCTTACTACGCGGCAATGGTTCCAAATGGTTCCGTGCAGGTTGGGCCCGATGTGTTTTCCTAGGTCGGCCAACTCGCGGTTCAGCTCTCATCCGGTAGCCTCCTCGAAAAGGGACTTAACCTGAAAGGGCCGCTGTGAACACTGCCTGCGGCTGTAGCCTGCAGTCGTAGACATCTGGGGGTGTCAACGCAACGGGCAAACCCAGTTTTAAGGACAGCAGGTCGTTCTACCTCCTATAGAGTGAACGTTAAGACAGCGGGCAGACAGTCCACTGTCTAACTTCACTCGTCATCCAGTCTGGTCGCGGGTTCGAAGTCGCTTTCGCGGCCTATATTTGATGTTAGCAGTAATTCAGTTCGAATTTATCGCGGACCGGGGTACCATTTGTCCGTCTTTCACACGGGATCGGGTAATAGAAGGAAAGATGGTCGCTGACATTCGGTCAACAACCACCCCCGCTGCTTAGTAAATGTATAATACCGATTCTAGCCCCCCCCCCGATCATTCGCCGGAAAACACAGTCGATTGCCTAACGCCGTACTATCCGTAAATCGCCCAGCATCGCCCGAGGTCTTCCCTCAGAGGATCGGATCCCTGCCCACGACACAGCCGTGACAGGGGGAGTCTTTTCCAGGTTCGTCCCTCTTAGAGAACGCTACCGAATGGGAGTTGAACGGTGAGCCGACCCAAAGTAACAAGCAGGGGATATGGCCTAAGCTGCACAGAACCGATAGCTGCTACCTCTGTGCAACTAGCGAATTACAGCGGGAGCCCGGAAACGTATGTTTCCTAAGACAGCGGGGTGTCGACCTGACGTCACCTATAGAAACGATAAACGACTCGTTGGCACCCGAACCCGAGTGCGTTGCAATCAAAGCCACGTCACGGGTCCACGACGAATGTACAGCTTACAGCAGGTAGAGGTCCACAAACTGCCGCAGGGGCGACTTCGGATCTAAAACCAGACTAGAGGACGGATGTACTAGGAGGTCATTACAAATTTTGTATAAATAAGGTAAGTAGCTGAATCTGGGTTCATAAGATGGAGCAATTTCCTGGTGGGAAATATGTCAGTCTACCAGCGCTAAATGGTTGCGTTATCGATACGAGTATATAGCGCCTGGGAAAAAAACTCCTAGTATGTTGACGACCACGGTAGTATTTTTATTAAATATTGTGTTTATTGGCTCTTTGTTCATGATAAAACTGTTAACGATATTGGAAATGGCTGAATTTCGGTCTATCTGATAAAGAGTAATTCTCTGATGTAATATATGTCATTCTGCTGGCGATATGTGGTTGCGTTATCGATATAGCGCCTGATGAACTCGTGGTATTTTTTAAAAACGGTGATTAAAAAAACATATTTTTACGACCACGGTGGATAAATACTTTTTAGAGACTATGTCTGCATAGCGCCATCGAAGAATTGCTCTATATCCTATAAGCCCAGATGTAGCCATTTAACTTATCGTTACCAAATTTGTCATGACCGTCCATTCTGTTATAACTTTTTATAATATACTGTTATTACTATATACTATTACAGTACAACCACCTATAACCAACTTATAACAAACTTCAATATAACGAATTCCTCGATATGACGATTTCTTTCTAATCCCCTTGAACTTACAATAAGATCGAATTCTAAATATACCTCTATATTACGAAAATAATGCGTGATGTAGCGAATTTTTGATCCTCTCGGAAAAAAAACGCTTTTATACAGGATGAATTTTTAATTAGTGACAGCTTGTTCAGTACGACGAAAAAAGCAACTTTTAATTAAAAAAATCAAAAGTTTTTTTTTTGTATTAAAGAAAAGTTTGAGAAGCGTTAAGCGCGGTGCGCCATCTAGCGGTAGGTAAAATATCACTAATAAACAATATTAGCGATATTTTACCAACGCCACTGGGTATGCAATCTAGCAGCAAAATCTTCAATCATGGTCTTGGCAAGATCTAAAAATCTAATCTCGCAAGATCTCGGTATTTTGCAAGATCTCGCAGATTTCAGAATATATATATTTTTTAAAATAATTATTTTGATTATTTCTATTGCCACTTAAAGTTACGTCGTAAGGGCGAAATATTGAAATAAAATATGTTTTAAATCATTTCTATTAAAAAAATAGGAATAATTTTGTAGGTTAAATTGTCGATACCACAGCTAACAGGTACGCAAACTGCAGCTATTGTGCTTTTGTCCCGCTTGGTTCAAAGAGATTATTAAATAGTCAGATATATAGTCTGTCCGAACGCTCCTGGCATGCGGAGTTATAAAAGTAAGAACGAAGTAGCGTAATTTCTTTTCTGACAAGTTTGTCAATTCAATGGAGTAACCATTTGCACGTGATGGACGTTCTTGTGGGCAAGCTTTTAAAACAATCTCACTAAGAGAGAGAGAGAGAGAAAGAGAGAGAGATGTGTTTGCGGTTGCGGCTGCTAAAGATAGAGGCAAGTTATCATCATCGTAACTTTCGTTCGCTGGGTCTACTATAACAACTGCATCTGCAGATATAGACGGACGAGCAAGTCCACTATTCGTTTGAGAAAAATGGCCATTTCGGTTATGTCCATACAATCGTTCGATCAAATGGTTGACTGTAAGATATCGCTATAGCGATAAGTCCGCCATTTGTGCATAAATTGTCTTTTTTATAAAACCAGTGTATTTTTTATAAAACCACAATAAAGTTATTCTATTCTATCAACTTCTCTTGATCAGAGATTTTGATGGAAATCTTGCAAATCTTTCGAGATCGCGCGTGATTTTGCATGCAACATTAATCTTGCAAAATCAGTGCGAGATCTATAGATATTCCCTATAGGCTACTTTATTACTCCCCTAATGGTGTACTGTATTGCTCACTCTGTTTCTTTGCACGGTACAGTACTGAAATATTATTTTCAGTTAAATACAGAGGTGTGTTCATACAGTATTACAAAATAAACTTCTGTGTTTTATATTGTTACGTTTTTATTTTGTAGACCTATAAGACTCGATTTAGCGAAGCTTGACGCCGCAACGTGAGAAATTCCTCGATATAACGACTTTTTTAATATCCCCTTTAAGTCCGTTATATCGAGGTTGTACTGTATAAGAGGCTTGCCCGCAGCAATGGACAAACTTCAACATCAACTGCTGTATGGCTTGTATCTAAAACAGTAGCGGGTAATAAACCATCCCATATTCCTCACATTGAAGCATGACTCGCTTAGCGTGATACGATCGAGTGGCTTGTTTGGCCAATATGAATGGTAACGATTTTCCACCCATATTGATTAAAAGTTTTCTTTCGCTTTTAATAATGGAGAGAAGACCTTGTATAGGTTTTCCATTAAGGCTGTATTCGTGGCGTCATAATCCATATTTTTGGTATATGCATACTATTAAATCCATACATGGAATCGTTCATTTAAAAAGTCCATGTGCAAGCAATGCAAACAAATGCTGTAAGTCGGTAGCAATCTAGTTGATTGTCGCGTTGGGTTTTGGCGTAATCTGTCAACCAGCTGGTTTACAGCTGCTGGTTAGGCTAGTCGACCTCGTGTGCTTTGCGATTTTCTTCTAAAACGTCACTGCAAACAGTTATTTGACGACGGTCTTAAAAGAGACAATTTCAACCCTACATTCCTGAAACCATTGATCATATAGCGTATGAGATTGCTCAACGCAGTACTACGATTTGGCAGCCAAGATTTTACCACCAAACGCATCGTAAATATTAGACCTAACTTCAGACACGACAAAACATGATTTCAATTATTGTGACATTACCAGCTAACGTTTTATTTATTTATAAAATGATAGTTCAATATTTCGAGACTTACGAATTCAGAATTTGTGTTCAACATAAACATAGCACTAGACAGATATAAAATGAACGGCTGTTTATCCCTCCGTTTCGCAAGTTTTATTGGAAAACAAGATTGAAGTGTCTAACGCCTCGTTTATTCAATAAAATTCCTCTAAACATAAAAAAAAATTAAAAATGGACACAAAAAAAAAACATTAAAAATAGTTGCATTAAGTACGTCTTTTTTCGTAAACATTATCGAGAGAGTGACTTTCTGTTGCTAATTATAATCAATGCAACTGCTTTTCATATACAATATGGTCACACAAGTTTCACTATGGTTATCCGGCCTGGCTGAATTTGATTCAAAAGCTGTATTTTAAAGATGGTTAAATAAATAAACATAAAAATCATGGGCCCGAAGGAGCATAAGAGGAATCACCGCATAAACAAATGCCATATGCGAAGAAGCTACCGATAATGATATTTACAGTTCCACGTTAGCGGCTCCTTAGCAAAGAATAATAATTGAATAAGTAAAGTGTATGGCTTGGTGTCTCCTGCTTCGCGTCACGTCTGCCTGATTGCTAGCTTATCGTATTGTAAGGCGTGTGAAGAATATTTTTTGTGTTTCGTTATAATTGTTTTGTAAACACGCACTCAATGTGCTGGTATTCATATGAGAGAAGCGCTTTGAATTGTACAACGTGCTTCGAAGACAGATAGATACCTAGAAGATATACATACTGTTAAATAAATACCGGGAATAGTTATGCAAAAAATGTAAGTCAGTAGCAATACATTTAATTCTTATTTTTTTTCTATTATTGACTAATAGAAAGAATAAAGATGAGGTTCACAGATGAGGTTCACATCAAGATTAGGTTCACACTTTCCATTCGTGGACATCGCATTTGCAATGAGGATTCCGGTCGGAAGGAATTTCTGGACTCGCTCGAATCAGCTCTGCTGAAAACGGATTATCCCACTTAATTACTGCCAAACAGATAATTCCGAGCCACAGACGCTTCCAGCAGAACGCCCCCAGAAGTTCTACAACGATGGAATCCCTGCGATTATGTACTACGTACTTCTCTGGGGTGGAAAAATTAAGACATATTCTAAAAGATTTATTCCCCATTATTTCTTCCAGCCCGCTGACTAAAGACCTCTTATAGGCCCCACCCAACATCGTGTACCGGAGACCTCCCAACCTCCGTGATATTCTGTCTCGCACTGCCACTAGTGCCAGCATCAGCACCCCATTACCGCCAGGCTCCTTCCCTTGAAATAAGCCACCAAGATCGTGCGATTCAACCCCGCTAGACTGTTTCTTGTGGGCTTTTCTGAAGTCGCAAGTCTACGCCAATTAGATCAATTCAATAAGTCGATGCCCTCAAAATCAACATAATCCAGGCCATCTCTTAAATTAAGCCGTATCTATGGCGCAGTCATACAATTGCATTTAATAAAATAATAAATGTACTAAAATCTAATTTACAACATTTCAAGACGATTTTTAAACTAGTGTAACATACGTTTATACGCTCTCTAAAAATATATGTGTAAGCAGACTCCACCGACTTCAGTTGATTCGCGAGCACGGCTTCGCAAATAGATTATGTGACCGAGCTCAATTACAATTATCCGGAACAAAGACGAACCTTCGCTTACCTGCTAGGATTATCAACTCTGCCTCGGATCAGCTTAAATATAGGCCATGATGGGCATTTCTCGCGCAATTTAAGGGAATTATATCGACTCGTGAAACACTAGTAGGGTATACATAAGAATAGTATTCGTATTGCTTGAAATATGCGAAAGTTGAAAAATATTCTTGGATTTTTTCCAACATCCTCCCAACGGTATAAATATCCTCATGTGGATTCCGTATAACTACATTCGTTTCCAATCTACTTCTCACAGTTAAATTATACAATGTATGTATAACCCGTATATTGTAAAAATGCTTTAGGTTACGAAACCTAGCAACTTTTTGAGACCGTTGAAGCCATAAAAACATAATTCGCAGAGGGAGCTCATCTTTTGACGACTGGATTATTCGTTGGCGTAAGTGTATCTTATCAAGCGGCGTATATATTTTATAAGGGACAAAATAAATCGGGTCAATTAATCCAATATTTTTTATGTTATTGATCAATTGCTGGCGTTCATTTAATAGAACAGTAGAAAGTTAATTTAGAAATTATGTATTGTGACGTATAATCGCAAAGACAATCTCTTACAGTCAACTCATACATTTTTGATTGAGTTTTTTGTGCAACATATAAGGAATATTTTTGCTTAATGTTGACAATTAGATTGCATAATGTGGACAATAACCAATTGATGGTAATCTAATTTTTAATATCCCTAATAATAATACCACAGTTGCAAAAAGCGAAATTATGCGCATTTTTTTAGTTATACTCGGGTGCGACATAGTTATACTCTTATACCACCGGTTAGTTATACTCCGGTTCAAATTATACTCCGGTTCCGTTTTATGCGACATGTCGAAAGAATTCGACATGGTGACTCACGAACTATTATTAAAGAAAAACGGAACAACAGGGTAATCCAGCTACCAATAAATGGTTTCAGAGCTACAATGAGAAACCAAGTGACAGAACTGAGTAATTAACATTAAGGAAAATTGAAGAAGTATTATCAGATTAATGGGAAGAAAATTGGGCGTACCACAAGGGAGTATTTTAGGTCCAACCCTCTTTATTTTATTTATCAAAGGTTTTGCAGCTGTTTTTGAAATATTCTTAAAATTTGAAAAAATGCGAAAATACGCACCTGAAAAAAGTTTCACTAAAATTTCTCTGAAGATGAGATTAAATACAACAAATGAAGCCTACTTTCATATTGGTCAGTTATTTTGCCCATATGTGGCTGCAAGTCACCACCTTAAAACTTGTAAACACCACATTACTCGAAAACTTCTCAAAAATTCCTTGTTTCAGAGAACTTTCTCAAAATGAGCTGATTGCTGGATATACTCACTTTCATCGCCTAATGGTTTTAATCAATAAATAGGAATGAAGATGCCAATGTCTGCTGAAGCAGCATTACAGAGTTAGTTACGTCTACGCTGTTAGTTGAACAACGTAGAAGCAGAACGCTTCTTTATTAAATATAATGTCGCCGTTACGGACAGAAAGTTTCTAAATGGTCAAATATTGGAAGTACAACAATGTTACCTTTTAATTAATATTAAATATAAATTTTAGGTCTATTAAAAAGTTGTTGTATATGCAATATATGCGAATTTTAGCAAAATTTTGATATTTACATTTTTTTTGCGAATTTTTTGTTTTATTTTTTTTGCGAATATTGCGTACTTCTAATTATAATCAATACATGGTTCAACAAAAAATAATTTAACACTTAATTCATTTATCCAAGACAGTTTATATATTTTATTGAAGCCATAAAAAAGGAAAACATTCCGATACTAATTCTAGGATCAAATAATATTGCCAATGTATACACTTATAAGTTTCTGGGGATAACCAACCAAGATCAATGTTTAATGCGAAACCAAGATCAATGTTTAGTCGTTGCGATTTAAGTGGTCAATAAATGTGTGGTTCTTCATACAAAACGACAATACAAATTATTCTCGATTAAAAAAATGGCAGTGTCATGAAACTTACAATATCGTTAGATCATAGTATCGTACAAGGGTGCTGATTGAGTAATTGTTTAGAGGAATGTTTAATACGGAAGTTATTATAATTTTAAGATTTAGCAAGATAAACGTCTATTTTCGTTTTTTCAATTTATTTGTATGTTTAAACACTTAATTCTAATCAATATTGCTGAAAAACCAATGCACTAAAAAAATAAATTAATAAATATGTCAACTAGAAAATAGACAAATAGAATGTCGTGTAAAATAATAGCTATCACAGAAGAATGAAGAATGTAATTTAAATAGATTTGGGTCGGCAGTAAATATATCGAAGTCTGGTGCCATCGCGGTAATGTCATTTAAGGCGCCGCAAAGCACGCGCCAATAAGTTCCATTTTATAATATTGTGCGAGATTGCGTTATTGTGCGAGAACGGCTCCGCGAAAAAATAGTGCTGTCGAGCATGAGGAGAATTATAATGCCCGAAAAGATCCACCGTATCTTTACTTCGAATCAGATTAAAACTATAGGACACGGTCAGCATTTCTCTTCTAATACATAGATAATTATAGCAATCCGTGCCTGTGATAAATGCAGTCGAATACAAACAATTTTAAATATCCGTACTGCTTGAAGTATAAAAGTCTCAAAAAACGCTTCTGTACCTTTTCCAGCATGAATAGGGCTTCCATATTTGGTAGGAGTCTCATCGGGACGCTCTGTAATGGAGAGTAAAAAATAAACGCAATTTACGGCAAGACAAAAATGTATTCGCTGATTTAGATAGTTACACATTTAACACATTTACGTAGTTTCTGATGACTACTTTTTGCAGCAATGCGGAATTCCATTTAACAAAATTATAAAACCTTCTGCAAGTCACATTATTATTATAGTTCACCTGACACTGTAATATCGACTCCACAGTATTTGGCAGGATATTTTATTTTCGTCACTATAAACTACTCAACATTAAAGAAACGTTGCGGACTGAAATTGAAAAAAAAATTGGCATAATTTTGGCATGTTGCTTGGTGGCAGTTATGGCACAGTAATATTGGCATTCGGTATTTTTTTCTGGATTGTCGGTTTTCCTAGCCAATTATACAAAAAGTTGTTTTTTTAAAAATAAAAACAAGTATGTACTAGAAAAAAACACTAAATAATGAGGTTTTCTCAAACCGATACTAAGATAGAATAAAAGAAAACCAAATGAGGAAAAAGCAGAAAGAAACTTTATACTAGAAATTTCAAGTTTATTTTTTTTCTATTTCTAAAAGTCGCGAAAAAATCACTGCGATTATTTTGTTGTTAAGCTTTCATCTATTATTTTTTTGTTGAAATATACAGAAAAAACGAAAGAATTTTGAAAGATTTTCAAAGCTTTTAAAGGATTTCTTTACTTATTGACCTATAAATCGACACTGTGGTTTGTTATTTTAGGGCTTAACTACATCCTATCATTTATATGCTGATGACCTCCAATTTTATCTCCATGCGAAACCCCATGACCTACCTTCTGCCGTGTCGACTTGAACTCAAATTTAGAACACTTATCAAGTTGGGCCGAAAAACATGGCATAATCATAAATCTGGCCAAATCACAAGCGATTGTAATTGGTGGCCAGAAACGCACGTCTACTACTAATAAAACGTCAATATCACACCTCAAAATAAACGGTAATATTATTGAGTATTCCAAAACTGTGAAGAATCTTGGATAGTCATAGACGAATTTCTTTCGTGGCAGGCACACGCCAACCAAATTAGTCGTCGTATTTTCAATGGCCTTCATAGCCTCCGAAGGTTACAGAGATTCCCTTCCAGCAGCAACTAAACAAACTATAGTAAGGACTCTGCTACTTCCAATTCTAGACTAGGCTGATGTCGGTACTATAGATATTAAAGAGAAGATACTTGATAAATTCGAACGGCTACATATCTGCATACGATATATATTCGACTTGCGTAAATTTGATCACGTAAGCGAATATCGCGATGGACTTCACCGGCTTCGAATTCGTGAGCGCAGAAATCTGCATGTCCTCTCACTACTTTAAAAGTCCTAAATAGTCCCATATCACCTCCCATCTCTTTCACCCGTTAGGAAGTCATGGTTCGCCAGGAAACAGTAATGCGTCAAGACTCCCCCGACTGTTAGTCAGAGTGCACAATCGGTTAGCTTATGCCGCACGGTGCGCAGACCGTCCAGGAGCGCCAGAAGGTTTACTCCTAGGGGAAAGTAGCCATAAGGCCAGAGTCCTGCTCGGGCTCGCACTTCATGCGTTGAGGCCGCCGGATGGGTGTTGACCCGTGAGTGTGGCCAACCCTGAACAGAATGGGTCTTCGTGGCCAACTCAGCAAGGGACCATTAGCTCCCATGTATATATGTGTATAGGTTTATGTATGTGAGCTGTCTTATTGTTACTTTTATTAAATTTTACAACGGTTGGCTGTAAAAAAATCGCAAAACGATAAGCCCGTCGTTTAAGTTACGTTAAAATAGAATTTAAGTTTTCTTTACCAATGTAATTATTTTTAGTACAATAAAGGTATTTTTCATTTCATTATTTTAAACATCGGAATCTGAAATTCTTTTTAACTATTTTGGCTCGTTTTTATCGATATTTATGTGCGTCTTATAGGTTTTGTTAACCGACTTCAAAAAAGGAGGAGGTCCAATTATCAATTCGGTTCAACCTTTTTCTTTTTTTATGTTTGTTACCTTAGAACTCGGCTATTTATGAACCGATTTGGAAAATTCGTTTTTTATTTGAAAGGATATACTTACAGATTGGTTCCATTTTTATCAAAATCCTGTTCTGATGATGGAATCCATTAGGAATCGAGGAAACTCCTCAAATATCATCATATGAAGTTGAAAATTTACATGTTGGTTCAATTCCGATGACAATGCATTTTTTTAATGGTAAGCATGGCCTGATTCTACACCTTGGATTGGCTCCCGACGAGTGGACTCCTCAACTGTCAACAGCACAGACACGAAATTTTGAATACTCATTCAGTTATGATAGCCCGTTTTAAGTTTCACCATGACATGGCTGTTGCACCCAGGGTTGGCTCCCGACGAGGGGACTCCCAACGATCAACAGCACGGACACGAAATTTTGCATATGCATTCAATTACGACAGCCAGTGCTAAGTTTCACCAAGACAGAACTGCGGCACCCAGCGTTGGCTTCCAACGAGGGAACTCCTCAACGTTCAACAGCACAGACACAACATTTTGTATACGCATTTAATTATGATAGCCCGTTCTACGTATCCCCATGACATGGCTGCTTCACTTACAAAAAAGTCGGGTTTTTTGTCGTTAAAATTTTGTCTATTATGAAAAACCAAAATATTTTCCAATAAAGCAAGGTTACAAATAAATAACATAATTATTAATAATAACCATTATGCCAGAATAGGTGCTTCTGTGCATTATTCAATATTTTGCGACCATTACACTTTCTCTTTTTCTGTATAATCCGGAATTCCCCACCCCCTTCCCCCTCTAAATTCATGGACTTCAATTGTTATTTCCTTGAGAGGAAAAACTTTCTTTTAATTTGCTTGTTGTTAAGGTAGTAAGATTCAGCGTATTTCAAACTATGGATTGCCACCAAAACATCGAAATTGAAAAAAGAGTTGGAAATTGCTCTTTCTCTGTGGTTTTCAAACCTGTTATTTAACGCAGTCGTTATTTGAGCACCGGATCGTGTCTCTTCGTCCGTCTAGTAGACTATATCGTAGGTGTTTTAACAAAAATCACCTTTCTGTGCATTTTGCACGTCATTTATATATTAGGAATTTCGTCATTTGTATCTTTGAATTGAAACTTCGATTTTTTTTTGTGATATTGAACATTTATTTCGAAGCAAATTGGAAAAGTGTATTTCATGCAATGTATTGTCCATCGCTAGCTATGACGTTCTCCCATCTTTCTGGCAAGTGACAGATTTCCCGGCGGAAGGAGTCTTCGTGCTTGGAGGCTATTCACGAATCTAGCCATTTTTCAATAATCTCGAAAGACTGGAAGCGCTGCTCGGAAAGGCCATGGGCCATTGTCCGGAACAAATAGTAGTCGGATGGCCCAATATCTGGGGAGTACGGTGGGTGAGGTAGGATGTCACAGCGAAGCGTTTCCAGAAAGTTCTTAATCTGCATCGCGAAGTGTGGTCGAGCATGGTCGTGCTGGAAAATTACCTTGTCGTGCCTTTTAGCGTATTCCGGCCGTTTTATCTTCACAGCATCGCTCAAATTATTGAGCTGAGCTCGATAGCGATCGCCTGTGATGGTTTCTCCCGGTTTCAGCAGCTCGTAATAGATGACGCCCTTTTGGTCCTACCAAATGCAAAGCATTACCTTGGATCCGTGGATGTCTCTCTTCGGCGTGGCTGTTGAGGTCGATGGAAGTGATTCACCGGGGTACGAGCGATATTTTTTGCGTGTAGGGTCTCGTAAAAGATCCACTTTTCGTCGCCGGTGATTATTCGGTGGAGAAAACCTTTTCTTTTTTGGCGGCAAAGGAGCATTTCACAAGACATAAAACGTCTTTCAATGGCTCTTGGCTTCAACTCGTGAGGAACCCAATGCCCTTCCTTTTGAATGACTCCCATAGATTTAAAACGTTTCGAAACGGTTGAGGGATGAACATTAAGCACTTCACTTATCTTTTCCAGCGTCAGACTCGAATCTTCATGGAGTATTGACTCCAATTCGGCTTCTTCAAATTTTTGCTCCTGGCCTGGGCGCTCCTTGTCTTGCACGTCGAAATCACCACTTTTGAATCGGAGAAACAAAGTCGCAACAGTCCTTTCTGTTGGAGTAAATTCACCGTAAGCCTCCAGCAGCAATATATGACATTCTGCGGCAGTTTTCTTAAGATGAAAGCAGAAAAGCATTGCTTCCCGCAAATGACGTTTTGTCGGCTCAAATTTCGACAACGTTGAAGCTAACAAAATTACCGTTGTTGACACTTCAACGAAATGACACAGACTGATAATTGAAGCCTAATGATGACTATAAATATAAATTACGGTATTTCTTACTAAATCGAAGTTTTCAATGCAAGTTCCTAATAGGTTTTTTAGTTGCATGGTTATTTTCTTTTGGTTTCCTGCCCTAATAATAATGTTTTTTTTTCAAAGAGTAACCCCTCTCCTATACATCCATTTTACGGTTGCTGTTATTGATCTTTTTATAAACATATTGAGTATAACAGTGTTGCAATAAAAAAAACACAAATTCATTAGTACCAAAGTTTTAAATAAACAATAAAGCAATGCATAGATAGTTTAATTTTATTTTAATTTTATTGCATAAATTATATAGTTTATTTTGAAAATGAAAATTTTTTTTTTGCCTATTGCTTGGGGACTTCAGCCTTTTTTTAGTCCAAGTTTTACGTTTTTGCATGAACATTTATAGCTAAAGTCAGTGACTCCAGATGGACTGTCCAATTGGCAGAAAAGAGGGGCTTGCTCAAAATATAAAAAATGCAATGATATGAAATAGTGCAGTGACATCATATTTATTATGATTTAGGTGAGTATGACTTCGTTTTTTGATAAGATTGGCACTTTAAGGATAGAAATTTCCATGCGGTTTTTTGTTTTCTTTTAGCCTCAATTCCAGGCACGTTGTCATAGTATCTTTTGTGCAAAACTCAATTTACTCGCGAGCAAAGCAGGCCGAAGGTACACGACATAATCGGCAATTTAACCTTTACTTCTTCAACATATAAACACATTGGATTTCATGTAAATTCGGATTGCAGCACAGTGGGCGAATTTCTTTTGTTGGGCTACCAATGTAAAGGAAGAATATATGGATCTACGGAACTAATGTGTTTTGTTTGTAGAAACCAACCACTTTAGGGTAAAACGGTCCTTAATTCTGAGCTCGTATCGGAAATATTACAAAGCAGACCGAATGGGGATTTGGACTGGCTTAAAACAAGATCTAAATAATACACCTAATTCTATCAAAGTCTATTATCTAACCAATGTATGGTTATGCTGAATGCCTGTAACGATCTCCACTTTTGAGCTTGTTATTTTTGTTTCTTATAAACCCCCCCTCCACAGATAGTGAGCCCGCCCCATTTCGAAACCATGGGAACGCAACAGAATATTTTTGTAGTTTATTAATAATGCAGATACAAAAGTATACCTCAAGTATCATATTATAGCACGTCAAGGCCACTCTGCCACCTATCACACTGTGAGGTCGGTATCAATAACATCGCCGATTTTTATTCTTTGCAATTTCAGGTTTTTATGTTCTTTTTAAAACCTTTTTTAATAGTTCAAAATACAATATTTATATTTCACACTGTGCTCCGGTGCTTCCTTGCTAAAATTACTATAAAACTAACACAATTTTGTGCAGAAATATGTATAATTTTAAACTAATATAAGTTTTAATAATATAATGGGCAATAGTCACTTTTGTATGGACTGTTTAACCAAAACCAATTTCCAACAACATACATGAAGTTTATGTCAATATTTAGAGAATAATTTAACATTAATTTCTAAAATGTATTGCGGTTTTCAAACTTACAGGTTTTTATTAATAAAAATAAAGGCATTATTTTTTTTTAATATAAATAAAATGAAAAATTGTTAAATGTTAATTACATGTAGTTTAATATTAGGATAATTTCATTTACAAGAGTTGTTTATTCTACACAAAAAACTAAGTTGAAAATTATCTACCTTTTGATTTGGACTGTTGTTTGTGACCAAGTAAAACATTTTTTGTTAATATTGAAATTTTTGATATTCTGAACTTTCAGATATGAACTTTTACTCTTAGGAGACTCATCTTACTGTTAGAGTTAGAAATAATTCAAGGATATTAAACTAAAATATAAGTTGTGGAGCAAATTACGAAAGTTAACTCATTCGATAAAAAGTAATCCTGACCATTTAAATATAAACAGCAACAATATCAATTAACAAAAAGTGTAATAGTTGCATATATTTATGGGGACTTGACATGTAATACATAAAGGGCTTACTGAACAACTGTGCAAGCCCCAAGTTTCTTCAAATCCACTCAAATTTCCTAAAATTCTTTGATTATTTTTAAAATTTTATCAAACAATTATAAAACAAAGCCCCCAGATGCATCTGTCTGTCTGTCTATTTGATCGCGCTGAACTCAAGTACTACTAGACGGATTTCAATGTAGTTTTACTGCTCTATACAGCATCTTTGAGGAAAGTTTATGTGTAATACCATTGATATATCAAAAAAATACGTTGAACAATGGCAAATTAAGGGGTTTCGTAGATGAAAAATAAACAACTGTGTGTAGTCATTAGACATTCTCTCTGACTCTTAGGTCGTGTTAAACTTAAAAACCGCTGGACAGACTTTAATTTAATTTTCTTTGTTGGTAAGGTCATATTTTTGGGGAAGTTTGTTCTGTAAAGATCATCAATACCTGTGAAAAGACGACTGAACAGTGGCAAATTAAGTTTATTGAGTCGATAGAAAACGGTCATGCGTGATTTTTAAAAACTTTTATTATTAAACTATATTGGTGAAGCGACTGGTGCATATTTCAAAGTGGTACGCTTGGTATTCCCAAGACAGGGCAAAAATCACAACGTCTTCATAACAACTTTTAAAATCAGACCTCTTTTTCTTAGTAAACTATTAATCCAAATAGCAAACCATAAAAAAATAATACTTTTTGTTAGGGCAGCAATCTAATGTAGGTAGAATATCCTATACAGTATGTAACTATCCTTAATTGAGGAGCTCTTGGCGTTGAAAATGTGCAGAAATACAGTACGAGCTTTTGGATATAAAGCGTAATGTGAAAGTTTCCTCATGGTCAACTTTACATGACCATTTTGCTTGTAACATCAAGATGTAATCTATACGAGTTGGCATCAAAAGGTAACACAGCCAATATAATAATAATAATAAGATGCTTTATTTGTTGAAACAAATCTGCAAGCTTATTGCGTTAAAGCAATAACTAAACAGCTAATCTTAACCTAATGGGAAAACATGTTTTGCGATAAAAATAACATTAAACTATTATGAAAATCACTTATAAAGACAGCTCGTATCAAATGTATCTAATATAAAAGACGAGAAAAATCTAAATGTCATTTCCAGTTCAGAACCAACATATTGGCCTACGGACCGGAATAAGGTGCCGGACTTACTTGACTTCTTCATAACAAGGGGCCTCTCCAAGCACTACTCTAAGGCAGATTCTTGCCTAGACAGTTCGTCTGACCATACACCGGTTCTACTCACCATAAGCACAAATGTCATAGAGTATGAGAAACCACAAAATCTCTGCAATCCCCGCACGGACTGGAATGGATTTCGCGAAGACATTGAAAGTACAATACAGTTAAATACATGCCTGAAGTCACCTGAGGATATCGATATCGCCCTAGCTAGGTTTACCAGGCTAGTGCAAACGGCTTGCTGGAAGAATACTCCCGTTATATCAAAAAACGACCCTATCATAAATCGACCACTAGAAATTAAAAATAAAATTTTAGAAAAACGCAGACTGCGTCGAACATGGCACCAAAGTCGACACCCGGCGGACAAGACGGCCTTAAACAGAGCAATAGTTGAACTGAGGACAATGATAAACGAAAGTAATAACAACACACTGCAAACAAAACTGGAGTCACTGACAGCAACTCAAACTACAAACTACTCCCTGTGGAAAATTGCAAAGGCATACGACAGACCACAAGAATTCAAGCCTCCTCTCAGATCTAATATAGGTGAATGGGCTAAAACAGATAAGCAAAAAGCAAGCTTATTTGCCGAGCACTTATCATCGGTCTTCACACCAAACGAGGCATCAAACCATGACCCAGAAGAGGATATAGACTCTGTGCTGCAAGCTGCCTTTCAGCTTGAGCATCCGCTTACATCAACCTCACCACGAGAAGTCATAAAATTAATAAAAAATCTTGATAGTAAGAAAGCTCCTGGCTTTGACCTTATAACCAAAGAAGTCCTTCAAGAATTACCACGAAAAGCTATCGTATTTGTGACTTCCTTATTTAATGCGATTCTCAGATTACAGCACTTCCCAAGCTTATGGAAGGTCTCCCAGATCATAATGATCCACAAATATGGAAAACCTCCACACGAAAAAACATCCTATGGAAACATCAGCTTGCTGCCAGTATTATCTAAGATGCTTGAAAAGGTGTTACTAAGCAGACTTTGGCCATCTTTACAAGAACGGGGAATAATTCCAGACCACCAGTTCGGCTTCAGGAGAAAGCATGGAACGGTTCAACAGGTGCATAGAGTCTGTGCCACTGTAAGAAAATCCTTAGAAGGCAAAGAATACTGCTCGACAGCCTTTCTGGACATACAACAAGCATTCGACAAGGTGTGGCACAAAGGCCTGCTGTACAAAATCAAATTAAATCTTCCGCACAGTTTCTTCTGTATCCTGGAATCATATCTCACAGATAGAACATTCTATGTTAAAGAAGTTTGAGATACTTCACAATTATATGACATAAGGGCCGGGGTGCCACAGGGATCTGTCCTGGGGCCTGCCCTGTACACTCTGTACACAGCCGATTTACCGACTACAACTGGCGTTACTACGGCGACCTTTGCTGATGACACTGCTGTATTAGCATGCCATAAAGACCCAAAGAAAGCATCAGATGCACTTAAATGGGACTCCAAGTATTACACAACTGGCTGCAGAAATGGAGAATCAGGGCTAGCGCCGCCAAATCAGTCCATGTAACCTTTACCCTCCGCCAAGGAAACTGTCCACCGGTCAAACTTGGAGATAGTATACTGCCGCACAGAGATTACGTAAGATACCTGGGACTGCACCTTGATCGACGCATGACATGGAAAGACCATATAAAAATAAAAAGAGACGAGATTGCAACCCGACATAAAAAACTCTACTGGATGTTAGGGAGAAACTCCAGGCTATCATTGGACAACAAACTCCTTATATACAAGGCCATTCTAAGACCGATATGGACGTACGGTATCCAACTCTGGGGCAGCGCTAGCGACTCAAATATTAATGTCATGCAGAGACTACAGAACAAGATCTTGAGATCAATAGCAAATGTACAGTGGTATATTACCAACAATGAACTACATCAAAACCTGTCTGTGAGCACAGTAAAGGAGGAAATCCGAAACACATCAGAGAGATATAAGCAGCGGCTAATTAATCATCCTAACAAATTAGCACGCCAGCTGATGACACAGAACTACGCAAAACGACTGAAGCGACACAACATCCTAGAGCTGCAAGACAGACAGTAGCTCTAGGCCTTAAGGATGAGTGGATGCTCTCGCTGGGGAGCACATTCTGCAAGAGATTAAGCTATGTCACCACATCGACTCATAGTCCTTCGACTGATTGCCGATAAACCAGGAACAAAAAAAAAAAATTATATAAAAATACATCAGCAAATTAAACACCATTAATTAATAATAATAATAATAAGCAATAACGCAGCGAAGAGGGAGGGGAGGGGACGAGAGAAATTATGAGCATGTGTTTAAAGTAGTCTTTGAGCCTACATTTAAAGCAATACAATGTCGATGCTGTCTTTAGATGTGTGGGTAAAGCATTCCAGACGCATTTTATGTACGGAGAAGGAGTGCGAGTAGAAATCACTACTATGGGCGCCTGTGAGCTGACAGAGCGTTGAACCTGCTTATGAGATAGCTCGGAGCAGCCCCCTCCAAGGTCCTCAAGTAAATTGAGGACTCTCGTATCTCTCCTTTCTCGGGTCGAGCCTATGAAGTCTCCTCTTCTGTACTTTGTAATATGGTCATACTTTATTAGGTCATACAGAAAGCGAATGCAACAAGTTTTGTGAAACATCCCCTGGGTAATTGATGAAATTATTGGAATATCAAGATAAAATGTGTCGTCGAACGCACAGAGCTGTGCAGATATTTATCAGACTTATGGCCATCCTGTGTTATAAAAAAAATATTGTCTTTTATCAGGATTTTCTTAAGTTCACCAATAAATTTGTTTATATTTCTTAGAGTATGCGAAGTTTTGTACAGGAATTTAAGCAAAATTTTGTTCGACATTGTAACCTCATCCCAAAAACCGCATTCAAAACTCTATTTTCGATGTAAAGTCAGGGATGGCAGATTATAATGAAGAAAAATCAATCATCAATCATCAAAATTACTATGAGATTTCACTTAGAGGAATTTAGGCATTTTGAACGTTATCTTTATTAATTCTCGCTAGGTTCCTTTGTTGTTATCTCTCTGTACATAGCGTCTAAGTGTAGATAATGACCAAACAAGAAATATAATGAATCAATTGATTTGAAATCAGAAGCTAATAAAAGAGTACAGTAGTTGAATTGAGGCATGCATGCGCTTCAATGGAAGTGACCGTGACCCCAATATTGGAGGAGAGGAGAGCACGACAACGTTGTGTTTCATTGTATGAAACTAGTGCAGAGTGGTCACATTGCACAATAACACATATTTGA
Source organism: Micropterix aruncella (assembly GCA_944548615.1). NCBI lineage: Eukaryota > Metazoa > Arthropoda > Insecta > Lepidoptera > Micropterigidae > Micropterix > Micropterix aruncella. Next base: position 62,616,015 of record OX155980.1, on the reverse strand, counting down.
TTTTGATTCAACTGAGTGGTGTTCGTTTGGAGAGGTCATAGCATCCCACAAATATCACTTGAATACCTCGTTTACACTAGGCAGTAGTCATGTCAGCAGAGAACACAGCGACAGAAGTCGTGTGCACGGCATAATGGCATGAAAACACTTCCTACTTAGTCGCAAAACTTGCTACATACATGTATTTTTAAAAATTAAAGTTATACTTTGGCCAGGCAATCTTGGCCCAATGGGCATCAATAATATTTTAAAATCCACTATTGGCAACACCACACATACTGCTAAATTTTTCATTGGATGGGCGAGTTTTTCTAATTTTTGTTGATTTCTCTGTTTTCTTCTTTCGTTGATTTCTCTGTTTCTCTGTTTTCTTCTTGATACAAAATCCATCAAAAAGCATCGCTAGAATATTCATTTGTCATGTGATTTATTCGTTTGAAGTAGAAAAACGCGTGTAGAATGAGCATGTGCAGAAAACGCAGTATATTAAAATATACAGGAAGCTGCTGTATGTTGACTCAATGAGTTTTGGTTGCTTATTTAAAAGAAATTGACATTACATCGATTATTGACATCAATTTGTTGCACAGACCTCAGAATAAACTTTTGAGAAATAGTCCGTTCTACTATTAGTACGCTCACATTCGCTACTGACACATTTTTTCAATTTGGCTACAATTTAGCCTCTAAAATAAATATTTATGTATTTCACAGCCTCGATTCATTGCCTTCTACCACCGCCAAGGCTAAAATTAGCGGAGAGAATATATACTGTTTTTTTCCATGTTGTTTGTATGAAAAGTATTTTTTTGCTAATAGTTATTATCTTTTTAATTTGTAACAATCAAATAAACACCTACCTACCTGCTGCTATCATAACATTATTATGTATTCCTAACATATTTGCATTAACAGATAGTAAGAGTAGTCATAGCAGAAGAAACATTCCTCCTAAGATTGCCTGATCCGATCGTAGCCGGCTAATGACCGTTCTGGAAAATGCTGCTACCGATTTCTAATAAAAAAATATCTCGCTTTACAATCACGATTTGCTGTCTATCCGTGCTCTTATACTGTATTGCTGAAAGCCCGCGGGACAACTCGATATAAGCCGTTTGGTATATGTGGTATATACGAGGCTTGACTGAAAGTATCAGACCTTAAATTTTCCAGCGCGCAGCAATAACGCTAAGGTGGTACCACTTTGCACAGTGGTAGGACACAACTTAATGCGTATGCCTCATTTTTTCTCCGCGTTCCTGTGTGCCAGTCGTTGCCTGTTGGCCGCCGAGTGAGGTGTTTATTGGATTTTATTATTCTTTAAAAAAAAAGTAATATTCTTTTAAAAAACTTGCTTTTCAGTGTGAATAAATTGATTCTGATTGATTGATTTGAATAAAATAATTATAAATACAATTGTAAAAATATATTGAATATAAAATTAAATAATTAAAAAGTATATAAAAAACATGACTGGTCCATTGCAAAAAGTGAACTAAAAAGTTCTAAACAATTTGTATTACTTAGGACGGAGAATTAGGACAAATAGAGAAACGGTGCGTGACATTGTAACCTCCTGTAAGACAACTGTCTGACGTTCCATGTCAAAACTCAAGAATGGACTACCCGCTCCATATCATATTCAATTGGACTGTTTCAGGGTTGTTGCCTCACCCGACGATATTGAATATTGTTTTCAATATACTGTTGGAAAGCCTGACCCAGTTCGACAAGAAGTGGGGTTACCGTTTCAAATCAGACTGCCAATACACCTCGTTGTGCCTTACTTTTGCCGACGATCTAACTTTTATCACCAAGCAGCTTTTCCCGCTATTACAGAAAGTGAAGCTGTTCTGCGACTGGTCAGGCTGTATAAAAGTGAAACCCTCCAAATGTTTTTGCCTTGGACTCGCCCGCATAGACACAAAATTTACGTCCTATGATCCCAAATTGGTCTATAAGGGCTCTATTATCTCCCTTATAGACCCAAATAACCACTTCAAAATTCCTTGGCAGGAAAATCACCTGTCAAGGAAAATACCTCTCTGGCGATCATGTTATAGAACATTTTAGTAGGTGTCTGGCAAAGATAGATGCCTTGCTAATTTCTAGCCCTCGTAAGGCTTGGATCTATGACAATTATTTAATTTCACATTTGTCATGGCCCTTTCTTATTTACGATTTCACCAAAACCCAACTGTCTCGTCTGGATGCAAAGGTGACAGCTAGTTTAAAATCCTGGTTGTCCTTAGCCAAACCAGCTGACCCCTCGACTCTTTTCAGGTCCAAACACAATTTTGGGCTAGCTCTAAAACTGCCCTCTGCTCTACGCCAACTCCAGAATAACCAAAAATTCGATTCTATCAATTCCAAGGATCCGGCAATATCGAAGCACATAACAAGTGGCCGTAGTGAGTCAAATGATCTACAAGCCCGCGTAGACTTCCACAAAAAGTTCTTTGCTGGAATCAGCCAGAACGGCAATAGTATGGGGTAGCCATGTGGACTTGAAGAAGTCTTTCTTGCGGGGAGATTACGACAGCAATAGTATGGCTCACGCTATTGGCCTTCAATGCCAGAATGATTGGAAAACAATTGGAGACTTTTGCATTCCTCCTCCAATGCACTGGAAAGTAATGTTGTATGACTGGACGCCAGAGATGCTGAAATTTTATTTAAATGCCTTTCAGCATACACTTCGAGACCCCAGTAACCTCGCTCGTTGGAGCTTTGCCGAGGATAGTTCATGCCCCCTTTGTAGCAATACCCCTTGCACAGCCAGGCATATTCTAGCTGGCTGCAAGGTGGCCTTAGATCAAGGACGGTACACTTACCGCCACGACAAAGTCCTTGCTGTTATTCGCTAGGTAATTAGCCTCTCAGTGGCTCGTGCCAACAAAGGTTTGACAGTACCCTCCAAACCCCCAATACAGTTTGTGCGGGATGGCTCTAAAGGCAAAACACATTTCACTACAAAACCTTTCTCAATAATCGAGCAAGCTTCAGATTGAGTTCTGCAGGTCGATTCGGTCTCTAAGCGGTATAAATTCCCTGAAAGTCTCGGATGCACAGCCCTGCGTCCAGATATAACTCTTTACTCTCTATCTCGGAAAATGGCCCTTATCGTAGAATTAATTGTTCCATAGGAATCAAATATCCCAAAAGACCACGAGTACAAATTAAATAAATACAATTATCTCGCAAATGCCGTCACTAGGAACAGCTTCACTGTTCACCTTCACGCGGTGGAAGTTGGCGCTCGTGGCCTGCCAGCTAAATCTCTGTTTCATTTTTTTAAAGATCTTGGCCTCTCCAGGAAAATAATCAACTCATTTTTAGAAAAATTATCTAAAACCGCGATTTCCGCATCTCAAATTCTATGGCTTCGAAGGGGGAGTGAATGGGTGGTAAGGTGAACGCTCACATGTGGCAAGACAGCTGTCCTAAACCTACCACAGCCGGTCGTTAGTCCGGAATCCACTGCTCACCCCCCGAAAGTGTACTATATGATGGGCCCAACTTCGGTCGGTGAATTCCATGGCAGCTCCGTTTGTATTTTATTTATTTGAAGACATAATACTTAGGACGGAAAGATATTGAAGAAATATTTCACTTGACATGGTCAAACTGTCGTTTTGTAGTACTTGTTTTGATGGTATGAGTTTTTACTGTAGTCATGGGATTGTTTTGTTCTAAATTTAAATGCATATTTTAATTTTATATACATATTTTTAAAAATCTTCCGGATACTTGTAGTACTTTTTAGTTCACTATTTATAACGTCAGTTGTGTTTTTTATATTTTTTTAAATTATATTTCTTGTTTATCCAAGATAATTTGTAGGTCTCCGAGATGTGGTGGACTATTTAGTGTAAAGCTATTGTTAGAATAGTTGTATTTTTAAATATTTCGGTTCCAGATAAATGTTAGTTCTTTTTATGTCCTCTTATACATGTAAGGCTTATTCTGTTATCCTGTGAGTTCTGTTTGATAGTCTCATGGCATTCATCTACTAGATTCGATGTTGATATATTTAGTCTGTGCCGATAAACCAATAAACATATTTTTCTTTAATTTCAGATTGGCCGTTCATCTGAATCGCCCATCGATTTTGTAGTCATGGACACAGTACCAGGGGATAAGACGGGTGACCTCAAAGTACTCCAGAGCACTATTTCACGGTTTGCCTGCCGCATAATAGCAGATCGCAACGACGCTAATAACTGCCGTGTCTTTGCTGCTGGTTTCGACTCGTCACGTAACATATTTTTAGGGGTAAGGTTTTTTTTGCCTATTATTCATACATACTGAATTCTGCATGTATGCCACTATGTCCATCTTATAAAATAATATAAAAATACAAAAACGAAGTCATTAAAACACTCTTTTATTTTATTAAAACTAATCATCCAAGTTTAGTAAATAAAGTTAAGTTATATTATAATTTGTGCATATTTTTCTTTAAACACTCCTAAATAATTGAATTTTTGCACATAGTAGAGTATACGTGGGGACCATCGATATCAATGAGTTTATTCTTTTCTCTATGAAGCTATGTTTTTCCCCATTAAATCAGAAGATATTATAATTTTCTTAGATACTTAAACACCGTTAATGACAGTAAAGCTAATTATACCTTAGCATTAAGTTATATTATCTACCACCTACCACTAATAAACAGCTGGAGGACGTAACATAGAAAAAAAAAGAAAACGTGTGGCACTCGGGGACTGCCGCGGTAAAGCTATTGCATAGCATTTTTAACAACTTATGCAATTTTAAGCTATTGCATAGCTTTTATCGCGGGCCTAGGTCAGCGCGGCGACCGAATGAAGAAATTTCTTAACGAAAATTAATGATTTAAACTGATAAGTACGTCTAAACGAGTACTGCTTACGATTCGAAAAAAAATATATGTTAAACAAGAACATTTTCCTAATATTCTTAGCTTTGAATATTTTAGATTTTGTTTATATTACATAGTGTAATTAATTTGTGAAATTAGGTCTAACCAAACACAAAAATGACTACTACGCAAATACTATCTGGCGTATTATCATGAAACTTGCACCATTTTAAAGATAATTTAATTATCTATCTTTTTATCTACGATTTTTTTCGAATAATCCGTTTTTTTTGCTTTATCGAATAAAAAATTCGAGCGCGGCGCTCTATCGGAAGACGTTTAAATTATTCCGAATCGGAATAATTTCAACGTTGTCCAATAGAGCGCAGTTATCTGATATCAGAGAAAATAAAATAAATAAAACAAATAAATAATTATAATTGCATAAGTTGTTAAAAATGCTATGCAATAGCTTTACCGCGGCAATCCCCGAGTGCCACACGTATTTTTATTTTTTTTATTTTTTCTGATATCAGATAATTGCGCTCTATTTGAAAACGTTGAAATTATTCCGAATCATTTGCGGCTGCGGTAGCAAATGATTCGGAATAATTTAAACGTCTTCCGATAGAGCGCCGCGCACCATTTTTTTATTCGATAAAACAAAAAAACCGGATTATTCGAAAAAATTCGTAGATTAAAAGATAGATAATTAAATTATCTTTAAAATGGTGCAGGTTTCATAATAATACGCCAGATAGTATTTGCGTAGTAGTCGTTTTTGTATTCGGTTAGACCTAATTTCACAAATTAATTACACTATGTAATATAAACAAACTATAAAATATTCAAAGCTAAGAATATTAGGAAAATGTTCTTGTTTAACATATTTTTTTTTCGAATCGTAAGCAGTACTCGTTTAGACGTAATTATCAGTTTAAAATCATTAATTTTCGTTAAGAAATTTCTTCATGCGGTCGCCGCGCTGGCCTAGGCCCGCGATAAAAGCTATACAATAGCTTAAAACATTAAAGAGATGCTGATAGGCCACACTTTGTGTGTTCTGACCGAATTCGACGTCTGTGACTCAACAACATTGTACCCATTTAAATTAGAGTTTTATATCGTATGCTGCATGAATCTCTTAATAACTACTTGTTACTTACAGTAGCTTATATATGACTGCCTAAGGTATATTGGGACAAATCTGAGATCGGTAAATTCGCCAATTTGATACGAATGTAATGTAATGCGGTAATGAATTATTGGATTACTCCAGCCTATGTTGATAACAATAAAACCATCGTTCAATTTCATAAGCCCTTTCAGTATTACCGATGTTGTCAATAAATAATGCTTGTCTTTAATATCTTATTTAGGAAAAGGCTACAAAATGGACAGAAAATCACGAAATAGATGGCTTGACCACAAACGGAGTGCTTATAATGCATCCGTCGGGAGATTTTAATGGTGGTGATGCTACCTGTGGTCTGTGGAGAGAAGCAAGCGTCGGAGGAGCAGTTTTTTCATTACGCGAGAGCCGTTCGGCACAACAGAAGGTGTGTATATACTGTTTTTTTTTAACTGTTAGGTTCTGTAAACCTATTAAGTTGCAGTTCTAAAAAGGAAAGGAGAATGGCACTCTTTAAGAAACCCTCAAATAACAATAAACTATATGTCATAGGAAACATCTATTTATGTATTCTAATAGCTTTTCTTAATTCGTTGTGGGTAAAAGTTATATATGGCAATAGATGTCAATAGTGGTTGGTTTTAATTGGTGAGTCGCTAGAGAGATGCGAGACGAAGGGCTGAATTGGCTCCCCGGCGGATGTCACATAGGTTATCAGTTGATGTTTGGCATTCGTTTTGTGCTGTATATTTTTTTAAATTTTATGCAGTAAAGAATAAGTAGTCATAATAGTAATATTGAGATAATAATAATAATATTTGTTACCAGATATTTCTCATCAAAGACCTTATAATTAAAATATATAATATAATAATTCTCATGAAACATTTAATAATTGAAATGAATGCAGCTATTTGGAGTCCGCATGAAGATACCTATATCCAAACTGAAAAAATATGGAATTTTACTTCAAGCAGTATGGATATTATCCATTTTTGTATCCGATTGAGTTTATCAAAGGCATGGTTTGCTATAATTGTCTCTGTCTCGGAAGAGAAATGGTGACCACGTCCAATATTTTTAATCTGATTTCTGATTCGAGAAGCCAGCTGATGATCTCCCAGTGGCTATACACTGCCATTGTGAGGCCGATAATCTTGTACGCCTCGGTGGTATGGTGCAACAAAGCCAACCAGAAAATTGTGATTACCAAACTAAACAATATCCAAAGGACAGCGTGCCTCACGACAACTGGCACAATGTCTTCCACTCCTGGAGCAGCTTTAGATGCACTGCTGAACTTACCTACACTGTGTAGAGGCCTACACATTCACTTGCAACAGTTGGCAAAAGCCAGCATGTACAGGCTGTCTGACTGTGAGAAGATAAACTGGATCTCACAAGGACTAAGATCAGTTCTTGACTCAGTCAGTGAAACTCCAACCCTTAACATGGTATTAGACACCATGCTTCCACTCCTAAACTTTGGAAAACTCTTTACAGTAGAACTGCCGCCCAGAGACGACTGGCTAAAAAACCAACTGCACTGGGAGGCCGGTAGCCCTAAATGGTATACTGATGGACCCAAATCGGGACTTGACGTAGGCTGCAGTATATATGGAGAGCGACAGTAGAACTGCCGCCCAGAGACGACTGGCTAAAAAACCAACTGCACTTGGGGAAATTCGCCTCCATATTCCAAGCAGAGGTACACGCCATTATTGAATGTGCGGATATCAACCTCCATAAGAATTACGCCAACCACCGTATCTACATCCACTCGGATAGCAAACAGCTCTTATGGTACTAGCCTCGAATACCATTAATTCAAATATCACTACTGAATTCCCTGGGCGAAAAAAGCAGGTTAATTCTAAGATAGGTTTCCGGCCATGCAGGAATCGAGGGAAATGAAAAAGCCGACGAACTTGCTAAACGGGAGCAAAGGGAACGTTATACGGCCCTGAACCTTGCTGTCGCGTACCAAAAAATCTTGCAAACCTCCAACCACTGGACCTCCAACCTCAAACCTTCTCCATCCGTCAACCACTGGAACAACACGCCAGGTTTGAATCACTCCTAGCTTAGTCATCATTCCTAGCATAGTAATCATTCCTAGCAATCATTACAAACAGCTTAGGCTAATGATTCGGGGTCGTAGTGTTGTTTTCTTTGTAACTCGTGGTTAAATGCATCGAGCATTGGACGATTGGGTGATATGCCCAAATACGACAACACTTTATTCGCCATCACTAAACAATTTCTTATATATTGACCAATGTCTCATTGAGAATTTCTGCAGGCATTTGCAATGTCGGATATAAATTTTGGCGACACTCACGATGCAAAACATCCTCAGATATGTCGTCCTTATATTTGACGCACAAATCGCTTGGATTCGAAGGGAAACACGTATATATGATAATTGCAAACAATATGCGAGTTTTATGCGGTGCTGAAGATTTTGACGGAATATTTGATGGTATCGTTCCAATTAGAATCGTTCTCGAGCAACTGTAAGAGTTGACACGCCTCACGGTATGTCTTACATAGATGCCCATTAACGGTTCTCAGCTATTGAAACGACGTCGTACCGCAAACATTCACCAACAATAATTGAAGACGGTAACATTCGTCGTTATATGGATGCACAGCGAAGATTAGACCCAGAGCGTCTGAAGCGTCTGAAGCATTTGGATGTCCTTCAACTGATGTTCCTTGTTTCCGACACTGAAACGATTTCTACGATGCGTTCCATGTGTAGTAGCGAGGCATTTCAGCATACAATAAAGTGCAAGCGAAAAAAGCAGCTTGACAAATCGAGAAAAGGCTTCTCAATGTTGTCAACGGTGGCTGTGCTGCTCTGTCCGCTGCATTCTCTGGATTGAAATACACTTATTTTCCGCTTTCCAGAATTACTGCCAAATGTATAACTTTAGATTGTCTTTCGTATATCGCAAAGGAAAAGATGCGCCAAATCGCCTCGTTGCTGCTGACATAGCGACACGTCTGATACTGAGATACTTCCTCGTTTGAATTCCTCACAGCGAAAACAGCCATATGCTTTGTTTTACGTATTTGCATATGTAATTTATCGACTTGACGAAGTTGCAGTATTCCAAATTGATTTGCGCTTTAAAAGCCTTTGACAATATAGCACAATCCAACGATTGACCACATTTACATCTGACCTTTTGACCTTCACAACTGCAGATCGCCCATTGTCCGCAACTGATCGACGACGATACAATGGGTATCCGTCATTGCCTGTGATGGTGTTAGAAATCGGGTCTCTTGGGTAACGCCTGGAACAGTTACCATCGATCATACAGGGCGAGACGTTGTTTAAACTTCGCGAAGTCCGTAGATCATATTCTTAGGCACCACTGCAAGCAATTTCGGATTAACAGCTTCATCTTGTATTTCGGCTGTAATGATGGAATGATCTCACATCAGTGCTGTTTGCACTTGAAGTAGCTTGCCGCACATTTGACTGATTTCGTCGACCTATGTCAGCTCTTCTTCTCGACATTGTAATGGGCACTGTAAAACGACATGAAATTGTTTTCACACTCACTTAAATCGGTCGAAATTTTCATGAGGTCTTTACAGTATTGAATTCCCCAAACTAAGTCCAAAATCGTGGTTATGTCTAAGCCTGCAAAGTCAAAGAATCGCTGATCAAAATGAATGTTCTCAAAATGCAATTACATTCGCTTCATCAAAATCTATTCTCAAATCCACCAACTTATTGTAAAATAAAACAATGTCGTATGTAATTAAAAAAAATCTTTTGTGTCACCCCAAGACTTTCCAGTCAAAAAGCCAGGAACTTAATTCATCTAAATATTAATATCATTAATCCTACCACAACCCCCCCCCCCCACCACCAACCTAGCGCCACCCTTTAACCCTCGAAAATCAACTTCGACTTTTACGACTTTTCTGACTTTTCCAACTTTTCCGATTTTTTCGACTTTTTTGCCTTGTTCAACTTGTTTGACTTTTTCGACTTTTCTGGCTTTGTCGTTTTTTTCGACTTTTACGACATTTTTGACTTTTCTGAATAACGTTTTTTCGACTTTTCGAATTTTACGACATTTTTGACTTATTGCCTTTTTTTGACTTTTTTGACTTTTTTCGTTTTTTTTTCGACTTTTTTGACTTTGCCGACTTTTTTTACTTTTTCGACTTTTTTTACTTTTTCGACTTTTTTTATTTTTTTTTACTTTTTGACCTTCGACTTTTCGAAATTTTACACAATCGCACGGAATGAATAACAGTTGTGGATGGCGCAGCTGTTAAGCAATAGGAACTGCTGTTAAGCGAGCGCCTATTCCCCAAATGACCAATTTCGATTTTTTCGATTTTCAGTTGTTTCTTTGAGTTTTTCCTAAATATTTTTTTTGTGAACCACCCCTGAATCAAGGCGAACAAAACAAAAAAATAATTATTGAAATCGGTCGAGTCCTTTCCTAGATCTTGCGAGACTAATGCACGGCGATTTATTTTTATATATATAGATTCTGCTATTCGGGACGAAGACAAATACAACAAATCAAAAACCATGAGATATCGATCCAGCCGTTCTCGAGTTATAAGTGTTTGAATAAACCCGACTTTGTTTCATTTTATATAATATTAGAGTTATTTAGCGTAATAATGTTTTCTTGTAATTTTATATTATTTTTAATTTAATTGTCAATTCTCGCTGGCAGCTCTGACTTGCTAGCCTAAAAAGTTGTGCAAAAACAAAAGCTTGAGGCAACTGTCAAAATGAGAAGAAATTTTACCGTAACTCGCGCAATACAAGTTTTTCCAAGTATTTGAGAAATATCAGTTTTTCCATGTGTTTCCAAGTATTTGAGAGGATACTAGCTAAGTTAAGAAGATGAGTGATCCAATTGTAGAGGATAATAGCTACGTGGCTGCCGAGGCTGGGGAAAATTTTTTCATTAAAAAAGAGTTGTTCGATTCGGATTATGAAGACTTCACACCGGATGCGCAAGGGAACGTCGTGGAATTCTTCGAAGGCAAGCACTGTTTTATAAAACCAGAGCCCATCGAAGGTGGACCGTCTGGAAGCTGTAATAATGGCGATATCGGATCTGGTGTTGGACGTGTCAAATCACATGATTGTCCGAAGTGCAATAAGACGTTCACTGTAAAGTTTGGTTTAAAACAGCATATTAATAGTGTCCATAATAAACTGAGAAATTACTTATGTGGAATATGCGATCGTGCTTTTGCACGTCAATCGCATTTGAAAGCACACATAGATCAAGTCCACAGGAAGTTAAAGAAATATTTATGTGGAGAATGCGATGGTGCTTTCGCACGTAAATGGCATTTGAAAGAACATATAGACTCAGTTCACAGAAAATTAAAGAAATATTTATGTGGTGAATGCGATGGTGCTTTCGCCTGTAAATGGCATTTGAAAGAACACATAGACTCAGTTCACAGAAAACTAAAGAAATATTTATGTGGTGAATGCGATGGTGCTTTCACACGTAAATGGTATTTGAAAGAACACATAGACTCAGTTCACAGGAAGTTGAAGAAATATAAGTGTGAAGAATGTGCTCATTCAGTTTCCTTCGGCCAACGATCGAATTTAACAGTTCATTTGAAGAAAAAGCACGGCGTATAATCATATTTAACACAAAATAGATTCAAAATGGTTTGGTAACAGAAATTTGCTATTATTAAACCTATTTACTATAATTATTATTTCTCAAAAATACTGATCGGACTTAACTGTGGACACATCACATTATAATTAATTAGATATGTAATTGTAGATATTAAATATATAAGATATGTAAGTAAACAAATTAACATTCTATGTTGAACTTTTTTTTTTGGGTTCCTTATTTTTTGGGTTCCTATCCTCGATTTCCTGTAAATCGCTTTTAAATGTCTCTTTAAGTCTCCTAGTTATTATTACTTTACGAAGATTTGTAATTATAAAAACGTTTTGTAAATAAATTAACATTCTATGTTTTACATTTTTTTTGGGTACCTATCTATATATTTTTTCTTGTGTAGCTCTGTAGGTCTCCGTAGGCTGGGCTTTTCTGTAATACTAATATATATTTTTTGTATTTTTCCTGTTGTGTTTATGCTTCATTCTGTGCGTTTGTTTGAAATGGTGAAATTATAATATGTTTTTATTACATACGACATTGTTTTATTTTACAATAAGTTAGTGACGTTGGCGCCTGCGCACGCACGCTTGCGCGCGCACGCCTGCGCGCGTTTGCCTGCGCGCGCACGCCTGAACGCGCGGCGCCAACGTCAGTCGTTTGCAATCACTCGGGCGAAGGGCTCGCTTCTCGCGTCTCCGATCGCGACCGCGCAAGATCAGCTCCCGCAAACAGCGATATTTGTGTCATTCGCTTCACGCTCGGCGCTCGTGTGTAGTGTTACTCAATTGCGCCTTCTCATACTATTTATAAGGATAATACCACATCCGAAACCATACTATTATTAAACCTATTTACTATAATTATTATTTCTCAAAAATACTGATGGGAATTAACTGTGGACGATTAGTTACTATTTGAATTATCACATTATAATTTATGAGATATATAAGTGGTATGTAAATAAATTAACATTCTATGTTTCAATTTTTTTTTGGGTACTATCTATATATTTTTTCTTGTGTATCACCTTGTAAACGCTTCTTTACTATGCACAATTGCATTCTTTCTTCACATGATAATATCCTCGATTTCCTGTAAATTGCTTCTAAATGTCTCTTTAAGTCTCCTTAGTTATTATTACTTTACGAAGACTTGTAATTATAAAAACGATATGTAAATAAATTAACATTCTATGTTTTACAATTTTTTTGGGTACCTATCTATATATTTTTTCTTGTGTATTCAGTATTCGTATTCGCTTTGTCATATAATCGTTTCAGAGTCGGAAATAAGGAACATCGGTTAAAGGGATTCCAAATGTATTTGCTTCAGACGCCATCTACTTGTGCATCCTTATAACGATAAATGTTACTGTCTTCGACTGTTGTTGGTAAATGTTTGCGGTCCGACGTCGTTGTAATAACTGAGAACCGTTAATGGGCATCTGTGTAAGACATACCGTGAGGCCTGTCAACTCTTAGGGGGCATCCAGATTTGCCGCAAGGCGATTTTGACAGCTAACTGACGTTTCCCGATTTGCTGCTTCCAGTTTTGTCGCATCTATTCTGTCGCTTCCAGATTCTCCGCATCCCAATTTGCCGCATTTTATTTCGCCGCGTCCAGATTCGCCGCGTCCCATTTTGCCGCAAATAAAGGATACTTAGGCCACGGTTACATGAAAAATATTTTTTCGAAAACGAACCGCTACATAATTTTTTTTTTATTTCGATACATACCAAACCTAAACTAATTTCCTCAGTTTAAAACCGTATGTATCAAATATCAAAAGTAATTAATATTGGGACGAAATCATTAAAATATTCATAGGTTTTTTGACATGGCAATAAGTGGATCTCCTTTCGCTCACAAAAAGCTATGGGGATGTTTTGAATAGGTTTATCGATATTTTTTCTGAAAAGTTATATCATTACCTATGGTTTATTTTGGTGTCGCTTTAGTTTAATATGAATAAAACCACTTTCTTGACAATAGTTACTTATTTAAACGTAGTAGTTTTATTGTGTACAATAGAACCTTGATTACAGGTCAGGGGGTCGGGATCGGGGGGTTGAAAGTATATGGGAAATAGGCGGAAAATACAAAACAGGAGCATGTATACATTAATTAGAGGGTTTCTCAGGGTTTCTCCTTCCGCCGCAGCGAATATAAGAAACAACTTGCGGTGTCAACTACAACGGGCGAGCCCGTCACCACAGGACGTTTTAACGATTTTCTCGTTCTGTCGCCCTGCAGTGAACGTAGAAGACTTTGGACAGAAACAAATCCAACGTCCAGCTACGTCACAACCCGCAAGAAGTCAACGCCTTACCGCGAGATAGCCAGTGTTACCTGGCGGGCCGACCCTCGCGCCCTTGCTTCCAATTGTGACCAGATTTCTCCGGTCTCTCGATTGGTTCCGAGTTCGAGGTCGCTTGCGCGGTCCTCTCCCTTACGAAGCGGTGAAACGGTGTGCACCGAATCTATCGCGGACCAAGGCGTCCTTTGCCCGACTCTGAACCGGGATCGGATGGCCAATGGTCATTTCAAGAGCAGTCGCCGTAAGGTAGACAACCACCCCCGCTCTATAGGAAACAATACAGTTCCCAGACTCCCCCGATTGTTAGTCGGAGAGCACAGTCGATTGGCTTGCGCCGCTCGGTGCGCAGACCGTCCAGGAGCGCCAGAGGTTTGATTCCCAGGGGAGACTGGTTGACCCAGTGTCCTACCCAGGCTCGCACCCCATGCGTGGAGGCCATCAGATGGGTGTTGACCCGTGAGTGTGACCGACCCTGAACACATGAATCATCGTGGCCACCTCATCATGGGCCCATTAGCTCCCAGTAGAAGAAACAGTAGAAAATAGTCATATTCCCGAAATAACCCCAAAATTGATCTAGGAGAAAGCTTGGGCCTGATAAAAAACTTGGCACATTGGGCCTGATAAAAAAAAGCCCAGCCGTTCTGTTTTATATGACTACTCCTTACATTTAAATCCCTTCATGACAATTATACCAATTTGCAAGCAAGGAACATAGTACCTACCTATTTTGTACAACAACCAACATTGTGTTTAAGGGGCTGAAAATTTAGTGCCGATCGGTAAGCTACCACTGATCGTTGTCCGTGTTCTTTTATATTATTCAAAACTATTTGTAGTACGACGTCTTTTTTGTTTCAATAGAAAATATTTTTATCGTTGTTACTATTAATGTATATTAATCTTATTAACCACATTCTTGAATTCGATACGAAATCTGAAACCAGTAAGATGTTATGTCTCTTAAAAATCGTAAGCTACCACTGATCGTTGTCCGTGTTCTTTTATATTATTCAAAACTATTTGTAGTAAGACGTCTTTTTTGTTTCAATAGAAAATATTTTTATCGTTGTTATTATTAATGTATATTAATCTTATTAACCACATTCTTGAATTCGATACGAAATCTGAAACCAGTAAGATGTTATGTCTCTTAAAAATCGTTTTTATATGATCCATTGTACCTACACAAAAATAAATAAACTCCTTCACTCGACATACTCATTCTGCTCGAACATATGTTTGACTGATATTATGTCCTTTGTATACCTATATGTATTTATGAACGGAAGCCCGATCACAAAGGAACTTTTTTATCCTATAACATTATTGCTGATTGTTATTATAACCTCAAATCGGTGAAATAATTTTGACAGTTGACATTTATAAAATTGTCGGAATTGCCATAATTCCAATCGTTCTGACAAAGCGTTGCAACAAAATCTGCATTGTGAAAACGCCGCTTTATCAACAATTGCATGGTGGCAACACCAAATCGACGTTTGACAGTTTTATGTTGCGGCAAATCTGGATGCGGCTGTTTGGGATTGTACTGGACGCGGCGTAGTGGGAAGCGGCAAATTGGGATGCGGCAAAACTGGAAGGTTCATTTTGCGGCGAATCTGGATGCGGCGAAACTGAAAGCGGCAAAATGGGATGCGGCAAATCTGTAGGGACCCAACTCTTACAGTTGCTCGAGAACGATTCTAATTGGAACAATAGGATCAAATATTCCGTCATATCTTCATCACCGCATAAAATTCGCACATTCTTTACTTCGCACATTCTTTACGAGTTTCCCTTCGAATCCAAGCGATTTGTGGGTCAAATATAAGGATGATATATCTGACGATGCATCGTGAGTGTCGCCAAACTTTATATCCGACGTTGCAAATGCATGTAGAAATTCTCAATGAGACATTGGTAATTATTTTAGACATGTGTTTAGTGATGGCAAATAAAGTGTTGTCGTATTTGGGCATGATATCACCCAATCGTCCAATGCACCATGCATTTAACCACGAGTTACAAAGAGAACAACTCTAAGACCCGGAATCATTAGCCTAAACTGTTAGTACAAATTTTAATGATTCGCAATTGAATTAACAACAAAAGACTGCGTACGATTTTTTGAAAGATGCTGTGAACAAAGGAAATTGTGAAATTTGCTTCCTGGATGCTTCCGGAGAGACTGGAAAAATGTTCTTAATTTCATTACTTTTGGCGAGGATTGGATCGCAGAATGAAGTTGCCCCAGCATTGGCTTCGTCTGGAATAGCAGCGACATTGTTAGAAGGCGGACGAACTGCACATTCTAACTTGAAAATGCCACTGAACATGCAAATCGGCGAGACACCAGCTTGCAACATCGCCAAAAACATCCATACGGGGCAGGTTCTACAGATATGCAAATTGATCGTTTGGGACGAATATAAGATGCCCCACGAGAACTCCCTCTATACATTGCCACCTTACTTCGCCAGGTTTGCCAGTAACCTGGCGTTTTTATACAGGCTGCTACCAAGTTCGGTAATTTCGAGCATGTATTGGAGTCAAGTAACTGCTTGTCGCCGAGTCGATGACCGCTGTGCGCAATGTTTGCGTCTTTTTTGTATGCCTTACGCCAGTCTTTCCCGAGTTGTGCTAGCTCGCTGATGTGCTGTATTTAATTATAGTAATTTTGTGTGTAATGTCTACACTATAAACGTAAACATAAATCCACCCAAAAATAAAAACATCCAAACAAATTTGCTTGTGGATAAAAATAAAATTTTGAAACGACTTGAAAAAGAAGACTTGAGATTCCGAAATCGCTTGCCAGAGCATTATTATCTAAGTATGTTGCTAATCGCTGCGGTCGCTGCATTTATTATTATAGAATATACGCAAGGGTGATAGAAAATTTGATCTTTTTGAGCGATTATTCAGTTTTTCTTAAATATAAACGCATGTAAAATTAACATCGCTGCAAAGTAGATAAATTATCGCATTGCTCGATTCATTTCATCCTGAAACAAAAACGGGAATATATGCAGTTTAGCTAACTCTGACACAGTTTATTTTAAAAAATTAACCTAATCTACCGCCAAATAGGTGTTTTTTTTTAGAAAACTAACTTAATCTACCGCTCGCTATTCAGGCGTTTATAATTTTTATTTTTTTTCATTTAAAAACCTACCACCATAATTTAGACGTTTGATGTTTCTTTAACCCTTAGAAAGCTAGCCATGGGAATGAATCTCACGACAGCATGTTTTCAACCCTCAAAATTTTCTTTTTAGGGGGTGTACGGCCGCTCGCGAGTTTAGTATTAGCATTCCAGCGGTTAAATGCCTATATCTCGCTTATTTATAGGAATAGAGCAAAGATTTTTAGATTCGGAATCAGTGCGATGAATATAGGGGGTGACGTTAAAATATCTTCAATGTTTGCTAAAATGCATAAATACCTAAAAACGCATTGAGATGAAACAAAGCAAAACTGTAAGTTTACATACGAGATTAATGGAAAAAAAATCAAAAGCTGTCAATTTTCATTCGAAATTCAAAATAAGGCGCAAAGACGTCATTAGGATGTTTTTTTTTTTTTTTGGTAATTAGTACGATATTTGTGCGCGATTTGTAAACAATGCAGGTCGATAAAATATAATATAATCGGTGATTGCATCACTAGAAATGGGGCAAGTTGTACGCATCGCTCGCCCCCGCTGCGTACAGCTAGCTGCAAGTACAGCTGATGTTCGAGTGCGACACAAAAGGAAACGCGAGCGACTGTTTACGCTAGATGGAAATCGATACAACCTATATGGCGGATGGACAAAAACAGAGCGTGCGTCCCGCACATAAACAAAGTAGTGCTCACCGTTTGACGACCATGTTGAGACCCGTGGAGCCGGCCTCGGACCCTATGATTCAAGTCTCTCCCGCCGAGCGTCTGCCGACCACGATGCACACCCGAATTAATGAAAAAACGGACAAAACCCAACGTACGAAAATCTCATCTCAGACACGATAAATAGCCACTCACTGACACATTAAACTCGCGACATAGAACATTAGTTCGAGGCGATACGACCGATAATATCAACAGTCAAACGGCACCGTTTAATCGCACTGACGGCAATGCGTTTAGCTCAGCGTCGAAACGACAAACCGTACCGACGCGCGCCACACGTCACACTCCGCTAGTGACTCCGCTAACAACACTGAGCGTCATCGTGGCGACATTTTATGGCCACTCTACACTTTGTCCGCGAATCGCCCGCGAAGGTGCGCGAACGTGTAGTGTGGGGCCGTTTTGCAATTCTTCGCGGCTTCGCGCCCTGTTCCCCGAATTTCGGCAGTTTTCTGTCCTGCGACAAGGGACCGAGAAAAATGCTTGGGTATAAGCAGAAGACTGGCAGGGAAAAATTGGGGCCTTAACCCCAAGATCTCCCACTGCCATTGTGACGCCGATAATCACGTACGCCTCGGTGGTATGGTGCAACAAAGCCAACCAGAAAGCTGTGATTACCAAACTAAACAATATCCAAAGGACGGCGTGCCACATGACAACTGGCGCAATGTCCTCCACTCCTGGAGCAGCTCTAGATGCACTGCTGAACTTACCGCCCCTACACATTCACTTGAAACAGGTGGCGAAAGCCAGCATGTACAGGCTGTCTTCCCGGGAGAAGGTAAACTGGATCTCACAAGCACTAAGATCAGTTATTGAATCAGTCAGTGAAACTCCAAGCCTCAACATGGTATCAGACACCGTGCTTCCACTCCTAAACTTTGGAAAACTTTTTACAGAGGAACTGCCGCCCAGAGACGACTGGCTAAAAAGCCAACTGTACTGGGAGGCTGGTAGCCTTAAACAGTATACTGTGTCACGTTGTAGGTTTAGATGACATGATAATAATAAAAGAAATGAAATGAAATTATAAAATGAATCTTTAATTTCCAACACGTCGACCGACCGATGGATATATTTGGCGATAAAGCGCCTAGACAATTTAAATAATTCTTTGGAGATTTAATTTAATGAATATAATAATAGAAAGAGCAAGAGCCTCAGGTCGAGGGCATATTTCTCGAGTTCAACTTCGGTGTGAGAAAAAGGTTCCGAGGACGGGTATGCAAAAGTCGAATATCGGGGAGATTCCGTGGCTTAGCCGTACGATGGACGCCTTGCGGGGGCGGGCACTGACTGCCTCGAAGATTGGTCCCTGAAGAGGTGCCGAAAGATTGAAGAAAAAGACTGTTTCTGGAGAGCGGAGCGGGAACGCTGGAAGAGCGAAGATGGGCGCACGCGGTGCGGCGGTCGTCGACTATCGCCGGGCGGGCGCAGCGGCTGGAGCGGGCGAAGGAGAACGGCCGCGGTCACGCGTGGCCGAAGGCGAGGAAGAACTGGCCATCGCTGGTCTCCGGCGAGGAGACGCGCGCTCACACCGACGCCGCGCGCGTCGGCCTTTATACGCCGACCATGCGCTGTTTTAGAACTCCATCCTTGGCGGAGAAATAGTGTCCCCGAAGGACCCCGAAGGGAATGGGGTCCAACGCTTGCCAAGGGTCGACTTGTTGATCGACGTAAAATGCCCAAAAAGTGAAAATGGCGGGTCCGTAACCCCGCTTTTATCTAGCTTGAAATTGTCCAACCATAGATAATTTGAGTCCAATAAAAATATCAATTTATTGAAATATGTGGAATAATTCCTAGATTTATTTCTGTTTTATTAGTGTATTAAATTACAATTTTCTACATTATTAATAATTTTATTCGTTTTATTTCCTTAATTATGAAACGTACTTATCAAAGACAATTTCGGATTTGCATTTACGCAATCAGCAATTTGGTGCAAAATGCTTGTTCTCATGGCTTTAACAAAAAAGGAAAAATAGAGCTGTCAGCTGTCAAGACGTTTGACGTATCGATCTAACCTATTGGATATCGATTTATATTGAGTAAAATCGAAATATGTTTCAACGGCGTTTTCACGCGAGAAAATGCGACCTAAGGTTTCCACGCGAGGAAATGCAACTCTAGATTTCCTGGGCGTGACAACTGATGGGTCCAAATCGGGACTGGACGTAGGCTGTGGTATATATGGAGAGTCACCAAACTTCGAAAGAAGTGTAAACTTGGGAAAATAAACCTCCATATTCCAAGCGGAGGTATACGCCATTATTAAATGTGCAGATATCAACCTCCATAAGAACTATGCCAACCACCGTATCTATATCCACTCGGATAGTAAGGCAGCTCTTATGGCACTAGCCTCCAATACTATTAATTCAAAGCTAGTGCAAAACTGCGTATCACTACTGAATTTCCTGGGCATAAAGAACAGGGTAATTCTAAGATGGGTTCCCGGCCATGCAGTAATCGAGGGAATGAAAAAGCCGATGAACTTGCTAAGACGGGAGCAAAGGGAATGTTATACGGTCTTCAAAAAGCCTAGCAAACCCAATGCTCAAACACATATGTTTAGAACATTCCGTCAACCACTGGAACAACACGCCAGGGTTGAACCAATCCAAAGCGCTAATTAAGACTTACAACCCTAAGACGGCCCGTGAGGCCTTATCGCTAAATAGGAACAATCTATGCATACTAGTGAAGGCGCTCACGGGGCATTGTAGCCTTAACAAACACATGTACAACCTCAAGCTCCGAGACACAACAATGTGCAGGTTTTGCCAAGGGGCCGAGAAAACTCCCCTGCACCTCATATGCGAGTGTGGCCCGCTAATGCATAAAAGATATACCCACTTGGGTGGTCATTACCTCCAACCTGAGGAGGTAAAACAATCTGGCGCCAAAAGCCTGTTGTGGTTCTTAAATGACTCGAGGCTTAGCGCAGAACTGTAGTAGATGGTGAACACAATAGATCAGCAATGGTTGCAGTGTTACAAGGCTCATCAAGACCTTAGAAAAGCCCCACTCAACAAATAAAAAAAAATAAGGTAGATCTTTACCTGCCTAATAATTATTTTTGTGCTCAATTGCACCATTTTATCCTCGAGCCGTTCTCGCGTACTAACCTTATGAGTAGAAACTTGTCGGGGCGTGTTTCGAGGCGCTTAAATGACATTAACTCAATGGCACCAGATTCGATATTTTTACTGTCAACCCTCATCTGTTTAAATTACAGGCAATTAATTATTTCTTCTTATATGATAGGTAGTATTTCACAATATGTTCTATTTGTATAGTTACTGGTTGATTTCTTTATTAATTTTACTTTTTAATGCATTGGTTTTTCTGTAATGTTGGTTCGTAATAAATGAATAAACACAATAATAAATTTGTTTATAAATAAATAAATAAACCTTTAATTATGTATCTACACTTCCACTTGAAGAAGACTGTATAATTTGAATCTAATTTCAGGGAATTCCTTGTGAAGGCGAAACCAATATGCTGCGCGACGGCACAATGATTGATCTCTGCGGAGCTACTCTGCTGTGGCGCAGCGCCGAAGGGCTGAAGAATTCGCCCACCAAAAGGGACCTCGAGAAGGAAGTGGACGAGCTGAATGCTGGCCGGCCGCAATGCCCCGTTGGCCTAAATACCCTGGTGATACCGCGCAGTCGCAGCGCGCACACAAGCGACGGCAACAATGTCAACCAGCCATACGTTTATTTGAATTGTGGTCACGTTCAAGGTATGTCTTTGTTGTTTCTGTTGTTGTTGGGTTTCATTATGGGACTCTCTTAAGAGTGTGGAAAAAAAATAAAATTGTTGAGAATGAAGAAAGCCACTAATAAACGTGAAAAGTTGCAAGATTTTTAAATCAACAACAAGGCATTTTATAAAATCTATACAACATGCGCGACACGGTATCTTTCCAGGAGTTTCAATCTTTTTAAAGCAGTGATATTTACTTTATTAAAATGGAAAATAATAATAATATTTATACGTATTTGTACGAGGTTTGTTGTTGTTTGTATAACCGAACTTTATTTCTTAAAACTTACGCTAATTTTACAGATTATTGGTCCTTATCCCCTTTAACCGCCCTACCTTTGGGTTGTTATTAAAAAACTCGTAAGGTAAAAACTCATTCTTTTTTTTTGTTAGATTTCTTAATAACAATAATTGTTAACAATATACCAGACATTTTTTTTACATTAGAAACCCATTTATTACCCTTTTTTGTACTTAGAATCATAGCAACAATTTAACGTATCTTGTACGCTTTGTGGGTGTTGGGTTTTTTTTTTCACTTAACTGTTGCAAAACGCCTTGATATATACATGGGTTCACTGTTTCACCTTGAGGCAAGAGTTCAAAATGCACAATTCCATTAAAGTAAAAAAAAATATTCTTGCATCAGTCCTTCAGATAACACACATTTCAAAAATCGCTAACACTTAAATAACAATATTACGAACACTTGCACTCAAATAACAATATCACGAAAACTTAACAAGATATCAACAATCCAGGAATATGTGGTTACAAAGGAGGTAATGCGCAAGGCAGTGCTGCCACCCGCATATCACTAAATATCTTTGTTGGTGCAAAATTCAAAACGTTCAGTTTTTTCTTTTGAACAAACTACTATATGTGAAAAATGTATTCCTCAAGCAGGTTGAGCAAATAAAACACCCAAAAATAAATAATCCATTGTATTCTGAATTCTACATCTTCCGAGTAAAGAGTTATATATGGACAGAGAGCTATGCATTCAATACTTTCAGGAAATTATACTGCTTAGTATCATCTAGAATCCAATCAGAAACTTTCTCGATTATTAAGAATGGTTTTGATTGGAATGTTTTTTTTCTTTTGAGCCATCCCACACAAATTGTGTTAGGGGTTTGGAGGGTACTGTCAACACCTTGTAGGTACGAGCCACCGATATGCTAATTACCTCAAGAATAACGCTAAGGACTTTGTCATGGCGTTGGGTGTACCGACCCTGGTCAACTCGCAGCCAGCTAAAATGAGTATTACTACAAAGGGGACATAAACTTATCCTCTGAATAGCTCCAGCGAGCAAGGTTGCTGGAGTAGGGAAGTGTAAGCATATCAATACAATTTCAGTATATCTGGGGTCCATTCATATAACATTATCCTATATTGCATTGAAGGAGAAGCAAAGCCACCAACTGTTATTGTCCAGTCATTCTGACAGGAGGCCAACGGCATGAGCCATACGGTTGTCTTAATCTCCTCGCAAGAGTGACTTCTTTAGGTCCACATCGCTCATGGTTGTTTGTACTGACATATGTCCAGCACCATTTTGGCCAGATCCAGCAAGATTTTTACTGTGGAAGTCTACGCAGGCTTGTAAATCATTTCATTCGCTACTCTATAATAAAGATACCTTATATATTTCTTCGTAGGAAAACCTCCTATGAAAACCAATATGGTTAAACAGATTAATAATAATAATTTCTGTTTTACAGGTCACCATTCGTGGGGCGCAGATGACTGTGATGCGGGAGTACGGCGTTGCCCCATGTGTTTAAGCAGTGGTCTTGTTGTGAGAGTGTGTGTGGGTATAGAACCGGCGTTTTATGTGGACAATGGCCCACCAACGTATGCATTTAATCCTTGCGGTCATATGGCCACGGAAAAAACAGTCAAGTAAGTGTACAATTATTTTCGAAATCGACCAATAAGTTATACAGCTTGATCAAATGTGATTAAATTAATATAGAAACAGATTTTACCACGAGAAGTTTGTAGTACTTGAAGTTACATCCGCCGTTTTCCAGGGTAGACTGAATTACTGTCATGTGTCGTCTGTTGTTCTGTGGGTAGGCGGCATACTGCTGCTTTTTCTATGCAGATTATAGCCGTTGGGGGGAGGGGGGGGGGTACATACGATTTTACAAATTCTACCATGCACACTCACTGTATCTGTTCCTGTTGGTTTCTTTTTAAAGTGCATGCTATTTCAACATTGGCAACTTTTGAGTATGGCTATTGGCTCTGGAACTCAGCCCTACTTATGCAAAGATGTAGATGTCCTGAAAAAGGTGCGGCGAATGGCAACCAAAATGCCAGTGGGACTGAAGATTAGGAATTACAAAGATTGCTTGGAATTACTTGGAATAACTACTATCAAATAAAGAAGACCTGATGGAGACATACAATTCTCACAAATTATTACTATGTACCTGGGCTAAAAAATACTTACAATGTAAACACAATAAAAATCTTCAAGGTCAACGACAAAGAACAACCATGAAAAATTGAAATCTAATTCTCTTAAGAACGTTCTGCAAAATAGAATGGTGGACATGTGGAATAAACTACCATTTGGATTGATTAGTGCAAGCTCTTTCAGTCAATTTAAAAACAGACTCAATGTGTACTTAAAAACTAGTTAATGTTTATGACTAGCTTTACAAGATCTGATCTGAACTTATCAGCAAAGCTGCCTGTCCGGAATAATAATAATAATAATATTTCATTAGTCTTGACATATTGTGTAGTGTCAAACCTCTTTCGCAGCTCTAAAATTGAGATGCGGAAATCACAGTTTGAGGTTTTTTTTTAAAAGGAGTAGATTATTTTCATAGAGAGATGAAAATCTATAAAGAGGTGAAAGAGAGATTTAACTAGCAAGCCACGAGTGCCAACTTTCACCGAGTGAAGGTGAACAGTAAAGCCGTTCCAGACGATGGCATTTGCAAGATCATAATATTTATTTAGTGTCTACTCATGGTTTTTGGAGATATTTGATTTCCGTAGAGCAGTTAATTCTACAATAAGAGCCATTTTCGAGATAGAGAGTAAATAGTTATATCTGAACGGAAATATACCGGAGACTTTCAGGGACTTTCCTAGAAGATACCTTTTGATTGTTCTGTTCTGTTCTGGCAACACTGATTACTTCTACATAAATTTCCATTATGTAATATGCTGTAATAAACTTTATTGTTATTAATCTTAAAATCAAAGCAATTTTAACGCATACTCTATGTCTTGCAGATTTTGGGCGACCGTGGACATTCCGCATGGCACAAATGGATTCCATGCCATTTGTCCTTTCTGTGCTGCGCCACTGCAGGGCAATCCTGGATATGTGCGACTCATCTTCCAGGATAACTTAGATTAGATTGGGTAAGAATGAATCGATTTACAAACAATTACCACAGCGTAAACAGAACCACCAGTTTGCCAACGAATTGTAAGGGGGAGGGGGTGTGGGAGAGGATCTGCTCCCGTTCATTGCGACTTGTTTACACTATCGAATCTGTTTAGAATTAGTAAGTATACCTACTGCCCGCATGAAGGGAACAACCCCGACTCGTCGTTGGTATTTCCAATAGATCAAAGGTGTTGTCACATTGGTAGTTTTATTTAACCAGAGCCTGCGTCAAAAAACCCACGCTATTTCATGTCAAAAATACTTTCTCTCGGGACCATATAAATGGTAGTATGGATAGTAGGAGCTGTTGACAGGCAGGCTACGGCCCGAGGCGCCGCCCAGTAGGGGATGCCATGAGAGCGGCGTCCTAGAAACTCATTTGCAAAAACCAATGAAGTTGCTGATCTCTGAAGGCATTTTTCGAAACTCAAACGATCGGGCGCCAACAACGCCTATAGGCTTTTTGGGTCGTTTGACAGATCCGCGCGAAACCCTTTCGGCTGGCCCCCATATCTATCTATTATAAAGAAGTAATGTTTGTAAGTTTGTATGTTTGTAAGTTTGTATGTAGGGGGTAATCTCGGAAACTTCTTATCCAATTTCCAAAATTCTTTCTCTAATGGAAAGCTCTATTATCGACGAGTACTATAGGCTATATTTTATTGTGATAGATTTTGGTTTTTAATAAGAAATCACGATATTTGTAAGTCAAGTCGGAGAAAAATGACCTGGTGACTTTCTTTATTGGCGTGCTCTGAATAAAAGGTTTGATATTGTGAAAACAATATATGACAAAAACATCGGGCTCAAAAAATTTATAAACAGTCGATGACAACATATATACGACTTCTATATTTAAGCTACAATAACTGCTTTTATGTCTCAAAAAAGTAAGAAAAAGTAAGAAAAATAAGTAGGCAGTGTTTGTTGAAGACATTAGCAATAAAATATAATCCTTATCATAATAAATTATTCTATTGTCGCGGATATTAAATACAGATAAAATTAGCCATTTACTATAAGTTTTAGGTGGTATAGTTATGTAGATATCATGAAATTAGTACTGCATGGTGAAGAACAAGTCACGTACGTCTATGAGATAGATAGAGTTCATCTGAGGGGGAACGCCTTGCACTATATATCTAAAGGTAGCATCTAAAAAGGCAAATAAACGCCACCATATTAACAAAGCAAAGCCGCGGGAAACAGCTTGTATATTATATAAATATATAATATACATGACTAACAAGATTAATTATTAGGTAACAAGAGGGAATTCATGAAAAAACGATATTAGTATTTATTTACAAAATCGACCAAAAGGTTGCTGTGGTGGAGTTTCTTGCGCGCGAAGGCTGGCTTCCGACTGGTTAAGGGACTTGTGTATTTGGTAGCTGTGTATTATTGGTGTTTAGTTTCTATTTTCGATAGAACTATTCACATTTTAAATATAAAACTCATTGTTTCTGAAGATTTAATGGCCATTAGATAAAAAGATAATGAGTGTTGTTCAGTGTCTCCTTCTATATGAGTCGAAAGATTTGTTGATGCATTTAACAGTCAACACTCAACGGTCTTTTATGCATGCAAAATTGCAAAATACTTAAAGATCTGGATATGCAAATACCTACAAGATCTGAAACTATAATTGAGTAAATCACACTGTGATTTTTCAAGCGAAAGCCTTGGGTATAATTATGGCTGCGGATGAAATTAGAAAACCTCAAAGGCGGAAACCTTCACATTTTCACAGATAGAAGATCCGTGCATCTAGGACAGCATTCAAGTATTAGGTAATGCAATTTTTGAATATTTTTTGACTCTCCGTCCCCCCCATGTAACGCGCCGTAACGTTTTTCTGTACCCCCCTCCCCCTCCCTAAACTTTACGTAACACCCAAGTGACTATTTTTACCTAAAAGTCACAATTATGTTGCGCAAAGTTCTGGAAAGTCGCTATAATACCTTTGTTTTTGTTTTAATCGCGTTTGCCGTAATCATAAATAAAACAAGAGATTTCTAACTCGCAATACATGCCTATATTATATATATTTTTTATTCATATTGTTATTTAATAAACAATCACACATAATGTAAGAAACATTTGCTTAAGTTTAAAATATGTTAAAATGGACTCAAATTTGGCCTAATAAACTTTTACTACTAATCTTACATTAAATTATGCCGTTTTCCTCACTTGGCTTCATTCACCATTGTTCTTCTCATGCATTATCCCAATTTATTTATTTTTTTGCTAATAAACTCTTAAAAAAACATATTTATTTCAACCTTTGGCAATGCAATTAGAAACGGAAACCTAACTGAAATAAAACATTTAAAAAAAAAAACTATGTTACATAACGCGTTGTTTGAACCCCCCCCTCCCACCCTGTAATGTATCGTATCGTTTTACAAGATACCCCCGAATTGCGTTACATTACCCCCGAATCGCGTTACGTAATACTTGAACGTCCCTAGGTTCTTTTGTCTTAAAATTTCACTGATCCCTAAAGGGATAGTTACAACTAACCAATGTTTTTTTCTTATTTTCAGATGCGGATTCCGAATGATTGTGTATTTCCATATATTCTCGTTTCTCTACTGACTAACAATGAATTTATCCTAGACTACGTATGTATGCCTTTGTAATGTGTTCTACAGCGGAGTATTTCTTCATATCAAATTTATCGGACACTTAACTTAACTTGAAACTGGAAAATATAACACGCAAAGGAGGAATGCTGGAGAAGCGTGACTGAACCATTTCGTTTTGTAAGATATGGGAAGAGATAAAAGTGGATGATTAATTAAGAAGATCTGATTTAATGATTGATTTATGTTTTTGTTTAGTTTCGTAACATTAAGTGAAACGCTGCATTAATTTAAGATACACGTTTGTCCTTGATATAGTGATATAGTTCCTTGCATAGTGAAAATATTGTTTGTTTTATATTCGCGTATTTATAATATACACAATATGCCATTTTGATTCGCGATTTATCACGTTAATCGGTGTTAATTAACCCATAAACTAATTGATATTTAATACCGATTAACAGATTTTTGATGCAAGCCATCCTCATTAATTCACAATATATATTTTTTTGCTGTGATGAAAACTCAAAACCGCTAATATCACTAAAAAGTATTATTAGTTATAAATTTCGTGGTCGGCGGTAGTAGTTTTAAAATGAATGGCGTTAAAATGCTTGACTGCCTATTTTAGAGGAAAGAGTGCGGCGCATTTAGTAATTGGATGTCGTATTTTTTACATGGTTGGTTATAATAATCCTTTTAGATTGTTCAAGTCCATATTAACACTTATAGGCGGTAATATCAGGTATCTGCAAAAGAAAGCCATTAATTTTGCCAAGCGGGATAGCATCACGCCTTAAGTCGCCCAAAAAAATAATAAAAGTGAATAGTATTATAATTGCTGTGTAAAAGAGAAATATATTATTGTGTATATATGTAAATATTGTAAATATTATATATTATGATTTTATACCATAGCCATACTAGAAAAAAACCGTGGGAGTACGAAGGTGGACTGTGAGTGAATACGATAGTGCAATAGAAAGAAATACCTGCATATGGGTCCTTCTATCCTTGCCTAGTCGCGCATGCGCGTTTATCATTTTTTTAAATGAGTATATTAATTGGGTATTGAGTATATTAATATGCACGACTAAACATGGATAGAGGGGGGGGGGGGTATATGCAGCTTTCTCTTTCTTTCTTCTTATCGATTTATCAGGCTGTTCGCAAGGTCTATTCTAGTAAGGCTGTGGTTTATACTTATAATATATTAAATACAATATTTTATTTCTCTTTT
>OX155980.1:62341019-62586943 GCA_944548615.1 Micropterix aruncella | reverse complement strand
TGGAATCGGTGCTTCTTTTAACCTTCAGTGAGGAGATCAAGAACAAGTTTAACTGCAACTCTTCTCATGTGCAAATCCTCCATTAAAATCCAGATTGAATTGAACTCTATGACATTCTAGATATATCAGGGACTCGATCAATTGTTCGATGATGATCTTCACGGTTGAGGGTGTTGATTTTTTTAACATTGTCGTCAGTCCTTGAAGTTTAGGGGCACCCGGGACGAGGTTGGTCTTAAATTGTCATTTCCCTCTTTGAAACTTCGAAAACCAGTCGCAGACACGAGCTTTCCCTTGTAAGATGTTTAAAGCATTACAAAGTTTCAGCAGTCGTTTTCCCCCACAGAAAACATTTTTTTTTCCGCCTCACTTTCAGCCATGTCATGTTTTCGTTGATGAGGTTAAAATACTGCTAAGCACGAATGCGTGGTCTCAAGGCGACGACACTTCGTAAACTGACTCACGAGAGTTGCCACGACAACACCTAGCCAGCGAGAACTCGTTCCCCTACCGTTTCTCCCTCCACTTTTGGGTCACCCTTGTATCCACGCATATTATGCATGTAGTTCGATATAAAGATTGAAAATATGCAAGTTTCTTTTAGACATATGGATAATTACCAGCGATGCACAGACTTTTTCTACTTGAGGGCCGCATCACCTTCTTCCAACTAACGGAGGGCCTATGAAACAATGTTATGGTTATGGTCTTCGAATAATTATTTATTTTCTGCTTCTTTGAAAATTTGGATCATTCAACCTCACGTGTATCAATGTCATAATAATAATATAAAATATATCAGTGCCAATACAATAGTTAAAGAATGGAAAATTTTAGATTACAAATACGTATCATTGTTATCCATATTACAGTATAATATACTAGGAATAACATGTATTCTATTCTATTATCTAACTAAGAATATTCTATATATCTAACTAAGAATAAATTTTATTCTTAGTTAGATACATGACATTGTGTAGAAGACACAATTTTTTGAATGTTAGGGGTCACTTTAGTAGTGGCTAAGCGCAAAAATGCCTTCAAGATTTTCGTTGTTAAGACGATTTCGGTTCTTACATTTATTAGCATTATTCATTATTGAAAATGTTTGCGAAGTGCGAACGAGACGTCGTAGCGGTGAGGCGCTCGGCGAGCGTGCACAGTTTTCTACCTATGTATATTGAAAAAATATTTTTCAAATAATTTCGAGGACGGGGTCCGCCCACAAAGTGTCGGCGGGCCGCATGCGGCCCGCGGGCCGCGGTCTGTGCATCGCTGGATATTACACACAAACAAATAAATAGGACCGATCGATTATATATGTCGCAGCACTGAACGTTATTTTGTACTTACATTATTTTGATGCAAAAAGAGCTTCTCACGATTTGAGAGTGTTATTTTATCATGATTGAATTCATGTTTTTTTTATTCACATAAAATGTTGTAAAATACTTGGAGAAAAGTCATAAAATATTTGGTTGGTGCATTTGTTGGCAAGATATTTATAAAATTTATTATTAGTTGATATACAGTGGGTTTGTTGCGTGCAATACTTTTGTCTATTACAACTTTACCTCATTTTTATTCGCTGCATAGAGAAGGATTTCAAAAAGTCCATTGACTTTCATGTTGATATACACAGGGTGAATAAAACTAATCGTAGTCATTCGCTACCACATCCTGTACTTATTTCATTTTACCCATGTATCTTGGCCTTTACCACATGAATAATAACGTATATTAGGTCTACTTCATACATAAATTCAAAACGATTCCATTAACATGTATTATGTGCGTCACATTGTGCGTATCTGACACATACAGAAGTATCTGTCAGACACATAGAGGACAAAACTAGTTATATGTTTTCATTTGTTAGTTTTTACCATATAACTGATATTTATCACATTGAATTTTTTGGTCAAATAGTTTGCTTAAAGCAGTTTAAAACAGTAGCTTTAAATCTTCGAAGTTGACTTTCTGTACTATTTTTATTCATGGTCATCATCCCAACAAATAAATAATAAATTCAAACGGAGCTGCCTTGGAATTTACTGGTCAGGGTCCGGTCCAGGTGCAGGGCTAAAGCAGCCTTAATTCAGAGGGACTGTATGGACTCCCCTAAAGTCTATCCGTAAGTGGCATATGTCACTTTATTATTATTGTTATTATTTTTAGCTCTTGGGCCAGCTTAAGGTGATGAGCTCAAATTTGTGTTTTTTTGAGTACATATATTTATCGAGTCTGTTTTTGAATTAATTTATTTTGGTCGATCTTACCACTTCACTTAAAATTGCTCTTGAATGAGGCGCTTATGAGCTTCAATGAATGTCCCTGAGGTAACATATACATATACATATACATATACATATACGTATACATATACATCACAGCGGTGTAGTCCCACAGAATTTTGGCCGAGCGACAGTCATCTTAATTCCGAAGGTCCCAGTTTGCACCGGACCAAAGGACGCTCGGCCCATTGCTCTCACAGACACTGTGGCCAAAATCTTTTTTAGCATAGTCCACACGAGGATGAGCGAATTCATGCACCGGAATGAGTACCTTGGAGTATCAGTTCAAAAAGGCTTCATGCGCGGCGTCTCGGGCTGCCTCGAGCACAACTCTCTCCTGGCTGCTGCCATCAAGGATGCGAGACAGCACGAACGCCAAATCAATGTATGCTGGCTCGACCTAGAGAATGCCTTTGGGTCAGTCCGACACAGTCTCCTCCACTTTGCACTCCGCTGGTACAACTTCCCACCAGTCGTGCGTGACATTGTAGCCTCCTACTACAACTGTCTGACTTTCCATGTTAAAACGCAAGAATGGACTACCCGCTCTATACCATATTCAATTGGACTATTTCAGGGCTGTTGCCTCTCCCCGACGATTTTTAATATAGTTTTTAATATACTTCTGGAAAGCCTGACCCAGTTTGACAGGAAGTGGGGCTACCGTTTTAAAACAGACGGCCAATACACCTCGTCGTGCCTCGCTTTTGCCGACGACCTAACTTTCATCACCAGAAGCCCCAAGCAGCTTTCCCTGCTATTACAGAAAGTGGAGCTTTTCTGCGACTGGTCAGGCTGTATAAAAGTGAAGCCCTCCAAATGTTTTTGCCTTGGACTCGCCCGCATGGGCACAAAATTTACATCCTATGACCCCAAATTGGTCTATAAGGGCTCTAATATCTCCCTTATAGACCCAAACAATCATTTCAAATTCCTCGGCAGAAAAATCACCCATCAGGGAAAAGACGTCTCGGGCGATCATGTTATAGAGCATTTCAAAAGTTGCCTGGCGAAAATAGATGCCTTGCTAATTTCTGGCCCTCGTAAGGCCTGGATCTATGACAATTATCTAACGTCACATTTGTCATGGCCCTTTCTTATTTACGATTTTACCAAAACCCAACTGTCCCGTCTAGATGCGCTGGTGACAGCTAGTTTAAAATCCTGGCTGTCCTTAGCCAAACCAGCTGACCCCTCGACTCTCTTCAGGTCCAAACAAAATTTTGGGCTAGCGCTTAAACTGCCCTCTCTGCTCTACGCCAACTCCAGAATAACCAAAAATTCGATTCTGTGCAATTCCAAAGATCCGGCAATATCGAAGCACGTAATAAGTGGCCGTAGTGATTCAAATGAACTACAAGCCCGCGTAGACTTCCACAAAAAGTTCCTTACTGGAATCAGCCAGAACGGCACTGGTCTGGGGTATGGCAGTACAACCACGAGCGACGTGGACTTGAAGAAGTCTCTTTTGCGGGGAGATTACGACAGCAAGAGTATGGCTCATGCTATTGGCCTTCAATGCCAGAATGATTGGACAACAATTGGGGACTTTTGCATTCCGCCTCCAATGCACTGGAAGGTAATGCTCTATGACTGGACGCCAGAGATGCTGAAATTTTATTTGAATGCCTTTCAGCATACACTTCCAGACCCCAGTAACCTCGCTCGTTGGAGCTTTGACGAGGATAGTTCTTGTCCCCTCTGTAGCAATACCCCTTGCACAGCTAGACACATTCTAGCTGGCTGCAAGGTGGCCTTAGATCAAGGACGGTACACTTACCGCCATGACAAAGTTCTCGCTGTTATTCGCGAGGTAATTAGTCTCTCAGTGGCTCGTGCCAACTAGGGTTTGACAGTATCCTCCAAACCCCCAATACAGTTTGTGCGGGATGGCTCTAAAGGCAAAAAACATTTAACTACAAAACCTTTCTCAATAATCGAGAAAGCTACAGATTGGATTCTGGAGGTTGATTCGGTCTCTAAGCAGTATAAATTCCCTGAAAGTCTCGGATGCACAGCACTCCGTCCAGATATAACTCTTTACTCTCTATCTCGGAAGGTGGCTCTTATTGTAGAATTAACTGTTCCATGGGAATCAAATATCCCAAAAGACCACGAGTACAAATTAAATAAATACCATGATCTTGCAAATGCCGTAACCCGGAACGGCTTCACTGTTCACCTTCACGCGGTGGAAGTTGGCGCTCGTGGCCTGCCAGCTAAATCTCTATTTCACCTCTTTAAAGATCTTGGCCTTTCCAGAAAAATAATCAACTCTTTCTTAGAAAAATTATCTAAAACTGCGATTTGCGCATCTCAAATTCTATGGCTTCGAAGGGGGAGTGAATGGGTGGTAAGGTGAACGCTCACATGTGGCAAGACAGCTGTCCTAAACCTACCACAGCCGGTTCGTAAGTCCGGAATCCACTGCTCACCCCCCAGAAGTGTAAAAAAAAAAAATAGTATTATGATGGGCCCGACTCCGGTCGGTGAATTCCATGGCAGCTCCGTTTGTATTTATTTATTTTATTATATATATATATATATATATAATAAATTAATAAGGCACTTTTAATAGTAGTTGCATTTCAAAAAATATTGTATATCAATTACTTTGCCAGACCTGCAATGCATTTTATATTGGGGGAAACAACTACACCTCTTAGCATTAGGTTAAATAATCACAGGGCCAGCGTAGGCAATGAAAGCCAACTTCCAATAGCATTGCATGCTAAGGCACACAATTTAACTTTTGATAATTGTTTTAAAGTAAAAATTATTAAGTGCCTTGGCGATAACGCTAAAGAAAGAGACGTTAAATCTTGGGAGTTGGCTTTTATAAATATTTTAGGCGCTTGCAAGGGTCCCGGTCTTAATAGGCAAAAATTAATACAGTAATTATATTTGTTCAGACATATTCATTAAAAGCTTATTAATATTTTTCATTTAAAAATCATTATTAATAATGTTTTTCAAGGTCGGTTATAGTGCATTTATAACGATATTGCAAAATATTATTAACCCATTTCTCTATGTTCAGTTTTTTTAAAAATTTAAATTTTGAAAAAATTGTTCTATCAGAAATGTCATAGAGATGAATACGACTAGTGTCGAAATATTCTCAGTCATATAATTTTCTTCTAAAATAAGTTACTAACATCCATTTCTGTTACAGAAACCATCCTCCTATACTTATTACATCCAAGAGCATACAGTAATTCGGCTGCTAAGAACATCAAGTAGGTAACTAAGAACATCATAAGTTATCAATTGCGGAAACAGGTACTGCTGCCCTAAGTATTTAAAGAGGACATTAACTATCGTTTAAATGTTTCTGGTCCACCAGGACCCCAGATAAGTAACTTTTCATGAATCTAATTTTATATATTATTGAAAATAATTTAAAAAAATTTACACCCTTAAAATATCAAAATATATATATATATATATATATATATATATATATATATATATATATATATATATATATATATTATATATATATATATAATATATATATATATATATATATATATATATATATATATATATATATATATATATATATATATATATATATATATATATATATATATATATATGACTGAGAATATTTCGACACTAGTCGTATTTGTTATTATATTATAATACTATACAGTTTATAAATGTTCAGTTTTTTTAAAATTTAAATTTTGAAAAAATTGTTCTATCAGAAATGTCATAGAGAGAGATATATATATATATATATATATATATATATATATATATATATATATATATATATATATATATATATATATATATATATATATATATATATATATATATATATATATATATATATATATATATATATATATATGATTGGTTTTTTGTAAAATCTTTTTTTAAAGAATTCGTTTAAAGGATGACACTTCGATGAAAAAATAAAAATAATAAAAGCCACTTACATAGCATAGTCCAGTCCGGGAAAACCTTCCAGCTATGTAAGTGGCTTTTATTATTTTTATTTTTTCATCGAAGTGTCATCCTTTAAACGAATTCTTTAAAAAAATATATATATATATATATATATATATGTATATATATATATATATATATATATATATATATATATATATATATATATATATATATATATATATATATATATATATATATATATATATATATATATATATACATATATATATATATATATATATATATATATATATATATATATATATATATATATATATATACATATATATATATCTTTGCAGCAGCGATGTCTTTTGTATTTTCAAGAACAATTCTGGACTTGAGCTTTGCGGATGATGTACTTACAACTACGAGTTTGCTCTTTTTGCAATCGTTGTAATGTGATGCTTCCATTTGAGCTCTCTTATTGTTATTTCCAAGTCCTTGTGGAGTATAACCGAACCCAGTGATGTGTTTGGATTACTTCTTCCAACGTGGAGAACTACACATTTAGGGTAGAGTCTCAGTTTAGGGTCTCAGCTAACTGTTTCTTAGTCAACCGATTGTTCTCCTTGTTCTGGGACCAGACTGGAGGATGGATAAATTCGTCCAAATCTGGTAATAAGGGCACAAGGAAACCCGCTGGGTAGCACTTCCCAGTGCCTCGAGGTAAGGCATCGGATTCTTACTTGCCGTTAGCGTTTTTCGACTGGATTGTGTTGTCCTCAAAGTCTACGTTCACTCCATGGGAGACGGAATGGCCAGTGTCGTTATAACTCCCTGTGGTGGCAAGTTCGCTTGTAGCAATTGACACCCCTCACCGTTCTCTAAATGAGGTCTTCAATCTTTTCGACCAAGTCATCTCCAATCAAACGAGCGTTCAATTAGTGACTTCCGAAATTGAATTGGCATGCCCAGAATGTCACAGTAGAATACAAAGGAGCACCGGTCCCATAAACAACCCGCAAGTGGGATCGAATGCCGGTGTTTTCACCTCTTTTGTCAAGAATTTAACCACTGCATGATTTGTTTATATTCAAAAAGATCACTTCTTCGAGGATTCTAAATTTAAACAACATAGCCATTTTCTGATTAGAACGCCATCTCTATGTTAGTTTGCGAACTTTTCTACTTCCCTGTGTTGTTACACAGGAGGTGGTTCTTCTAGTCCGGACGATGGTTCTTATTGTAGAATTAACCATTCCTATCTATATCTCCAGGGAGAAAGAACAAATTAAATAAAACCGACAACTAAGGGCCCCATCTTTGTCGATTAATTTTTACAGCAGCTCCGTTTCTTTTTATTTATTATTTTTAAATTGCGAATACTGCGTCTATGACGAAGGACTATAATACAAACCCACCAGAATAAGTATAACGATTCTAAATATCTTCATTCACAATAACGATTCTAAATATCGATAGTCCAGAGTGATCTCTGACCATTGACGTATAAATATATAGAAAGCACAATATACATTTCACAGGGATTTTTTTTCTGTATCGATTCAGTCATATTTCGCATGTGTGTTAGCGTGCAATGACCATTTATTTTCACTGTGGTAATTTTTAAAAATATTCAATACATGTGATTTTTAAAAATATTGATTCGAAAGTCATATTTCAGTTTATCTATGTATTACAGATATACTATTTTACAGATATACACTCTCTCCCAGCGGTGTTGTTTTTCTTCTCCGTTGCAAAAACTAAATTGGATTTTGGCCACAAATCATATTGAATGCCAGGTTTATATATTCATACGTTAGTACCTCGTAATGCTATTACTACTGTATAACCTCTAGTGCTAACTTAAGCAAGTTAATTAAGTTACTTAATATATAATCGTATGTGTTTGGAAAAAATAAATTATTAATGGTAGGGCTCGTTTGAAACTCAAAATAACATGTATTATAAATTTAAAGGATAATAAATAGATAGAGATGACGGTATTTATTGAGTTAAACACAGTGTTGATCTGTTCGATTTAAAAAAAAAACTGTTTCGAAAACTGCGTAGATAAACTTCAAGGCACCGCAATTCACTTGTAAATTTTATCTTAATTTATGGGATCTGGCGAAAGCTTTAGACTGTGTAAATCACACGTCTTGTCTTTGGCTTCCGAGGGGTGGCAGTTTATAAGCTGCATGGTGTTCGGTGTTAAGTCGCTTGTCAGACTTGTCAAAATGAATACGAACAAATGTTATCGCTGTGCGGTGCCTCAAAGGTCTTTTCCAAATCTAATGTAATGTATACTTTCTTGTTCCTTTTACAAAGATTTCCACTCTCTGATTTGGCTCCTTCTAAAGCTCGGGGGCACGTTTGTAAAATAGATTGTGTAATCATGGGGCCTTATGGCTGTTTGCGAATGGTGTATTGTCAGAATTAAATAAAAAAAAAATAATAATCTGAATGACTGAAAAAATTGTTAAGGAGAAAGAATTTTTTAAAGTTTATAATTTGCGCATTGCTGTCGGAGAATGTAGACCCGGGCCGCCCAGTTGACAAGTCATCGAGCACACGAGTGAAATCAATCAGAAGCAGTGTCTTATGTGTAGTAACTTAAATACACTATTCAAACAAACCATCAAACATGAGTAGAGTCACTCCTCTATTTTATTATATATTCCGGGGTGCATTATTTGCAGAAAGAGTTTAAGGGCACGAGCCATTAGACTGTCAGTCTGGTATTCGCCGACTAAAATCAAAGATCGACAAATATCTCAAAACATGTTGTACAATCTCCAAAGATTAGTAGTTAGACAGCGATAAAAACTAGGCAGACGACACTAGTCCTGAAAAAAAAATGCTGCTGTCTGCAAAGTGCGTTGCCTTCTTGGTCGCTAATACCTAAATATATAACAAAATTCTTGTCTATTTAGTATGAAAATAAATGATACCGTAATAAGCGGAGTGAGAGTAATGAGCGGTTTGACTCGTGTGCCCGATGCCAAATTGAACTATTGTTGGCTCCCGGACTAACAATATTGTTTCAGAAAGATCATTGCAATATTTGTGCGTATCGTATCGTTAGTGAGGTTGTCGAAAGTCTGTTATATTGTTTAACCAATGTAAGATATTTTGAGGCAATGAAGTTTGTTGTATGTAACAGTGTTGTAAATAAGCATTCATTAAATACAAAATCTCCCAAATTGTATTTCTTTTATTTTGACTCGTGGGAAATAGGAATTTCTGAACACCTGATTGGGTCCTTATCGAGTGTACCTACACATAATAACCATTCTAAAAAGTGAGAGTTGACACCGTTTAGACAAAAAAGAGTGCGGTTAGGATAGATACTTAATATCTGCGGAGAATGTTTCAGCGGCAAAACTTGGATAGTGATTCAAAGGTTTTGTAATTAATGATAGACCGATTTCAGTACTGTAGATCACATAAACTCGGTCAGACAAATTTTGCGGGAGATTGAAGAATATAACAAACCGCTCTGGCATTCGTCGACTACGAGAAGGCGTTTGACTTGGTTAAACCTGGCAGGTTTTTATTCCCTACAGCGTTGCCAAGTTTCTGCTTGACATATTAATATGAAGCCACAACGACACAGTATACAGGCAGCAGAACAAAATTTAAATAGAAGCGAGCGACATCACGAGTCCTAACAAACCGTGCTGCCGTTAAATAAAATTTGTATATGGCCGCCACTCCGCTAACGCAGATATTTAAACGTTTGAGAAATTCGACAACCACCACCCGCGCGTAACGATAACTACATTGTATCCCTCTGCTCACTTTCCTCGCACCCTATCCCTGCAATGCCTTGGCACTCGAGAGTGCGCTACTGTTCCAACTCGGTATGCTGTGTCAACGATGGTTGGTCTAAGTGTGTACTCACGAAACTAAAGCAAGCGATTGGGGTAAGGAGTGAGATAGGAAATGTAATTCCCGAAACTTCACCAAAAAGAGGATGTTACCAAAATGTTCAAGATGGATTAACAGATAACACATCTCGCATCTAAGGTTTGCAGATGATATATAGGTGAGTTTTAATTAACGGGCATCCTTGAAGTTGGTGAATCAGTACGAGCAAATAAGCAACTATTGATGGAAATTTGTGGAAAAAAACAAAAAAAAAATGTTTTTTCGAAAGAAAAATATATATTTTTTTAATGTGAAGA
Source organism: Micropterix aruncella (assembly GCA_944548615.1). Taxonomy (NCBI): domain Eukaryota; kingdom Metazoa; phylum Arthropoda; class Insecta; order Lepidoptera; family Micropterigidae; genus Micropterix; species Micropterix aruncella. The sequence continues at coordinate 62,576,547 of OX155980.1, read as the reverse complement.
CTTTAATGTCATGAAAAAAAAGTATAAAAAGCGTTTTGCGCAATGCGCCATCTAGCGGTAGGTAAAATGTCGCAAATATTGTTTATTGGCGATATTTTAACTACCTCTAGATGGCCCAGCGCGCTCAACGTTTGTCAAACTTATATTCACACGTTAAGTTGTTCATTTTATTTTTCGTTTTTATATTTTTTTCCACATTTTTTAACCCTTGACTACACACGCGGGGTACAAACGTACCCCACGAGATCTATTTCACACTCTAATTCTGTAGTCGCGCGGGTGTCGGTGTTGCACGTCTGCAGAGAGCGTGTTTCTAAAATTAGGTAGGCCTAATTTTATCATTTATTTTATGAAACGACTATTATTTCTAGTGCAAAAACATTTAAACATGATTAAAGGTTGTGTATTTTTATTTGAAAAAGGTAGTAGGTATTTCCGGTTGTCTTTGTTAAAATTTTAAATAAGTTTTGTTATGTTTTACCAATTGGAATAATATCAAATAGCGTTTTATTCCTATGCTAAAATAAGAAATATATATAATTTCTCCTTTATATTAAAATTTTCATAAAAAAGAAAAGGGGTACAAAACAACCCCACTAGTGGACATACGTGTGCCAAAACCGCGAGTGTAGTCAAGGGTTAATTTAATTTTGTTTACTTGATCGTACTGGATCTAGCCACTTAAAGGATGCCGGTTAATTAAAACTCCTCTGTATATAGTCATCATGGCAAATAACTTGAGAAAATGCGACCTCAATGAGGTATTACAACGAGGATAAAACAAAGTTATGCCGACCATATTGACCCGCCATCGGAGACCATAGGGAATACGATCCTCAAAAATGTGGAGAATAAGTATACCTAGGGCAGGAGTTCCGTAGACTTAGCTTCGCCAAAGAGACCAACAAAAGAATACAATTGTGGTGGGCGGCCTTTGAGAAACTCGACCGCATCTTCAAATCTGGTACACCGCTATGCTTGAAGATGAAGGTATAAAGTCGGTGCATCTTGCCTGTGATGGCGGACGGTGCGGAATATTTGAACTAGACTGAACGAGTGTAGTGGCACTCATATTTCCAAAGATTCATTATTTCTCTTAAATTCTGTGTGGCGGCGTTCGTGGTATGGCAAAATTGTGGCGCCTCATAGATAGTATTTTAATCACGCCTATACAGTATCCTATCTCGAAATAATAATATTATTATAATAAAACGAATGTTCAAATCATGGTTCTTATTATTTTAGTATTATTTACATAAAGATGTAAATTTTTATTTTGATTTCCAGATTTAAATACGCAATAAATAAGCACATTAAAGTTCAAATACACAAAAAGTTCATTAGACTTCAAATAGACAATAGCTGGCATTCTATCTTAACGCATTTTTTCTTTGACGTAAACAGCCTATATGTAAAGGCGATAGATGGCACTAATAATTGAATGTTATTATTGTTAACACTGGTTAAATTAATGATTTTTTAAATAATCTATCTGTCTTTTATAAAAAAAATAGAACAAATAAATATCTATTAGTTTGGACCTATCAGCGCCACCTGAGTGTTGCCGGCGATGTCATCTCCATTAAGGCATTAATATTGTAGACAATATCGGCGGTGGTTTACGTTTCTAGATAAATAATAAAAAAAAATAATGTTGATCTATACTAATAACCTGCACTAATAATATTTAAATTTCGCCATACACTTTAATCAAATATTTACGCCTCGGGTGGGGCGGTTTATTTTTTGGCTAAGGACCAACAGATGGAACGGAACTCAACCGGGTTCGTTCGCCGACCGAGATAAGGCGCTCATCGACATTGGAGTTTATGCCCAGAAAGTTATGACAATGTTTGCATCGTCATACGGTTGCGAACAAACGTTTTCCACCATGAAGATGCGAAAAAACAGTCTTCGAAGCGGGCTAACTGGCGAATACCTTTTTTCAATGATAAAACTATCATCGTCTCAGCTCGAACAGGGCAACATGGACAATCAAAAACAGTTCCATGTTTCACATACACCTACCATGTCAGGGCTTTCAGCATCAGGCAATCAAATTAAGCATTTTATTACACCTATCTGCAGCTTTTATAATAAATAATAAAGAAAATTTCAAAACAAAATGCATTTTTAGTTGTAATTCACTCCAGCCGGCCCCCGTGAAATTTATTTTATTTTTCTGGCCCCTCGCGGAAAAAGTTTTCCAACCACTAGTCTAAACTCACCGGCCAATCCTTATACCACCGGGCCAAAGGCCACTGTGACAAGATGCCGAGCCAATCTCGCCCGCTGGGGCTACACAGCGAATCCAACACACGGCTGTGAAACCACAGTATACCAACCATTAGCTTTACTCTCGAGCTTCAGGGCATGCGGGAAGAGGGTGCGAGGAATGTGGACAGAGGGGTACGTCCCGATGAACGCGAACGGTTAACATTACGAGCTGGTAAAGGCTGGCGACATTTCGAGCGTTCGGATATCTGTATAGGCCGAGTAGCGGAACATCTGGCGACCATATCCGAGCCCTTTCGACTCGTGACGTATTGGCTTTGATTTAAATTTTGTTCTAAGAGAAGCTACTGTCTGGGGTATACTTTGGTGGAACACTGCAGGATGAAGACCATCTCCTATCCTGCCCGCAGCTGTCAACCCCCATCACACACAAGGACCTACAAGAGACGAACAACAAGACCGTTTAGGGCGCATATTTTTGGAGAGACGTGTCCTAACCTGGCCCGGACACGTTAACTAACTAATTAATAATATTTAAATTCCGCCATATATTTTAATCAAATATTAACGCACCCGGGTGGCACGGGTTGTTTCTCGGCTGAGGGCCAACTGATAAAACGGAACCCAACGGATTCGTTCGTCGCCGACCGCTCATCGTTTTTTTATTAATTAATATTCAGATAAAATCAGTCCTTGACTACTTGTCGGGAAAGTCTTAGGGTGACAACGTTTTTTAATAAATACTGTCGGCAGAATTGGCCCATGTTTCTTCCATTGGCAAGTCCATAGAAAAAGACTGAAATTAATAAAAACATTTTTTTTCATAACGAAATGGAGAAACGACTGAAAAGGAAAAGCCTGTCAGTGGCGGCGCTAGGCGTCGGCGACGTCGGCGACCGCCGACGGCCTCGCACCTGAGGGGACCTCGCAAAAGTTTTACAAATTATTTAAATTTTATTTGTGAAGAAAAGTACTTTCGAAATTCAATGTCAATTTAAAGAAAAAAGAACAGCCAGGAAAAAAAACGAATGTTCGATTATAAACATATTGATGAACCTATTCAATCTTTTGAAATGCATTACAGAGTTAACTTTTTTAACACAATGATAGATGCTATTATAGTCGACACCGAATGTCGATTTAAAGCGCTCAATGAATATTTTGAACAATTTGGTTTTATTTATGATATCAGTTATTTGAAATCAATATCAAAAGAGGACCTTCTCAAGCATTGTAATGATTTAGGTACAATACTGCGGGAAGGCGACGGCGAAAACAGTGACATACATCCTTTCGAGCTATATGAAGAGCTACAGCTTTTAAAACCGAATTCACTTGGCTCTGTCAACGACGCGAAACAACTCATTTAGTACATTTTAGAAAAAAAAAGGAAGAAATATATCCAAATGTTTACATAGCAATTAGAATCATGCTCACAGTTCCCGTCAGTACAGCTTCCGCTGAGAGAAGCTTCTCAAAGTTAAAATTGATTAAGACCTACTTAAGAAGCATGATGACCCAAGAGAGACTATCTGCGTTATTAATTATATCAATTGAAACTGAAATAGCGGCTACTGCTAGTATTAGCTATGACATAATCCTAAAAAGTTCAGTGAGGCCAAAAGCCGAAAAGTTCGTCTATTTTAATTTCTATTTGTGTAATGTTTAACATCATTTGATTAGCAATAAAACTCGTTTGCTCATACATTAGTTTCACTATAATTCGGCTCATGTAATCTAACGTTTTCTTTTTGACTGGGAAATAAAAAAGGCCTCGCGAACCTAATTTCAGTCTAGTCTAGCGTCAGTCTAGCGCCGCCACTGCCTGTAGTGTAAGGAAACGGCAGTGTCGGTATCACTTTTAAAGGACGCGGCAGTTACAGAGGGAACACAACCCGACCTGGACTACACTATGGCGATCAATAAAAAGTGATGAGTCATAGTCGACTTTTAGGTTTATACACTTATCTTTTCTAAACATATAATAAATACCCTTCCTAAAAAACTCTTCATTCCGATCACCCGAAAATTCCTGCATTGCGGCTACTACCGCGTCGTATCTTTAAATTTTCGACCTCTGAGATGTTTCATAAATACCGGAAGTTGATAGAAATCCCTAGGGGCAAGGTCCGGGTGAGTATGGAGGATGTTACTGTACTTCAAATGCAACTTCTTCAATGGCAGCCATCGCAACTCTGGACTTATGTGCTGGGGTATCTCGATTAAACTAAACAATTTTAGCGAGTTTGCCTCTACGTTTTTCACGTATTGCGTTCAGCATTTTTTTATTTGTTCAGTATATGCACCCCCGCTATAGTAGGCCTATGATTAAGGTATTCAATCATCACGACCCTTTGACTGTCCCAGAAAAGAGAGCCCATGAATGTCAGAAATCCACCGGTAAGATAATGGCCTTGATATTTTTAGCAGTTGGAGATAATGAACGTCTCCAGCTCACGGAGTTTTATTTTGTTTCAGGATCATAGTGGTGAAGCCATGTTTCATCCATAGTTAAGAGTTGACCTAAAAAAGCGGCTATGATCCTGGTGTAGCAAATACAAAGAGCATTGCGAAATCTGTAGTGTAGTTTTTTTTCTGCGCGCCCGTGAGCATTCTAGGTACCCAGTGTGCGGATACCTTTTTCATCCCTACGCGATCATGTAAAATACGATGCAATCTACCTGTCGAAATCTTTACTTCTTTAGCAATAATACGTACCTTGACGCGACGATCCGCCAAAACAATTTTTTTCATTTTTTTACCATTTCTTTTGTGACTGCCGGTAACCGGTACATACCATCCGACTATTTTTTTTCTTACAATATTAAATTGGTTTATAAAATTAAGTTAATAATAAAAACAAATTTAATAAAAGAAGCTTTTATTAAAATGCTCTGACCCGAGCCAACCCTGGGTGCTGCAACCATGTCATAGTGGAACTTAGATCGGGCTATCATAATTGAATGCTATACAGAATTTCGTGTTTGTGCTGTTGGCCGTTGCGGAGTCCCCCTTGTTGAAAGCCAACCCTGGGTGCAGCAGCCATGTCATAGTGGAACTTAGATCGGGCTATCATAATTGAATGCTATACAGAATTTCGTGTTTGTGCTGTTGGCCGTTGCGGAGTCCCCCTTGTTGAAAGCCAACCCTGGGTGCAGCAGCCATGTCATAGTGGAACTTAGATCGGGCTATCATAATTGAATGCTATACAGAATTTCGTGTTTGTGCTGTTGGCCGTTGCGGAGTCCCCCTTGTTGAAAGCCAACCCTGGGTGCAGCAGCCATGTCATAGTGGAACTTAGATCGGGCTATCATAATTGAATGCTATACAGAATTTCGTGTTTGTGCTGTTGGCCGTTGCGGAGTCCCCCTTGTTGAAAGCCAACCCTGGGTGCAGCAGCCATGTCATAGTGGAACTTAGATCGGGCTATCATAATTGAATGCTATACAGAATTTCGTGTTTGTGCTGTTGGCCGTTGCGGAGTCCCCCTTGTTGAAAGCCAACCCTGGGTGCAGCAGCCATGTCATAGTGGAACTTAGATCGGGCTATCATAATTGAATGCTATACAGAATTTCGTGTTTGTGCTGTTGGCCGTTGCGGAGTCCCCCTTGTTGAAAGCCAACCCTGGGTGCAGCAGCCATGTCATAGTGGAACTTAGATCGGGCTATCATAATTGAATGCTATACAGAATTTCGTGTTTGTGCTGTTGGCCGTTGCGGAGTCCCCCTTGTTGAAAGCCAACCCTGGGTGCAGCAGCCATGTCATAGTGGAACTTAGATCGGGCTAAAATAATTGAATGCTATACAGAATTTCGTGTTTGTGCTGTTGGCCGTTGCGGAGTCCCCCTTGTTGAAAGCCAACCCTGGGTGCAGCAGCCCTATTGCGGCGAAACTTAGACCGAGCTATCATAATTGAATGTGTATATAACATTTCGTTTCTGGGCTGTTGACCGTTGAGGAGTCCCCTCATCGGGAGTTAACCCTGGGTGCAGCAGCCATGTCTTGGTGAAATGTAGAACGGGCTATCATAATTTAATTCGTATACAAAATTGTGTGTGTGCTGTTGACCGTGAAATAGTATCCTTGTCGGGAGCCGACCCTGGCTGTAGAATCAGATCATGCTCACAATAAAAATGCATTGTCATCGGAACTGAACCAACGTGTAGAATTTCAACTTTATAGGATAAGAGGAAGTGGTAGTAAGGAGCTTGCAAGATATGACCTAAACAAACAAACAATACATAATGGGCTCGATTGCGTTTCTTCGTGAACTAAAATCGTAAATTAGTCCGTGTGAACGTGACAGAGCAATACGCTAGAGCGGAGTGTAAGATGACCGGTTATCACTTTTTCGCATTAAAAATGCCCGCCAAGGTCAAATCTTACACCGCACAAAATATGCTCGAATTTATTCGGACGAGTATAAGTTCGGCAGGTAGTATTTATCAACGATTGTTCGTTTCACATCCCGCTCTAACATATTGCTCTGTCTCGTTCGCTTGGACTAATTTTAGTTTTAGTTCACAAAGAAACGCAATCGGTATCAAATCTACAATAATAAAACCAAACAAAAAAAAATCCTAAGAAAAGTACCCTACCGATACTTTGGGGTATCGATACTTTTCGTCGGCGACATGCAGGTGGCGCTGATAGCATTGCCCGGCGAAGCTAATATCAATTTATTTGGCTATCTATAATTTTTATTTTATTTATTTATTTATTTATTTTATTTAACAATTCATTTACAAGTGCACAAGTATCACTAATAATCATATGAATAAAAAAAATATATATAATTAAAATTAAAATTAAAATTAAACACGGCCGATATGAGCATTAGCATTTAAGTACTGCTGCTGCCCAACTAAGTGCCAGGACTTGTTCCAGGGCAGCTAGCTCTCTAGTTTTTATATCACATTTATTCGGCAATGAATAAAAAAAAATAAAAAGGAAAAAGAAATATATATATTCCCGTCACCATTACAAATTATAACTAATAATCACTAACTAATGATCACAATAGGAAATAAAACACAAAAATAAATAATCGTGTTAATAAAATAAAAATAAAATAAAATGTCAAATGATATCAAACAATAGTCACCAAAATTTATGAATAAGTAATAGTAATAAATAAAAATAAAAAAAAGTCAAAGAAAATAATAATAATAATAAGAAATGTCAGGGATAATTGTCTCGGTATATTAATTTGTGGATATTTTGCCGGGCGTCATATTTTAGCCAGGAATCAATTTTGGCTTTAAAAGAAGAAGAAGACTTCGGCACATACATTTTTAAATCTTCATCTAGCATATTAAAGATCCTGGGGGCTATGTACACAAAATGCCTCTGCCCAAAAGTGGTCTGCATTCGAGGGACGTCAAAATGTATAGTTCGGGATTGCCGCGTGCAGATTGTTTGCTGGGTTCTTATTGCGGTCTCTAAATTAGTTTGATAGTCACAGAGCGCCGTTTTCACGTATAGTTGTGGTACATCTAGCACGTTATATTCTCTGTAGAGATCATCTGAAGAGTATCTCCAAGGCTTTCTCTTTATAATTTTAAGTATTAGCTTTTGAGCTCTAATCAAGGGCTCCATATGAATTTTCGCTGCACCTCCCCACCCTATGATCCCATAGGTTAGGATAGATTGGCACAGGGCATGGTATACTATCTTAAGTGTCCTTTGGTCCAGAATGCCTCTAAGGTCTTTGAAAATATACGTGAGTTTCCTAACTTTTGCCGACAGCTCCATTATGTGGGTGCTCCATTGTAGCCGGTAATCAATTAATATACCAAGATATTTAATGTTGTCAACTTTATTGAGATTAATACATTTACAGTTTTCGGGGTTAAGACAATCTCTGTGGAGTTTCAGAATATGCTCTTGTTTTGGTTGAGCTACACTGGTGGCACTAAATGTTATGTACATGGTTTTTTGCGCATTGAGTGATAATAGTAGTAACATTGATAAATTATTAAAAAAAAAAATAAAGGACTGATCGATTATAGACACCCATTATTTAACCAATGATAACAATAATAAGATTCAGTTATTAATGCCATATACCGGGTTTAAATATTGGCTGATTACATCTAGTCATAGAAGAAATATAACAGAAATAATGCCACCTATCGGTCTATTTGAACTTATAGCGCGTAATTATTACGTAATGAAACCTGTATACCAAATTAAATTTTGACGTCTTATGTAAATAATATTAAAATAAGAGGTATGATTTTAAAATCCTTTTGTTACGATATTATTCATATTTTATATTGAGATAGATACCGTAACGGCGTTTTTGATACGCCATCTATCGGGCCACTGAACATAAGAGAAGATTAATTATTGTTTGGAACTATGAATGCCATTTACAAGTTGCGTTTCGTAGTAAAACCCTACCTGCCAACACGTAGTACGGCATTGAGCAATATAATACCCTATATAATTAATGCCCCTATATATCTATTATCGAAACTCGTACAACTGTGCGAGTATCGCTATGGATAGAACATTTTATGGATTGTCTGCCTTTTCAACAGTCCTTGTAAATGGTTGTACAAGCAAGGAAGTAAGTCCTACCCACAATAAAAACGTGCAGAAATGCGGCCCATAAATATATTAGTCGTAAAAGTTACCAGATAATTATCTAGGCTCGCTGGCCCTTGCCACAGCAAAGCTACATTTATCAACAGAGAAAATTCGGAAGAAAAACGCGTCAAGCGAATGAACGAATCAGCGGCAGGCGAATGAATAAGTTTATATTCTTCTTCAAGTTGAGATACTGGGTCCTCCAAGCTGCTATTCATTATCCTTTCCTATTCCTCCCTTTCTTTCTAATGCTGTCATTAGCTAAGTATCCTTTCTTCAAGCTGGGTGCTACAAGCTGTGTTCTAGATTCCGCTGTGACTCCTCTAATAACTGATTATTAATCCAACAAAATAATGCTTCAGGACGGAAATAAGAAGGACCTTCACCACTAAAGAACTACAAAACTCGGCGGTTCTGACCTTGAACTTAAATCCAAAACTCATCAGACGTCGGTTAAAATTAACTTTTATAGTTGTCTTGTTGATCAATGAGTTTTCATCAACTTTCTAAAATGAATTCTCAGTTCCAGGTTTTTCTCTCGCATTTTTTTTCTTCAAGGAAGTAATGACCAATATTTTTCCATTGTGAATTTAAATATGCATAGATTTAAGACAGAATTTTGCGATCCACCTAAAATCGACTCGCGACCCTCTTATTGCAAACAGCCCTGGATCTACTAATTTTCCGAGCCCTGAATCTAAAAAACTTGGCTTTGGCGTCCCTGCCCTCTAGCATTTAGGATTTATGATAAAAAAAACTCAGGAATCAAATATACTGGGTGGGGTTTTTCTGGGGAATGCACCCTTTAATAAATTTGCCCTCTTAATTGCATATTTGTTAGTAACTTTTACTTAAGTGGCATTAATATAGAATACATACAACCAGAGCAGGGAACGCAAAAGCGAGACTGTTCGCACACCTTCGATCCTTAGGTCCCAACAAATTTTACTATCTAATCTTGCTACAGCTTTACACGTCGAGCTTTCTTTTCCGCGAAAGAATCTATTACCAATTCAACTATTATACTGAAACGTTTGATAGATAAGTTATTAACAAAGAAAACAAACGCGGATCACTCGTACACCTAAGCAGCCACATAAAAGCCGACCGTCGCTTGACGTTTGGCCGTTCGGGATTATTCGGTCCCCTTCGTCTGTGAGGAGGTTTGTTTTAGACGTGACGGTAATTCCCCCGGCAGACACATCAAACACCCTATGCACGCGTTCAAAAATCAAATTAGGATGCATTCAAAAATCAAATGAACAATTAATTGCTAGTATGACGCGCCGTGGATGCTAGGCGCTTTAGTAAAATCAGTTTTTTTTTCAAGCACATAAATTTGGCGCCCTCTTAAATTGCTGCCCAAAGCAGGTACCCCGGTTGCGCCTTCCCCCCCCCCCCCCCCCCTCTCCCCTAGATCCGCGGCTGCTTGCGAAATGATCTGCAGTCATGCTCCTGGTTGTGAACTCTTTTTGTCGCAACATCTCTTCTTTTAACTAGGGGTTCAAATGAATATACTCGTTCATAAATAGAAACTTTTTATTTAAAATGATCAATATACATAATATATATTACGCACATCTTTCACGTTTCACTTCATCCATTTATAATCAATGAACAAATCAACAAATTGTTTTCGAAAAATACGGCAATATAGTGTACGTCGTTTCATTATGGCATGGCCTGTCCTTTAGTAGGTGAGAAGTTCTATTGAAACAAAAATTATTTTCAAGGTATATTTATCAACTTTTTTTTATTCTACACAGTATCTTTAAAATTAAAAAGAGATACGCTAAATCATTTTTAGGTTATACTTTTCTTAAAACGAGATCATTTACCTTTCTATCGCAGAAAGTGTATTAATAAAAGAAGAGAACTGAACGGAGAACTTCTGTACATAACGCGGACCAGCGAGGACTGTTACAAAAGCGCCTCATCATGTTACGTAGATACATTTTATTCTGGGATCCACGATTAAAATTAAATATGTTAGTGATCGTCTTGTAATAGTCGTCGTGTTTTGTCTCGGTATTAAAAAAAGTGAATGCAATTTACTCATAAAGGAACGATTTGTTTGTTTTGTTTAAAGCCAAGCAAGTAATGTGACTGAAGTAATATTTAATAATCTTCTATATCTTACAAGAAATAACAAGAAGTACAAGTCAATAATCGTGATCTTAAAATCGTCATAGTCTTGACGGTTTTAAGATCACGATTTTTAAAAAAGCACATCCCAGCATCAGTTTCTAAGCTAGTAAGTTAATGAATCCTCTAAAGGGGTCGGAAATCTTTCAAAACTCATATTTTTTTTGCTGTAAATAGCAGCGAACAGATCGAAAATACATAGAATAAGGAAATTTTGCTGATTTTCTTGTGAAAAACTGGTACTTTTTAGGTCTACAATTCTTTCAAGATATTTTTTAACTTATTGACTTTGTGAATGTAAATGAGTTACGTTTGGCGACAAATATTTTCATTGAAGTTAAATATGATTATAGCAAAATCATTCCTGAACATTTTCCCTGACTTTCACCAATTATTTTTCATAGTATTTAGAAGGTTAACAATATGATAAAGTCTAAATTAGAATGTACTCTAGGATTTAACAGTAATCATTCGTAATATTTCTGCAATTGGGAAATTTCGAAGTGATGTTTCACCGTGCCAGTTCTTAATCTACCTGTTGAACATGATGCTGTGATAGAACAACTATTACAAATCTGACCATATGTGTTGTTTATATAGATCATCCTTCCGAGAACTTCGCAATACATTCAAAGGTGGCTCCAGGAACAAATTAATTTACGCATGCTAACGAAACAGACCTCGTCACAAAATTTACGATAAAATGGGGTAAGTATCATCGTTCACGTTACCGGAAATAAGTAGACGAATTTAAAATAATTATTTTATATTTACAATTTACTTTAGTGACGAATTTACTTTCGAAAAAAAATGTTTTTTCTTTTATTTACTCTCTTACTCTTTCGGTCGCTCTCTCGTTCTCTTTTTCACTCACTCTTTCTAAAAATATTAAACAAGAAAAGGTTTTGGTTTCCATTTTGGATAAAATCGATCGTAAAAATAACATCGTAATAAAAAATCGCTTAAAGTAATTAACCCGATGCAAGATAGGTTGAATAATTGGATAAGAATATAAAATCCCCATGTGCATACGATTACTAAAGCAAACAAAGACATATTTTACAGTTCTTGGGGGTCTGCATTTTTATGCTTCGAAATTGAGTGGCAAAATGAATTGAAAGGCACCTTCGGTAATAATACATAACAATTAATCATTAAAAGTAACAATAACCCAAAGTTAGCGAACGCTTAAATGAATTTTGTTTTCAAAACTGTTGGTTGCAGGACGTCCGATGAATGTTTTGCTCGACTGAAAATATTCAAAGCCATTCTTTCAGTATGGAGTATTAGTTTGGTTGTTTTATCAGAACGAGTGGCCACCAGAGAAACATGGACTCTCAATAATTAGTGTCTGAATGCAGAATGCCCTGCAGATTCTTAGGTGCTTGCTATGCAGAGAAGGCGTTTGGAGAAAACGCACAAACTGCGAAATCTAAAATATGTACAACGCTCAATTTTTGACTGGAAGTGGAAGACTTAGGCGGTTTGGACATGTCGAGAGAATAAAAATAGAAATGACCAGGTCAACCAATGGTTTGATGCAAATGATTACGATGAAATCATAGTATATAAAAAAAAAGCTCACCAAATCTGTAAAAGATTTAAATAAAATACAATCGAATGTCAGCGCGAAGCTTAATACCTCTTTTTTCGGGTTTAGTTGCAGCGCTGCCGCGTTTATGCCTGACAATTTAACCCATGCAGCAAAATATCACGCCGAAGGCTTTTGCTAATGACAAAATGTATGGGTTAAATCTGGACGAATTTTTCAAACGGAATCAATTAAATATGTCTTGATTTTTTAAACAGCTGAAGCTATAAAAGAGCTGAAGAGTCTGAAACGGGCATAATGATAATCTATAAGAACTAAGGTTGGTGAACCGCTACAACTTTGCTTCTCAACTATACAAACAGAAGACGTGGTTGTGGAGGAAATTTAAAAGAGAGACATAAAAGTGGACATAAGAGCTTCAAAAGCAGGTTAGAAGACCTAGAATATGCGGGCGATATGTTGACCAAACCAGAGTATCTAAAAAAGGAAGCATTTCAAAGCGGCGTAATGATCGATATTTTAAAAACTAAGGTGCCGAGTATGAATCGCTCTCAATGCACAGGCTGTCAAAAGACGGTCAGAATTCAGCAAAATAAAGGTACAAATAATAACTAGAACTTTCCGGTGATTCTCGTGTTGTTTTATTTTGGTATTTTAAGACTTCTCCATTACTTTTATACTCTTTGTTTGTAATCCGAATTCGTGCAAAATATTCTGGGAATCCTCAGCAATCATACGAACGGTGCGAGACAGAAATAAATGTAATAAGGGGATATCTATGTATTTAAATTTATATATTTTAATTTTGATTGGATATTTTATTTTGTTCTCTCGCTGCCGGCTGAACCTTAAACATTAAACTTTTTAATATCTAGAACATTCGTACACAGAGTATCTAGTAGACGAGCCGAACTGTTTTATCAAGTAGATTTCATTCAGTTTACCGTACCTCATTGAACACACCAACCAAACTTATTTGCGTTAAAACGTCTTATATATCTATCGAATTGATATACGTATAAGACTGGAGGAATGGATATGCTAACACACTGTATTTTTATGATGTCTCAATCACAGTAGTTTGTGCGATGGACTTTCGCTCGAACATTTTCTACCAAGTCGATGTACCGTCTCGTCTATTGGATACTCTGTCTAGGAGAATAATGATCGAAATGAACAGCGATTTGTCTTCGGGTGGATTGTTTCTCAATCGTCGTCTTTCTTCTCCAGTTTCAAATCAACCATCGCATGCATTTCCTCTGCCGAATAGCTGCAACAAGCAAAGATTACTTTGTACATCATCGCAATGTAAGAGCTTCAATTATATTTATAGAATATATATATATATATATATATATATATATATATATATATATATATATATATATATATATATATATATATATATATATATATATATATATATATATATATATATATATATATATATATATATATATATATATATATATATATATATATATATATATATATATATATATATATATATATATATATAAATATAAATATATATATATATATATATATATATATATATATATATATATATATATATATATATATATATATATATATATATATATATATATATATATATATATATATATATATATATATATATATATATATATATATATATATATATATATATATATATATATATATATATATATATGTATATATATATATATATATATATATATATATATATATATATATATATATATATATATATATATATATATATATATATATATATATTTATATATATTTATATATATATATATATATATATATATATATATATATATATATATATATATATATATATATATATATATATATATATATATATATATATATATATATATATATATATATATATATATATATATATATATATATATATATATATATATATATATATATATGTGTGTGTTGTGTGTGTGTAAAGTATGGAAACATTTCACAGATTTTAGACGCTGCTTTATAGAACATCGCAAGCTTGGCAGTCGCTTATGCGGACGCGCGCGCATTAGCAGTACGCATGTTTTATTTTTTAATGAATTATTTGGTATAATTTGTAATTATTTGTTTAATAATTACCCGAGGAGGCTCTGCAAGTCACACACAAAGCGGTAGACGTAGCGTTTTCCCGCCGTTTTGTGGATGATGTTCTTATCGTAATAGTAACGAAGACCCCTCGACAACTTCTCGTAGTTCATCTTCGGTTTGTTCTTGCGGATGCCCCAGCGACGCGCCACCTGAAAAATGCATGGAAAATATTAATCGATTTATCTAGTGTTTTCGACTTCCGAGAGAAACGTGATAGAAATGACATGAACGCTGCAATCTTCTATTCGGGCTCGTACGTTATTTATCATTTTGGTTTAGTCCTTGACATAATTTGGTACTGTCTCGTATGTCTTGTATGGTACAGTTTGGTATATTTCTGGTCTTTTTTGGTATATTTTTTTGGGTAGATCGCAGTTTGGTACAGTGATTGAAATAATTCTAAAACTATAATGCATTATTTAATTTCATTATAATTCTTGTAGGTTTGATTGGGTCTCTCAAGGTACACCACTCTGTCTGGTTCTCCATTAGCTGCATCCACATACCGGCGAAGTGAGGGATGTCCTGGTGACGTTCTCTATTCGATGACCTTCTTTCACATCCTTTGCCACTTTAGTTTCTATATCATTCACGGCCGTCTTACCTCATCAGGGTCGGTCAGTTTGAACTCCCATCCATCTCCCGTCCAAGAGATGAATCCCTGGCAGGACTTGTCAGTGAGCAGCTCCAGCAGAAACTGCCAGAGCTGAATCGGGCCGGACCCTGGAACAGAAAGATTAAAGTCTGGTCCAGTTTGAAATTAAGAAAAAACAAAAGGGTTTTTCTTCATCACATTAAATTATTAATATTAACATTAACATATATGCGAGGGCTGATTGACAGAAAATGATGAATTTGAGTCGAAGATTATTTGGGATAACTAAATACCCTATTCTTCTTGTATAGATAATATATACCCTATTGTTTGGGATAACTAAATACCCACAGTACTTCTGATATGGGTGTCGGGCATAAAGGGGATCAGGCGCGTTCTAGGCTGATTGGACCAGAGCGGCCGAATTGCAGCATTGAGCGGCAGATTTGAAGCAGAACGGCATAATTAAAACACTACTTACTTCTAAGCGATAGAAGCGGCAAATTTCAAATAGACTAGAGCAGCAGTGAATTTATGTACTACACTGAAATGGGACAACCGCTTGCAACAAAGAAAGTAACCAATAAGCCCTTCTTCATAGGATATGAACCGCAGGTGTGCCCACCTAGTGAGCATAGGCATGCAACCTGGCGAGCGCAGGTGGGCAACCTGGCGGACACAGGCGGACAACCTGGTGGGCACATGTGGGCACCCTAAGGGCACAGGTGGGCACGTTCCCGCTTTGAATTTCTTGGGCCGGGCTCCAAATGGCGCCCAGGATTCTCTGAATACAATATAAACGAAACCCAGGACACATGCAAGAGCTGTTACTATATGACGTTGCCTAACATCGTTCGATTGTATCTTACTACAGCAGATTGACACCATCATGCGGTTTTACTTCGCAGGCTGTAAAGTAATGAAAAGCATGCAAATCTCAACTTCATCACCGTGATAGAAAAGGTTGAAACATAATCTGATGCATCATCATCTTTAACAATTAACTATTATTTGATGTAAGTAGACTACGAAAGAGATGATTATGATGTGAAATATGCATAAGAGCTGCCATTCATTGACCGCCTCTTAGCTGAACTGAAAAACATATTCAGTCAAAAAATAGTTCAATCAGCCCTCATAGCTGGGTATTTTCAAAACTTATAGAGTAGTAATAAAATGAGGACTATTGTTATAAATGTAAAACTGGATAGGTTCATTGCATTAAAAAAGGCATAGCTTTTGCTGTCACTTGCCGCCAAAATAAAAATACATTTTATGATGTCCCATCCAGTTTTAATTTATTGTATGTTTAAAAATATCCACGCACGCTTGACTGAGTGCAGATCGCATATACGCATGACAGTAATCGCAAATGCATTCAAATAAACATAAAATAAATACTCGCAAAAATAGAAAAACGCAAAATAAACAAAAAAAAAATAAAATAAACTCGAATATAAATATCAATTATACTCTACAGATCCTAACGAAAACTTACCGAATGGAATGCCGGGAAAAGCTATACAAAAACAGAAATAATATTTATGTATACGAAACCATTCAAAATAATTCTATGTATACAAAATTGTTCGCATGTTTTAAAATACACTTATATTTACAATTCGCCTTATTGGTTTTTAAAAATATTTTTTTCTCGCATTTTCCACAATACTGTGTATAAAAATGCGAAAAATTAAAATATAAAATAAAATAGCACCTTAAGCTGCTGCCAGACATAACGGAGATGCTAAAACGAGAGAGCAATATATAGTTATAGAAATCGGTGCAGGTAGCCTCAATAAGCTGACAAGAGTATTTTCAAAGGCGTTTAATACACAACGGACTTTTAAAATCTCGAAATAAGCAATCAATTAAGAGTCGAAATATTGGTGAAAACACTTGTTTAAATAATCGATTTAGTTAAAGGGATCATCAACTTATAAACTCAGACATCAACGCAAAGATATTATCATATTATGTGATTATAAGAATCGTTTTTTTTTTCGATATTATTTGTTGTCATTATCAGATTCATTAACATCACTGCTTAAAACTTCAGTCAAGCGAATCTTTAAACCTATACCTGACTGTTCATATGAATTTCTAACTCTAGAAAGGGAGGGAACGTTTCTCTTATTTCCATGTTACACAAGATTAGCGCAGAGAGATCCTCTTGGTATCAGGATCACAGACTTTGTCAATCGTAGCTAGATCACTTTACCGTACAAAGTTAAAGATTTTATAAAATGAATATTGATGGATGACAAGTAAAATAACATAATTCTTTCATTTTCTACACAGCTCCAACTGCATAAATATCATGCTGCATAAAGCATAAAGGTCATAATGTTTTACTGCATAAAGATCTTGATTATCTGATTTCCAATTCTTGATTACTCGCAAACTATTATATTTACTCACATAAACTCGTTTAAACGTAATATTAAACTGAAAATACCACAAAACTCTTGCTTTTTGGACATTTACCAAAGGCAATAACCCTTATTATCTACTGGTAAGATTTTTTATATTTTACAGTACAATACATTTTTTGCCTCCTCTAAAATTTTAAATTTGAAAAGGTTTTTAGTTCATATAATATTTATAGTTAAATTATTTATAATTACATATTCATAATATGTTCCTTTTTGCATTTGTGGTCATGTTTTGACAGCATGGCATCATCAAAATATGTCAGGACAGACTGTCGCAATTGTCTTGACAGTTCTGGGCAATTTAGAATCACAAATGATTTTGTAATATAGTTCTTTCGTAGCTCACTCAAGCGAGCGTATATTTGCAATATTGCTAAAAAAAGCCATGCAACGTTATGGAAATATTTGTTTTCAACCATATTTTAGGATCTTGGAAGAGTTCTGGACTAAAAAAAAAATAACCACGTATTAATTCTTTTAAAATTAAGTTAAGATAACACATTCATTCTACTTTTATTTATCTTTTTTAAGCTATTGCATAGCTTTTATCGCGGGCCTAGTAGGCCAGCGCAGCGACCGAATGAAGAAATTTCTTAACGAATATTAATGATTTTAAACTGATAATTACGTCTAAACGAGTACTGATTACGATTCGAAAAAAATATATGTTAAACAAGAACATTTTGCTAATATTCTTAGCTTTGAATATTTTGGATTTTGTTTATATTACATAGTGTAATTAATTTGTGAAATTAGGTCTAACCGAACACAAAAACGACTACTACGCAAATACTATATGGCGTATTATTATGAATCCTGCACCATTTTATAGATAATTTAATTATCTATCTTTTTATCTACGATTTTTTCGAATAATCCGTTTTTTTTGCTTTATCGAATAAAAAAAAATTGCTGGCGCTCTATCGGAAGACGTTTAAATTATTCCGAATCATTCGCTTCCGCAGCCGCAAATTATTCGGAATAATTTCAACGTTTTCCGATGGAGCGCAGTTATCTGATATCAGAAAAAATAAAATAAATAAAATAAATAAATCATTATAATTGCATATCTAAGTTGTTAAAAATGCTATGCAATAGCTTTACCGCGGCAGTCCCCGAGTGCCACACGTATTTTTTTTTACATATGATATATAAACGTACTATTTGATATTTTAATAGATTCTGATTCTGAAACGCGCTATCATCGTCCGGTATCGGGAGTCGGGTAGAAATGGCGTCTCGCGTTTGTACGGCTAGTCGCGGGCACGCCCGGATTCGTTCAGCTACGACTGTGCCGCCTTTACTTATAACCGGAACTAAACTTACCCGACTTCGTTCGTGCAAGGCTTTGCCTATATTCGGGACTACCCTCAACCGGATTTACATAGGTAATGGTCCCGGTACTAACCTTGCCCGACAACGTTTATACTCGGAGCTAAGCCTACCCGACTTTGTGTGTACTCGGGGCTACCCCTACCGACTTTAACCGGAATGGCAGTGTCAAATCAAAAATAAATTAATCAATCGGTGTGAGTTACACTCGCCGGCCGAGGATTTCATTCTTTGTTCTCGGGGTTCTTGTAGGAATATTTTGCAATCAAATTTGGCACAGGCATTTGATACGCGTTTGGTCCAACTTACGACCGACTGTATGATAATCAATTTTTTATAGTTTATAAAATAACGTATGATTTTTAATGGATTTAATGTCAGCGATTTCTTTGTGTTTTAATTTGGAAGCATGGATTCTTTTATGTCTGACAGCGGCCGATGGCAGTTATTGACATGGATATGAGGTATCACCTGTGTAGCAGGGTCCGGCCTGGGGATATGGGGTCGGGGTGATCTTATCCTGCGCAATCAGGGAGTGCTGGTGGTCTCCTGGAGACCATTCCGAAACCCAAGCGCTGGCCGCCGCCGCCGCCGCTGCGGCCTCGTATCCTGAACCCACGTACGTTTCAGCGTAGCTTTCGTTGCCGTAGCGACCTGAAAATAAAGAAAAAGAACGTTGTTACTAGATCACAATATGCATGTGAGGTGCAAACGATAGGGTACTAATACGTCTAGAAGGCACTAATATACGTCCCCACTTTTAGGATATCCCTATCCCTGCAATTTTTGTAAAAGCTAAGCGTACGGTTGACATATTCTAGTATTTTTCAGGGCTGTGAAAGCCACTGTGAGGCCCAGTCTTCTACTAGGGCTCCAGGTTTTATCACGTTGCCGTTTAGCTGAACTTTTGTTTTTTTTACACTGGCCATTTTGAACTTGGATAACATATGTTTAAGTTAGAGCTTTTCTATACAAGGTATTAATTATTCCTTTTCCAAAATCAGTTATTTATTTGTCTTTTTATCGTTTGATATTGATCGCATATTTTCGCATGGGCAACACAGGTTTATATTTTACAGGATAACACATATCTTCGCGTTTGTGATGGCGAAAATAAGAGTTATAGGTAATAATAACAGCTTCTTGCGGCCTGGCACAGCTGATGGTACTGTTCTCTCGTTACTAATTGGGTTAGTAGGTAAGTGTTAGGGTCTTTTTAAAGATATGAGTTGATCCTGCCTGGCGTAAACTTGAGGGCGAATGATTCCCAAAGAGCCGATGAATGGGAAAGTATTGCAAACAATACATTTGGACATCTTTTTACAGGGCAAAAATCAATTTTGAAAAGGCAGTGAAACTTTTGAAATTGTTTTCGTACCAATAGTGCAAAAGTTGATAATATATTTCTTCGATGTTAGGAGCTCTATCCCACACTCGCGCCATTCGATCGCCACCATCGACATCGATCTAGACATGTTTAGCGATACGATCTAACGAGATCGTCGAACGCGATGGAAAGTCGCTCAGATTTCGAGTTAAAGAATTTAATTGAAAAAAGATTACAGTGTCGCCACTGAAGGCAGGGAAGATACTGATCTAATGCGCCGCCCAGTTTTTTTCTACTTCAGTTAAAGGGCCGATTTTACGGGCAACAATTCTGGAAACTAATAGAAAGTGGCTTCGTAACAATTTGAATTCGCCAAAACGAAAAAAAACCTAATATAGGAATAAAAAAATACATATTCGCTCAAGAATTTGACCGATGCTAAGAAGATAAAACGGCCGGAATACGCTAAAAGGCACGACAAAATAATCATGCTCGACCACACGTCGCGATGCAGGTGAGATCTTCCTGGAAACGCTTCGCTGGGACATCATACCTCACCCGCCGTACTCCCTAGATATTGCGCCATTCGACTACTATTTGTTCCGGTCAATGGCCCATGGCCTTTCCGAGCAGCGCTTCCAGTCTTTCGAGGATATTGAAAAATGGCTGTATTCGTGGATAGCCTCCAAGGACGAAGACTTCTTCCGCCGGGGAATCTGTCTCTTGCCAGAAAGATGGGAGAACAACATAGCTAGCGATGGACAATACAGTGAATGGAATGCACTTTCCAATTTGCTTCGAAATAAATGTTTAATATCACAAAAGCAACGAAGTTTTCAATTCAAAGACCTAATATATGTTAAATTCACAGATTCAAATGAGAAGTCAAAATTTAGAAACCTCATACTTTATTAGAAGGACCATTTATTTATTTATTAATTTATTAAATCATTTCGGATAGATACAGCACAATACAATACGATACAATAATATATCGTGTTATAGGTACATAGTAATACAGAAAAAAACATTCGGACGATAATCGTTCCTGGGATAGTTAAAATTTTAGGAAAAAATGGTATATTTTATTAAAAATTACAAATTCAAATGCCGAATAAATATGGAGGTTGTAAATATAAAAAGTCGCTGAGAAAGGCAGACAGTTAGAAGTGATTCAAAAGGAGTTGGACGATGGTATATGGAGATAAAATATAAATTCACTATACGACGTATCTACGTCTATAGTGATTTTATAGATATAGATATTTATAGTAGGTAGGTACATAATATATTGTGTTGCATAATAACTATATAACATAATAAGGTTTAGGTTATATTATATGAGTCTATTTAATATATATTATATATATATATATATATATATATATATATATATATATATATATATATATATATATATATATATATATATATATATATATATATATATATATATATATATATATATATATATATATATATATATATATATATATATATATATATATATATATATATATATATATATATATATATATATATATATTATAGAATTTCAGAAATGTCATTTATCTTGACGACGGCTTGGCCGAAATATTGATACACATTTTTAATAATCATAAGTTTTTAAGATATCTAATCGCCTATTATTTTCCAGCTTTGATCTCATCTTTCGAATTGTTGTGTTGCCGCTGTAGGATAAAATAGAAAGGTTCCAATACCACAGTAGGAAACCGCAAACACTGAAAGAAGAGAAAAAGAAAAAGGCGTGGAGTCGCTCCTGGTCGCCACAGACCAGATAAGTGCCCTTTCATTTATTTTATAATTTCATTTATTTAGTAATAAACATAATTTCAATTTGAATATATATATATATATATATATATATATATATATATATATATATATATATATATATATATATATATATATATATATATATATATATATATATATATATATATATATATATATATATATATATATATATATATATATATATATATATATATATATATATATATATATATATATATATATATATATATATATATATATATATATATATATATATATATATATATATATATATATATATATATATATATATATATATATTGAAGGACGAACTGAAGGATGAACAAGGATGATGTACGATAATCGTGTCGATTGCTGATTACCGGTCGATACGATAGCCCGGACGACGATGACGGGACTAGCGGATTGGACATAAAACATAGTTGACGGCGTTGTAACTCGCTCCTCGATATTAATACGATTAAATTCGTTCTGTGCATTCAAACAGTGTTTATTTCCTATCTAACAGTTCAGAAGTGGGATATACCATGTGCCGCTACTAAGACTCTGCCGAAAGTATAGTGAATATTGTGCGTTGCAAGACAGTTCTTTGTTCCGAGCGCGCGGCGCGCGGCGGCGACGTAAAGAATTTCGTCGGAAATTTCCCGCCGGGAACTCCCGTGTTTGTCACGAGCGAGGCGAGCGTTTTGTTTACAAAGCGTGCTTCGATGATGGGAGCCGATTGATGGCGGATATTATTGAGGTCATAGGGATGTAACAGCTGTTCTGCAATATCGTTTGTGTACGTGAAAGAAAAGACTTTCTTTGTGAAAAGACACTTATTCGTTTTATAACATGCCACTGTTTCTCAACCTGTTTATCGATTTATGCCGATGATCTAATCTGGTGAGTTCATTTTATTTCATTGACTATTGTGACTGTTTTAATGAAATGATAGGAGAGAACATTTTAATTTGAAATATAAAATAGTGTATACGAGATGGCAAGGCATGATAAGAGACGTCGATCATCTAGCTCATCTGAATCTGAAAATGATAGAAGGAGAAACAGGCGACGGAAGCGAGAGAAACGACGGAAACAACAAGATACTCGAATAGAAGCATTGGAAGCTCTAGTTAGACAGTTGAAGAGACAAAACGATTCAATTGACTCTGATGTGGCCGAAGTTTCTCTTGAAGTTCCAAATCCGGGGACTTCACATTCAGAGTTGAATAACCCGGTCACGAGTATGGCCACTACGAGTGCAGCAACTACGATTGTTCGGTATCTTGGCCGCAATGATGTTGTTCCAGAATTCAATCCTCAGACGTCGGCAGTTTCCGTGGAACATTGGATACGAAATTTGGAGAGCATTTCAAACATGTATGGATGGGATGAAAAGACTCTGATTTGCAACTGTACAGCTAAACTCAAAGGTTATGCCAAAAGTTGGTACGAGGGACAAGTTTCGTTTGACGTCAACTGGGATGAGTGGAAGACTCGTCTTGTGAAAGCTTTTCCATTTTCGAAAAATAAGTTGAGTCAGATCAGAGAGCTTGTCAACAAACAAAAGTCATCGGACGAAGATCCAGTTAAATTCTTTTACGAAAAGCTGGGATTAGGAATGGCTTGTGGCTTATCTGATGATATTGTT
The DNA here is from genome assembly GCA_944548615.1 of Micropterix aruncella. Taxonomy (NCBI): domain Eukaryota; kingdom Metazoa; phylum Arthropoda; class Insecta; order Lepidoptera; family Micropterigidae; genus Micropterix; species Micropterix aruncella. Next base: position 62,552,746 of record OX155980.1, on the reverse strand, counting down.
ACCGAGGCAATAATCGGCACTTTGGGTGATAAATTGTTGGAGGTTGGCGCCGTTTCAGCCAATTGCTATGATTCTGCTACCTTGTTACGATATTTGGGTAATGTCAAAATGTCTACAGCAGTATCCGTACGAGGCGATAGCGTAAAGATTAATAAATTAAAGCCAAGTTGGGGTACGAAATGTTTTACTTGTGGTAAGGCTGGTCATAAAGCTGAAGTTTGTCGATCTTCAAAAGAAATTAAGGAGACACGAAAATGTCACTATTGTGAACGCGTGGGACATATAGAAGCTCATTGCTTCAAGAAACAAAATAAACTGAAAAAGTGCACCTTTTGTAAGGCTACTGGTCATGTCTACAATGAGTGTCGAAGAAGAAACAATGACGGAGAAACGTCTATAAAAAGAGTTCAAATTGTTTGCCCTGACGATTCCGATAAGAAATATCACAAAACAGTACTTGTCTGCGGTCAACCGTTTAAGGCTTATATTGATTTTGGGAGTGCGTGTAACACTATCAAAAACATCATACGTCGAAAGTTAAATCTGGAGTTTGGACCCAATCAAAGCGACACAGTTATAAAGGGATACGGAGGTGCATTGACCGTGCCTTTGGGTACTACAACTGCGGATTTGGCGGTGGATGGCGTCGCCAGATCGACCGATTTCCTTGTGGTAGAGGACGATGCTCAAACTTTCGATGTGATAGTTGGACAACCGTTCACCGAATCGCCAAATGTCATTGTGCTAAAGACACCGACTCAACTGACTTTATATACTAGTGACATGGAGTTACTGGATGTTTGTGAAGCCTTCACCAAAATTAGTTTGTATCCTAAATCTGGCGAAGTTCTGAAACCTGGACTCAACAAGATTGAAGTTATATCCGATTCACTCTCGAGTGGATCCTTGTGGATTAAGTCATCTGAACATCGAAAGCCAATGTATGAAATCGATATTTTGGATAATAAAATAGACATTCAAGGAGGGAGTACAGTGATTAAGCTTCTTAATCTGACCACTGTTCCCATCACTCTCAACGATAATCAATGCATCACTCGTGCTGAGTTCTTGGGAAATGATACTGAACCAGTGTCAACGCCTTTAATTGGTACGAACCTCACCATGGACGAAAAACAGCGCTTAAATGATTTACTTCAAGAGTACGACCATTGTTTTTCTGGAGACAGACTCGAATTGGGACAATGCAAGGTGGAGATGAAAATCAAATTATTACAAGAGAAAGTTGTCAATTATAAACCATATCGACTATCATATCATGAACGGGAAATTGTAAGGAATATCAGACCTTTTAAGAGCTGGTATAATCGAAGAATCTAAGTCGCCGTATGCGAGCCCGATATTACTTGTACGGAAGAAAGATGGCGGACATCGTTTATGTGTTGATTACAGAGCATTAAATAAAATCACGGAGAAGGAAAGATATCCGTTACCGTTAATACAGGATCAGTTGGATGATTTAGCAGACAAATCAATTTTCAGCAGCTTGGATTTAGCCAATGGCTATCATCAAATACGAGTTTCGGAAGAGTCAAGGCCCTACACTGCCTTTGTTACACCGGACGGTCAGTATCAGTACCGAATGATGAGTTTCGGACTTTGCAATGCTCCGGCTGTATTTCAGCGGGCCATGAATGAAATATTAACACCTGTTCTTCATGATTGTGCCAATGTTTATATAGATGATGTCATAATCTGGGCTAGCAATGTTGAAGAGGGTTTTACTAATTTGAGGAGAGTTCTCGACTTAATATCTGATGCAGGCGTTAAAATAAAGCTTAGCAAATGCTCATTCCTCACCGACACCATCGAGTACCTCGGACATGAAATAACAAAAGGAGAACTCAGACCTTCAAAACATAAATTGAATGCTGTCAGGAACTTCAAAACTCCGACAAATGTTCATGAGGTGAGACAGTTTTTGGGATTAGCGAGCTACTTTCGAAAATTTATAAATGGTTTTGCCACAATTGCACAACCACTTACTAAGCTCACGAGAAAAGACCAGACATGGCAATGGAATGAAACACAAGAGCGTGCAGTACAGACGTTGATACATGCACTTACATCCGCACCGGTCTTGGCAATTTATAGTCATGAACGTGAGACGCAGATTCACACTGATGCCTCTAAAGTAGGATTGGGAGGAATTCTTCTTCAAAAACAAGTTGATGGAGTATGGAAGCCGGTGGCTTTTGCGAGTCGCCAGACAACGGAAGTCGAACAAAGATACCACAGTTATGAACTGGAAGCACTGGCGGTTGTCTTCAGTATAAAGAAGTTCAGGATTTATGTGTCTACAATTCAAGATTGTGACTGACTGCGCTTCTTTGCGTTTAGTGTGGGCTAAACGGGATTTATCACCAAGAATTGCGAGATGGTGGTTGGAGTTACAGGACTTTGACTTCGAAGTGGAGCATCGACCTGGATCCTCAATGTCGCATGCAGACGCTCTCGACGAAATAAGACACATTGAAGAAAAAGAACTAATTGATGCATTGCAGGGAGGAGATGAAGCTATTCAGATGCTAATTCTAAATCTGGAATTAGAGATCGCAGCTAACAAGAACAAAAAGAGTGGTCTTAGCAAGGATTACCGAATTGTAAATGGTAGACTGTGCAGAGTAACTGAGGAAGGTATTCGTTCAGTGCTACCAAAAGGATCAAGATGGCACATTTTAAAGATCTATCATGATGACCATGGTCATTGTGGAACAGATAAATGTCTTGAGGCTATAAAAGCGAAATATTGGTTTGCTAAAATGCGAACATTTGTGGAAAAGTATGTCAAGGGTTGCATAGCTTGTCAATTTTCGAAGAAACCTACTGGTAAGCAACCGGGATATTTAAATCCAATACCGAAAGGAAATGTACCATTCAGCACCCTTCATATTGATCATTTGGGACCATTTTGTCGAAGTTCCAGCGGCAAGACATATATCTTCGCTATTGTGGATGGTTTTACGAAGTTCCTTTGGATTGAGGCGGTCAACAACACTAATACTAAAAATGCGTTGATAGTATTACGGCGATTCATCGCAACATTTGGTTATCCAGACAGGATAGTGAGCGATCAGGGTAAGGCTTTTACCAGTCGCGACTTCACTACATTTTGTAATGAAGGAGGGATCAAGCATGTCCTAAACGCAGTAGCTTCACCTCGTTCCAACGGACAAGTGGAACGTTTCAATCGTGCTATATTGGATTCACTAATGACTTATTGCGGAGAAGATCAGAAATCCTGGGAGACCTATTTACCCCAAGTACAGTTGGGCCTTAACTCGACTGTGTGTAAGGGTACTGGAAAGACACCCTTAGAACTAACATGTGGCATGAGACCTCGTTTGGCACACGAACCTCTTAGCGCCACCATTGAAGAAGACATAGCGTTGATTAGAGCCGATGCTGAGAAAACCTGCTCTCGCAGATCAGCTGATATGAAGAAACAATTTGATAAGAAGAGACGTGCCGCCAGAATATATAAAATTGGAGATTACGTCATGTTGGAAAGACGTATACTGAGAAAGGGTCTTACGAGTGGAAAATTAGTTGGTCGTTATGCAGGACCATACAGAGTGGAGGCCGTGCTACCTAATGACAGGTACATGGTGACCTCTATGAATAACGATAAACGTGGCTACAAAAATACTGTGGCCCAAGATAAAATGAAACCTTGGTATTCACAAGATACTGTGATGTCTTCGGATGAGGAGTAAGGGACCCCCCCTTATTGGTTCCTCTGTGTGAGTGAATATGTTCGCTGTGAGAGACACTGAATGTGATACTTATACTTATACACTGGAGATTGGATACGTTCTTCGGGATATGATTATCTTGCGAGATAATGTGAATAAAATGGCTGCGCCCTTTGTGGACATTTGATGATTATCTTGCGAGATAATGTGAATAATATGGCTGCGCCCTTTGTGGACAGTTGGTGATTGTCTTGCGAGGCAATGCACATGAGTCCTGTGTGGACATTGATTGCGTCCTTTGTGGACATTTGATGATTATCTTGCGAGATAATGTGACTAATATGGCTGTGCCCTTTGTGGACAGTTGGTGATTGTCTTGCGAGGCAATGCACATGAGTCCTGTGTGGACATTGATTGCGTCCTTTGTGGACATTTGATGATTATCTTGCGAGATAATGTGACTAATATGGCTGCACCCTTTGTGGACAGTTGGTGATTGTCTTGCGAGGCAATGCACATGAGTCCTGTGTGGACATTGATTGCGTCCTTTGTGGACAGTTGATGATTGTCTTGCGAGACAATGTACATGCGCCCCGCGGGGACATGACATTTACAAGTTGAATACATTCGCTCTTTGGGGCTTATGGATGCGGAGCTCATGACTGGCCATCGTGGCTTCTGGATGCATTCGCCTTTTGGAGCATGTGGATTCAGCCATTATTTTCAGGTCAAGTACAGCGAAACGGACTTATTTCGCTTGTGATCATTACGTTGATGACAAAGATGACAAAGATGACAGTCACTGGAGAAGAAATGGTTTTTCGAGACTTATCTACTCCTTCGGGGACGCAGGAGTGTCAGGAAGGCCGAACTGAAGGACGAACTGAAGGATGAACAAGGATGATGTACGATAGTCGTGTCGATTGCTGATTACCGGTCGATACGATAGCCCGGACGACGATGACGGGACTAGCGGATTGGACATAAAACATAGTTGACGGCGTTGTAACTCGCTCCTCGATATTAATACGATTAAATTCGTTCTGTGCATTGAAACAGTGTTTATTTCCTATCTAACAATATATATATATATATATATATATATATATATATATATATATATATATATATATATATATATATATATATATATATATATATATATATATATATATATATATATATATATATATATATATATATATATATATATATATATATATATATATATATATATATATATATTAAACAAAATTAATAATTTAACAGCTGTGTCTAATTTTTACATATATTTTATGGATTCAATTTTTCTTTTAAAATAAAAAGTCTCTAAGGACTTTTATCATTGGTATTTTAAATATTATTATATTCAAGTTATATATTGTACTAGCTGAGTTGCCCGTCGCTGACGGGTCTCTCTCCATTTTCTTCTTCTCCCTCCTTATTCCACTTCACATCCAAATTTTTCTTCGAGATCATATAAAAACTGTTTTTTTAAGGCATGAAAAGGGTGGGTTTTTGTAAAACAAATGAATACGGCACGGTTTCTTACCCTCGTTTTAAATGATACTTATGCAAAGTTTCATCTCGGTCAGATAAAAACTGGATTTGTACAATAAACATACAAACAAGCAAATATACACACATCCATTTTTATCTAGATAAATAGAATATTATTATAAATTTAACTATTTTTTCGATCATTTTTATTTATCTTTACCACCGATTTTTTATAAATTTTATTGAAAATTTCATCCTAGACTATTTCTTGGCGGGAAGCAGGAAACTGAAAAACTGACAGGCCGAATGATGCATTTTTTCTTGTTTTATTATTAGGCATAATTTACTGTTTTTAGTGCTAACTTTGGAATGTTTATATATAGACTAAGTTTCAAGAAACTATACATATTTTCCGAAATTAATTGAATTGAATTAAATTACTGATTATTATTGTTTTTCTGTAGCTGCAGGCGAACCCGCCATCTCATGATGTTATAACGATCTTGTCGTCTTGTGATGAGTCGCAAAGACTTAAAGGAGGAAACAATCTGACGATCCAGTTCCGCCACTGTATAAGCCTACCTCAAACAGCCCATGCTGCATATACGCATTCAGGCCCCTCTCGAACGGAACAACTGGAAAAGCGAATTCACATGACGACGATCACGCTGACTTGGGTAAAGTTAAACGTTATCCGCTGCTAATGCAACCGGCCCTCGATCGAGAGAGTCGACCGTGTATGCGGCTAAGCCCGATAGGTGGCGCGATAAGTCTCACTAAGCGACAATCGGCTCCGAGGATCTGTAAGCCCTGACGTGAAAGCGTCAACAGTGTTGCCAGTTAATCACGGTGTTTCCTTTAAAACTGGTGCTAACGGAGAAATAATGGCGAACAAGTGTCGCCATTCACACCGATAAACCTCACTCCGAGCGTCCTTTATCTTTATCTAACCAGCCAGCGATCGATTTTAAATTTGTCGTCATCGATGTTGGAAAATATGTATCACTAAAGTCATTAGGTGCTATAAACACCTTCAAAATACAAATAAATAACAATCGTTATGCGGCATGTTTTATTTTCCCGGCGCACCAACCTACCAGAAGGGAAAGTATTGTGAACGCGCTAAAAAAAAGTTCGAGATGAAGACGGAAGACGGATGTCTGTATGTATGTATGTCTGTCTGTCTGTCTGTCTGTCTATCTGTCTGTTTGTGTGTATGTATTTCTCCACGATAGCGCCCAAACGCTTAATCCTATTGAGCTGAAATTTAGTATGCATGCATTACTTAATCATGGCAAGAGTTGAAAAGATTGTGGTTGAAATTGGTCCACCAGGGGGGAGCCACAAAGCATATATTATCCTAGAAATATTAGACTAAGAAACTTGAAATTTATTACACAGATACTTACCTTTGTTGGGCCGACATCAAATTGTGACATTTTGGTTGGAATATCTCATATACTAGCTGCACTAATAATATTTAAATTCCGCCATACATTTTAATCAAATATTAATGCCGAGGGGCCCCCATTTTAGCCGAGAAACGAAACGCGCCGCCAGAGGCGATTTTGTAACGGAACCCACACGGGTTTATCCACCGGCCGATAGAGGGCGCTTATCGATTTCATTTATGAAATTAATATTCAGATAAAATCAGTCGTTAGCTACTTGCCGATAAAGTATTGGGGTGACCCAACCGATTTTTTTGTACACTGTTGCATTGTACATACAACAAATACATTAAAATGATTTACTTTTTATTACAGAAAATGCAATATTTATCCCTCCAATTTTATTTTAGGAATTTTAGGATACTATGCTCTCGAAACGCGTCGTTATATTTCCCCAATTATATTTGCATATAAATTGATTCATGAAACTATTTATCTACCTGCGATACTATGTAAGTTTGAATTGTACGTGCCGGTAAATTACATAGAGAATAGATTGCATCTTTTGTTTAATGTTAGATCGTACAAATATTATTGCAGGCAAGCCAATGCCAGGCAATATTATTGCAGGCAAGCCAGGCAAGGCAAACCCCTTTAAATTCCTTACACATACATATTTTGTATAGCCATTTGCCAGCTAAAAAGGCAACTTCAGCTATCTCATTTTTATAATAAATAGATATTTTGTTTTACTAACTTTTTATTTTTTATATTTTTTTATTGTCAGATTATCTTACTAAGTAAATCTTGTAGGTACAGATTAGAATTAATATTCAAAGGCGAATTGGATTTGTCTGTAAGCTGAATAATATTGGAAATATAAATAATGTTAAATATACTTTAATAACTGTCACTGTGTGTGTGTATTTGCGCGCGCGCTAGAGAGAGAGAGAGAGAGAGATAGAGAGAGAGATACAGATGCTTGAGGGTGTTTTAATGTCAATATGGTTATGTTCAGACAGTGTTACCCTTGTTGCGGTATGAATAGAACTGCTTTCACGGCTTTGGAAAACAGATGGAAAGATAAATGAAATATGTCAACATCCGAGAAATTGCCAGTGTAGTCTTTTAGATATGCATATCGAGAATAATTCGTGTTAGATTTGGAAATGTCGATTAAGTTGTAGTTCTGCCAGAAATATGAAAAGTACTCTACTAACCAACTCAGGACCATCCAGATAATTATTAAGTAGATTAAATAGAAATTTAAGATCAGTTTACTGGTGACGCTTTTTAAGTGGGACCATGTTTTACCAATGTAGTTGTTCAGAGTAATCAGAGCTGATTTTGAAGGTTTTAATGTCCAGTAATTTTAGAAAGTGATGTTAAAGGCTTTAAGAAGGTATTTATAGAAACTGTAGCGCGAAGATTAGATAATTGTACCATACTCAATAATGCTGCGGAAATGAGCATGTATGTTTAGTGTATTTATTCCATTGAAGGGTTTGCTTGCTCTTGCGAAAAAATATAACATTTTGTAAATCTTGCTGGCTATGTGATTATGTTTATCAATCAAGAGCTTGCAGTCTATAATTATTTCTAGATCTTGATCTATGCTGACTTCAGCGATCTAAGGAACCATTAAAATGGTAGATGTAGTTTATTTTGTTTTTATTGCGAAGGAACGCAATTTTGTAGAATTAGCTTATTCCGAGTAGAGTACGCGAAGATCAACATCTCTCTGAATTGAGGTATTAACTTCTTGTTCAGGTGCCTTCTCCTCTTCGTAGGTTAGCTATAACCATAGCTATCTCAATTATAATTTTATTTAATGTTATAGTAACAGATGAAACTTTCTCTCTCGACGGGAATTACCAGACGACATTGTTTTTTTTTTGTACCACAACACAGGTTAATTCCTAGTGAAGTGACAAGTTAAATCCTCCTTTCCAAGATATAGCCTATTTATAGCCTTTCCGGTTTATAACATGGTATATTTATTAAAAAATGTTTTGTATTATGATAAGGATTTTTGTATACTGTATATTAATTTATAGTATATTGTATATAAACTGAATTAAACCAATGTCATTCTTAAGGAGCTTGCTGGTGAGGGTCTTTCCGATTTGGCGAATGCGCTTCTGGCTTGTTCTGTTCGACGAGGGATTCGTAATCTTCGATTCACAAGTCCCGCCTCACAATAAGTTGTAGAGTTAATGATGGTTAATACCTCTGCGGTATGGGGTATGGGGTATGGGGTATGGGGCACGGTAGGCACATACCTCTGGGGTATGGTTTGTAGTGGTGCGGCTGGTACTTGTGCTCGACCACGTGGTGGTGGTGGAGCGGCGGCGGCGGCTGGGCGTAGAAGTCGGCCGCCGCGGTGGCCGACGCCGGCGTGGGCGCGTCATAGGGCTGCGCGGCGGCCGCGGGCTGCGGCTGCGACGGCGGCGCGTACGCGTCGTAGCCGCTGCCGCCGCCCGACGCAGCCGCTGCGCCGCCGCCGTAGCCGCCGCTCAGCTCCTCCGACGGCGACTGCTGCTGCTGCTGGTGCTGTTGTTGCTGCAGCTGCTCCACGTACGCGCTCGTGTACGAGTCGCGCGGACCGCCGCTGCCGCTGCTGTATCCGCCTGCGACAACAAAAAACAAGCGCATATTAATTAAAATCATAAGTAATAACAATAAGGGTACACGGAAAGAAAGGAATGTGGCACTAAGTAAAAACTCCCTATGGAAATTTTCCCCCATTTCTCAAATAATTTTAAATTATACCCCGATAAAAGTTGATTATATTTTTTAAGTAGAGGTTGAAGCTAGAAAAGATTAAATAACTAATTATTTTAAATTTTCACCTACATTCTCTATATTTTATATTTGAAAAAAAACAACACTCGTAGCTCAAAACAGCGATTTCGGACTTAAGCAGTTTTTGCACTAATATAGGTCATTTGCACAATATATAGATCAAGATACTCATATGTGATGACTAACCACGATATGTAGGTTAAGTTCCTAAAGGAGAACGCCGCTCTTTAGTCATACCATCCAATAACTATAAACCATATGTCATATGAAAGATCTTGTTTGGTACTATAATTACTTATATGGCAGCTCTTCTTTAAAACGTTGTGGGTAACAAGTTACACATGGCAATATATGTCGATAGTAGTTGGTTTCACTTTGTGTCGCGCGAGATGGCCCCTCCACACGTTGGCGAATGTTCGTGTCCAAGTGGGTGTAAACAACTATTAGGAAACATATATGGAAAACTCTTATGGCATATATGCCAACGTCACCGTACTACAAAATATGAGCTGTGGTTGTCACCCTGCGAGCCGCGCCTGCGCAGTACTGCGCACTCTTCGCACCTCTTTTATTTTTGACGCGATTTTGACAGCTCCGAGCTGTCAGCTGGCTGTCTTTTTTTCTTTGAAAATCCGCATCTTATACGTTACCTAATCTGTAACACGAACATTCGCCAACGTGTGGAGGGGCCAAAAGATGCGAGACGAAGAGCTGCAATCGAGTCACGCAGCGGGTGTCGCGTAGGCCATCAGTTGTTGTTTGGCATTCGTTTCGTGCTGTATCACTGTTTTTTTTGCTGTATATATTTTTTTATTTTGTGCAATAAAGAATAAGTAGTAATAATAGTATTAATTAGATAGTAATAGAAATATATGACTCAAATACCATTAAGACATTAGAGGTGTGATTTAGTTCCCCAAATATGCCTAAATATTTATGCCACTCTCAAGCTTATTGGTTGGTGACCCAGGGTTCATACAAATAGTAGAATTCTCCATTATTTAGGGACTTACCCTACATATCGTTATAGTCCGTTCTTTAGAACGGCAGCCTGCAACCGTGTCTGGAATTGATTTTTGAATCAATACTGGTAATGGTATTTTCACACTAGTCTACCTAGCAACGGCAGTACAAGATGGTATAAGATGATTCGGGTACAAGATCACGTCAAACCTGTCGCTAGATGGCAGGGAGATGCAGATGACCCCCATTTCGTACACTAAATGATCTTTAAGTACGTACCTATTTAAAGAAAATAAATTGGTCGAATTGATGTCATATCTCTACCACTTTCGCATTATGTGTTAGAATCTCGGTTAAAAAGCTATATAACATGACGATAGTCTCGTGTGTACGATAATTTCTCTATCGTTTCCAAAATCGACCACCCGGCGTATGGTGTGACCATAAAACGCAAATCGTGTCACTGCCGCGCTAATGTATTCGCGGCCGCTACGACTGTTGGACGTCGCGGTTGCCGCGTCGCGAGTCGCAGAGCGGAGGGACTACATCGAATAGACCGGTAGCCGAAAGGAGTACTCCCTACAGCATCGGCCAAACGAAATAGAACTATCTGATGTAGAACTCAACGACTATGGCGGTTGTTTGACATTATAAATGAGTTAAAGGAATTTTCCGCGTGAAGTTTGTAGCGTCAGAGTTTCTAGCATCCTAGGAAGACTGGACAACGGTGATTGCTTATATATGGTGATTATTTATATGAGGTAGAACTCCTTTTAAATTTATTAACTTTCCATGACCTCATATAAATCGAACTCCATCTATTCGTACTACAATAGGTTTATCCCGTTTGTATTACGAAAAGCGACTATTTGAACTAAACGCGAAGGCGACTTTTTGAACTACAGCGGTATTATTAATTCATATGCTATTGAGATTATATATTTATTGACGAGTGACGATGTAAATGGCCGATGTTGTTGAAGTACGGCTGTGAGTAAAGTACGGCATCAATAACTGTACCGAGGCCAGAAGCGTTGAGGTAAGGAGCAAGCGGTAGTGCGGTCATCACGTAGCCTAGTAAAGCGGTGGGGTATGTATTTTCTGTTAGATCGATCGGGCACATAACTATTCCTTCAGTTTTGGCGATAACTAGACGACACTCGCGAAAGACGCGAGTGTCGGCCCCGCTTGGTGATTAACCTGGCTATCTCGCGGTAAGGCGTTGGTCTCTCACGGGCGAGTGGCGTAACTAGATAGTGGACTGTTTTCATCCCAAGTTTTTTACACTCACCTCACGGGAGATCTAATATCGTTAAAACTTCCTGAGGTGACGGGTTCGCCCGTTGTAGTTGACAGCTCTAGTGTCAGTCTGTGCAGCTACCGGTTCTTGGGCCATATGACCTGCTCGTTACCTTGGGTTGGCTCAACTCACGGTTTAACTCCCATCCCATAGCCTCCTCAAAAAGGGGCGGATTTGGAAAGGAATCTGTTTTTCCTGGCCACGGCTGTGTTGTGGACAGTAGGATCGGATACTCTGATAGAAGACCTCGGGCGCTGTTAGGCAGCTTGAGCATCTTGCGGCGTTAGATAATCGACTGTGCATTCCCGCAAATAACAGGATGGGGAGGGGAAAGTCTGGAAACGATCTTATACGTTTCATGAGCAGCGAGAGTGGTTGCTGACCTGATGTCAGCTATTCTTGAAACGACCCGCTGGCCACGCGGAAGAATATACGATTATTACGCTTAAGAAACGAACAATATACTAGCTATTGCGAAACCTGTCACGCGAGAAGAAATCTGGCGTACATCTATTCTGCAATAGCTATATAGAGATCGGCAGCGAACATGCCACCAGAAGAAAAAAGGAAAAAGATCGCGCCCTTTGATTCGTGTGACCACTGGCGTCTGGTAGACGAGGGTCGGCTCCCGCTGTTTGGGGATGTCTGTTCGGGTGCGAGCGGTCGCGGGCGTCGAGTCGTTCACACGGGCGAGTGACGTCACCTGAAGCGATGCGAACAAAGGCTCGGACGAGACGGGGTGCTACGGTTCGCTGCGCGCGCGCCGCCCGCTCCCGCCGCACCCGCCGCGCTCGCCGCCCTCTTGTCTCCTCATGCAAAAAACGCAACACAACACAACAAGGCTCCTATCAATCCCATTCGCCTCGAAGACAAAGGATGTGTAGGCAAAACACACAGAAATTATCGGCAATCGGAGAAAAACGACAGAAAATAACCAACAAACCCTTTTTTTTCTTTTTCGAACTACCCTCTACAAACCCATGTACGCGACACAAAATTGCGATTTGAACCATTTTTTCAAGGTCCACGTTGAAAATGACAAGAAAGATTATGCTAAACAAAAAATACTCCATTACTCTTGATTTCTCTAAGTGTACGCTCGAGTTACATTAGCAAAAATGTTCCTAATAAAAGAGCAAGAAAATAAAAAAAACTAAACGGCCTTACATTTATTGTTTTTATCTCACATAAAAAATTGTTTCGAGCAACGCTGTATGTTTTCTTGAGAAATTAAGAAATAAAAAATAAAAAAATAGATTCTATATGAGCATCTTGCGTTTTATAGTTATTTTACCAGAACGGCAGCTGCTGAATGGTTTATTATGCAAAGGTAAAAAAATATACATACATTATAACTATATGTAGATGTAAAGTCGACAAACAAAACCAAATCGTGAGATTTGTTTTTCTGACATAAAAAAGGACATTGTTTCTGCAGGTGCCACGGACAGACTCGTCACATAAGACTTTTTTAAATATAGTAAAGAGTAGAATAATAAATAGATAGAATAATATAAAGTATTAAAAACGGTTTTATTAATTGCAACAAACAAACTTCTACAACCTGCTAAGAAAAACAGCAATTCTCCATAATTTCTTTTTAACCTATTTGAAAATACCATATTTATGCATTTGGTGTAAGAGCTTTTAAACTATTTTTGATTATTTTTTTGAATAAAACATGCTTAGTCCTTGTTTTAAAATGAAATTAAAAACTTAGGTAATATTTAATGTAATATAAAATGGCAATGGGAACCTTACTCTCGTTGTATTATAAATCATTATGTTGGTGTAGTTGGTACGTGATTTTCTGGTATTATAAATTATTGATCAGCAGCTTCAATTACATTAAATTGCATTACATTCCAATTGCAGTACATAAGATTCCATTACATTAAATTGGTTAGCACTTAAATCACTCGGTTCACTTTGGTTCCGTGCAGCTAGGGCCTGGTGGCCTGTTTGTGATTCCTTCAATTTTCATGATTTAAATCAGTTATGGATGGCCACCCTACTCGCCGACCCGAATCCCATGGACTACAGCGTATGCTCAATTAGAGGAAAGGGCCTGCACTACACGACACAGAAGTTTAAATGAGTTAAGTTCAACACCCAACCCGATAATGAGAAAATAACCGTAGATACATTATTTTAAGAAGGGCTAATAATTACTATTATTAGCCCTTCTTTATGTCCGGATTTATGTCCACCTACTATTTTTTTAATTTGTTGTGTGTGTCTTTTCTAAGGTCTTTATGAGCCTTGTAACACTGCGACTATAGCTGATCTATTGTGTTCGCCACGTACTATAGTTCTGCGCTAAGCCTCGTGTCATTTAAGAACTGCAACAGGCTTTTGGCGCCAGATTGTTTTACCTCCTCAGGGTGGAGGTAATGACCACCCAAGCGGGCGTATCTTTTACGCATCAGCTGACCACACTCGCACATGAGGTGCAGGGGAGTTTCCTCTGCCCCTTGGCAGAACCTGCACATTTTTGTGTCTCGGAGCTTGAGGTTGAACATGTGTTTGTTAAGGATACAATTCCCCGTGAGCGCCCTCACCAGTATTCGTAGATTGTACCTATTTAACGATAAGGCCTCACGGGCCGTCTTAGGGTCGTAAGCCTTAATTAGCGCTTTGGATTGATTCAACCCTGGCGTGTTGTTCCAGTGGTTGACGGATTGTTCTAAACATATTTGTTTGAGCATTAGGTTTGCAAGTCTTTTTGGTACGCCACAGCAAGGTTCAGGGCCGTATAACGTTCCCTTTGCTCCCATCTTAGCAAGGTCGTCGGCTTTTTCATTTCCCTCGATTCCTGCATGGCCGGGAACCCAACTTAGAATTACCCTATTCTTTTCGCCCAGGGAATTCAGCAGTGATACGTAGTTTTGCAATAGCTTTGAATTAATAGTATTCAAGGATAGTGTCAGAAAAGCTGCCTTGCTATCCGAGTGGATATAGATACGGTGGTTGGCGTAGTTCGTATGGAGATTGATATCCGCACATTCAATAATGGTATGTCCACCTAATTAATATTGCGAAGTTACATAAAAAACCAATCCTATTCTATTCAACTCTTTTGAAGTCAATATTGCGACTGAAATAGCGATGATCTCAAGAGCAATGTCTGGATGTGTGATCGAAAATCTACGCTTCTATTAAGTACGATTGTACAAAATATCGGAATATTTTATAGCATTAATTTTATTTCACTTTCATAATACCGCTACCCTTTTGGACACCCTGTATTTCAAAAAACGACGTGACCTTTTTCCGACACCTGTTAGTCGATAATGTGTTTTGTCACAAATACAACTCTTTCCATCGAAGAGAAGAAAGAGATTGTGACTTTTGCCGCCAAAAATAAATATTAGCATGATAATGGTCCGTTCGTTCGTACAAATACCACAAGAACTGTGTGCGCTCGGCAAACAAACGACTACGAGACACTAGCGCCTCGCAGAGGTGAACTTTCGATTTTAAAATTGTAAAACATCGACACTATCGATTAGTCTGACTCACCGCAGTCTAAGATCCCACTGTGCGATTACTAAGTTCGTGTGTTATTTCAAAGAAATTCCATTTGAATGTAAAGGTAGGTTCAATTATGCCCTACGTATAAACTATCCATTTGCACAGATATATTTATATTTCTTGGGCCCAGGACTCTTCAATAATACCAAAGATAACATCAGATAAGAAATTATAGTTACTATTTACAGATTTAAAACGTCCCTCGCGAAATGGTGGCTGGAATTGGTTTATTTATGAAGGTAGACAAATTTATTATACTCGTATTAGATAATTTTCGTTGATTACCTAACTTAGTAATAGACATTGCCATGTGGCAATAAGCTCGCCTTTTTGTATAATAATCAAGTGCAAATAAAGAGTTTATTATTATTATTATTATAAATCAACATACAAGAATAAAGATTGCTCACACATTAATAAAGATTGTTTATCTATTTTTCGATAGACTGGTAAATATGTTTGCCGTGTATCTCATCTATTTAAATATTTTGTTATATTATTCTGATGTATGTAATCTAATTACATAATCTATTATTTTTAATATTTCAAATATGTAGTTAACGAATTGATATTTTTTTACTGTTTTGAAGTGAATACGTTTTAGGTAAGTTCATGCCAAATACCTACTAGGTGACATTACAAACAGCTCGTAAAGAAACCATCCAATAACTTAGAAAATGAAGTTTCATTTAAATATTGAACCGCTGACACGAAAGGGTGGGACGGACAGAGCCCAACTTACAGCGACGATTTTCGCGTCAGTGAGAATTATTAAATCAGTATAGCTCGATAAGACACACGGCAGCTAACACGCTGGTTTTAGTCTCCAAATGTAGCTTTGGCAATCTAAGAGCTTAAACACTCGTTCAATTGTATAGAGTGAAGCTATTTATAGTAAAATAAATTAAAATAAATTTGAGAAGTCGACTGAAACCGCTTGATGATGACGCCAGCATAAGCATTTTTAAACTTTTCTACTGATTTCACGTCATTCTCATAGTATTTAGGAGTTAACAAAAAAGACTCTAACCACATTTATTTATTTATTTATTTAAGCACGATATACACATTACTACAGCATTACAAATATTCGTGTTTGAACCAGAGCAAAAATGAAAGTACACTGCAGCATCTTGATCACTACGTCAACGTCTTTTTAGGCCTAGGACTGTACTAATGCAGGCGTACCAAAACATTATTTTATCTGTACATACGTTTAGCAACAGTTTAAATACATACGAGCAATTAAAAGAAAAAAAACAATAGAAATCGAATTAGGTACTTTTACGTTTTAAAAAAATCATGAAGAAAAATAAATTAGGGAAATTATTAAAATTTAGGAATTACTTTAAAATAGTCAATAGTATTTTAAATTCCTAAATATCTGAACAATATTTCCGAAGTTATCTAAAAAAGTGTTAGTAACCGTATTATAATTGTAGTCAAAATTAAAATTAAAATCATCAATTGTCAGAACTATAAAATAAAATTTAATAATATACAAAATAGGTTTCAAAATAACAAACCTTTAATATATGCCTAGTACTTAAGATCTTTGCCTATCAAGCCATATATAACTGAGAGTTATTATTATGATCAGGATTTATATAGTTATAGCAAGCTACATAGTCGTGGCATAATTGAATTGAAGTGTGAAAAAGTCGCAGTCCTCTCGAGCGCGCCCGCCGCGTTTGTCGGCGGAAAATAATTAACAAGTATTAACGATAGTAAGTATACATAACATGCCCATTCATGAGACACCGGCCCGTTTACCTTGCTAGCCGCCATTCATGAACGCACCTTTTTGCTCGCACGCTCCTATCTGGCGTAGATAAAAAGACTGAAGACGCATGCGCGTGTTAGTATTCCATTACCAATACCTAGATATCTATAACAACTAAAACGTACAGTACTTACTGTAAGACTAAGTACGTAAAGCTTCGTAGCAGCATTGTTTATATAACGTATTAGATTGATCACCGCCGTACTACGATTTGACAGCGAGGATTTTACTACGAAACGCAACGTGTAGGTGGCACTCGTAGTTCATTCTCCTAAAAGAATAAATAGGCATCCGCCAAGGTGAAGTTATTCCCATTAAAAATCTAAAAAGTACGTTCCGTCTTTTTCGTTAGGCGGCGGCTTTGCAAGGAGCACATAAATTAGGCGGATGCGCGCAATCGGATGACAACTGCTCGACGAAACGCGTCGATAAATCCTGAAAAGCGGATGTCCTATTTGTTCCCACTGAAAGACAATATCGTTTTTAGCGTATATCTTTTTTTTGTCTCCAGAGCAATTGCATTGTTATTTACGGTTCTTAGAGCTTGACAGTTAGTGATGGTATTTTAATTGAACTTTTTTTTAAAGAATAGATAAGGAATTTTCAGTAGTTGTATCCGACGTCGCCGCGTCGGTATTGCGCTGGTGAATGTAGCATAAACCGAAAACAAAAGAAACAATCTAGATAATAAAAAAATCTAGATCCGTTTGTGACGTTTCTACGATGACATGGTATGTTGTCATGGATGTAAATATATTCTTCTTCTTCCTAGGAGGACTTCACTTGAAGGTAACGTAAAGAAAGACATAGCACCGGGGTCCTATCTACTCTGTGCCCACTGGCGTAGTCTCAACAGACTGAGGGTGGGTGTGACAAGATGCCGAGCCAATCTCGTTCGCTGGGGCTACACAGAGAATCCAATATGCGACTGTGGAATGCTGCAGGATGGAGACCATCTCCTATCCCGCCCGCAGTTGTCGATTCCCATCACACTCAAGGACCTACAAGAGGCGAACGACAAGGCCATCAAGACCGCATACTTTTGGAGAGACGTGTGCTAACCTGGAACAGATCTCACCCCGCCGGGTCTGTCCACACAATATTCTTTTGGGTAAAATCGTGACGACGAACAATTAGATCTGTCGACTACAACGGGTGAACCCGTCACTTCGGGAAGTTTTAACGATATTGATCGTTCTGTCTCCCGTGAGGTGAGCGCAGAAGACTTAGGACACACCAAGAGTCCACCGTCAAGTTTCGCCACATGCCTGTAAGGAACCAATGCCTTACCGCGTGATAGCCATGTTAGTTAACCATGGGTCGACACTCGTGCCCTTACTACCAGTTGCAAACAGATTACTCCTGTCTCCCGAATGGTTACGGGTTCGACGTTGCTTGCGCAGTCCTCTCCCTCACGAAGCGGTGATACGGCGCTTGCCGAATCTATCGCGGACCACGCCGTCCTTTATCCGGCTGACACCCGGAATCGGGTAGCCGATTAGTCCTTTCAAGAGTAGTCGCCGTAAGATGAACAACTGTCCCCTCAATTTGGGAGCTAATGGGCCCATGCTGGGTTGGCCATGAAGACCTATTCTGTTCAGGGTCGGTCACACTCACGGGTTAACACCCATCCGACGGCCTCCACGCATGCGGTGCGAACCTGGATAGGACGTTCGGGCGATGGACTTTCCCTGGGAATCAAACCTCTGGCGCTCCTGGACGGTCTGCGCACCGTGCGGCGCAAGCCAATCGATTGTGCACTCTGACTAACATCTTGCGGTGTCAACTACAACGGGCGAGCCCGTCACCACAGGACGTTTTAACGATTAGTCGTTCTATCGCCCTGCAGTGAACGTAGAGACTTTGGACAGTACATTCTACGTCCAGCTACGTCAACAACCCGTGAGAGTCCAACGCCTTACCGCGAGTTAGCCAGGAGTAAACCCGGCGGGCTCGAGATACTCGCGCCCTCACTTCCAATTGTGACCAGATTTCTCCGGTCTCTCGATTGGTACCGAGTTCGAGGTCGCTTGCGCGGTCCTCTCCCTTATGAAGCGGTGAGACGGAGAGCACAACCGATTGGAGCAAACCCCGCACGGTGCGCAGACCGTCAATCTTCGCGGACCAAGGCGTCCTTTGCCCGCCTCTTACCCGGGATCGGATGGCCAATGGTCAATTCCAGAGCAGTCGCCATAAGGTACGCAACCACCCCCGCTCTATAGGAAACAGTACAGTTCCCAGACTCCCCCGACTGTTAGTCGGAGAGCACAACCGATTGGAGCAAACCCCGCACGGTGCGCAGACCGTCCAGGGGCGCCAGAGGTTTGATTCCCAGGGGAGACTGGTTGACCCAGTGTCCTACCCAGGACTCGCACCCCATGCGAGGAGGCCGTCGGATGGGTGTTGACCCGTGAGTGTGACCGACCCTGGACACATGGGTCATCGTGGCCAACTCATCATGGGCCCGTTAGCCCCCTTAGCACTCTGACTAACAGTCGGGGGAGTCTGGAAGCTGTACTGTTTCCTATAGAGCGGGGGTGGTTGCGGACCTTTCGGCGACTGCTCTTGAAATTACCATCGGCCATCCGATCCTGGGTGAACAGCCGGGCAAAGGACGCCGTGGTCCGCGATAGATTCGGTATACACCGTTTCACCGCTTCGTAAGGGAGAGGACCGCGCAAGCGACCTCGAACTCGGAACCAATCGAGAGACCGGAGAAATCTGGTCACAATTGGTAGTAAGGGCGCGAGTGTCGCCCGCCAGGTATCATTACTGGCTATCTCGCGGTATGGCGTTGGTCTCTTACGGGTTGTGGCGTAGCTAGATGGTGGACTGTTTTGTCCCAAGTCTTCTACGCTCACTCCAGGGAGATAGAACGACTAATCGTTAAAACTTCCTGTGGTGACGGGCTCGCCCGCTGTAGTCGACAACCCAAGTTGTCCCCTCAATATAGAAGACAGTACTGTTTCCAGACTCCCCCGACTGACAGTCAGAATGCACAATCGATTGCCTGACGCCGCACCGTGCGCAAACCGCCCAGGAGCGCCAGAAGATTGACTCCTGGGAAAAACTGGCCAGCAGGCCAGAGTCCTACCCGCATACGTGGAGGCCGCTGGACGGGTATTGACCCGTGAGTTTGACCGACACTGAACATATGGGTCTTAGTGGCCAAACGCAACAAGGGCCCATTAGCTCCCGAACGACGACGCACGCACGACGGAAATCAGTTTTGGTCCTAACATGCTACTGCTGTGTACTGGCACCTATGAGCGATAGGAGATTTGAAGAGCGCTTCGTGGCGCCTTACGCCAAATATTCGCTTGAAAGTAAAACTGATTATGTTGTCCGTTGTTTCAATCCGTGGGTAATACCATTGACTATATAGCGTATTAGATAGCTCAATGTCATAGTACCTACGTTTTGACAACTAGTACTTTACTACCTAACACAACGTGTAGATACCACTCATAGTACCAAACATTCATTAATCTTCTCTATGTTCAATATTGCGGCGTTTGTAGTAGGTATAGCATTATGGCGGCGCACAATAGAAGCCGCTCCAACACGCCTAGGTATACGGTATCCTATCTCGAAATAAAATAATAATATAATAACAAACGAATTTTAAATCATAGCTATTATTATTTTAATATTATTAGCATCAAGATGTCAATTAAGATATTTCTGTTACATTAAGTATGATTTGTATATTTATATAGATATAATATTATAGTTTTCTTAGAATAATTAAAATAAATTGTCTACCTTGGAACAGGCGGCAGCCTAGTTCGGTTAAGACTTTTGTATATTGAATGTACTCATAATTTGAACTCAATAAATAATTTGAAAATTCGAAATTTTTAATATGGTATACAGTTTGATGTAAATTACGCACTTTAATGTTCAGATAGACTAATAGATATCATTCTATCGATTCCTATTATTTCTGTTATGTATGAAAAATAAGCTTATTTAAACTCGATAGATAACACTGACGGTTGTTATATCTAATTGGATTAATTATTAGTTTTTTTTAACTTTATTGATAAAAAACATTTTTTTTATCAACGGTATTTAAAGATGGCCAAAAAAAATGCTATTACTTTTGCCGGATAATGCTTTCAGCGCCACCTGCATATCGCCACCACAGAAGGGTTGCCAAAACGTACTATAAGCATAGATAAATCTAATAGCTTATATAATCAATAGTAATACTAACAGATTTTAGATCTCATTAATAAAATAGATGCTTACATTTATTTTGTTTCATTGTTTTTCGAAATAGTCGCCATTGTCACAGTATCCTACAGTATACCAGTATACGAGCTGGTGTACTATGCCATTGCGGTCCATGTAGCGGTGTAGAGAGCCATACAGTACAGTTGCTAATGACTTTACAGAGGTATTTTGATAGAAGAAATGGCCTCAGAACCGTATTTCTTTATTTATTACATAGCTAACATGCTGCCAAGAGCCATCGCCGTCTCTTAAGCCCTTTCTGTGGTCGGAACTGTGATTTCGGCGCCTGTTATTTCGAAAATCTTATCAGCCGCTAATATGGTTTAATCTACTTTAGCCTATGGAGCTCCCCGACTAATAGAAGAAATCTCCACTATGTCTAAATGCGTCCGCTGGGTATTTTTCGTAAGTTTTCGGTAAAAAAAAACCGTGAAGTCCATTAAGAAAGTTCGTTGGGATGTAACCAATCGGCTAGGACACAATTTCCATTGAAGGCGATGTACCGTAACTGTTTCCTCCCATTGTGTTAATTAACTTTTCACTCCCGACTTTTTAAACCACAGTTAAACTAACTGTTACGTTTGACCGTGTCTTCGCCCGCGCTTCGATATAGGCTGTTCGGCCTGCTAATAATCTTGTAATGTAGATTTTTATTGAAGGCACACTTTGAAAAAAACAAACACTTGAGCACCTTAAATGCTATAAATTATTGCCTGCATGCAATAAGCTCGCCTTTTCGTACGAACAAAGCGTTTTATTATTATTAAATGACAATTTTCCTGTCTAAAATAATCGTGCCGACGAGACGTGTATGCTCAATAATATATGGGTCATAATAGTGTACCTGTTACAAAATTTTCACTTAAATCCATCAATTCTATTTTAATGAAAAAAATGTTAAAAAATGACCATCTAACGTAGATAGTAATATCTTAGTTAGCAGAATGTTCTATTAATCGAAAAAAGCTATTCCTTTTTCTTCATCTTTTCCTTCCTTCTTCTTTCATCTTCAACCAACTTTCCTCATTAGTGGGGTCAATTTTAGAAGCATATGTCAACTTGAGTTGTAAAAATTCCCACGAAATTCTCGACTCCTAGGTGTCGGTTCCACCCCTCGCCCCACGCTCCGTAATGTGTCCATGTTCATATTATATTTTATTTTTCAAAAACGGTTGAAGCTAGCAGACATTTTTTGAATGATACAAATTATCATCACTAAATTATCTACAAAATGGCACTCATTTCATTCGGATCCAAGTGATAGGTTATAAATTACTTTTACGTAGTTATCAATTTTTTTTTGATAACTACACTGTAAATTAATGTTCGGAATCCCGGAATTTTCGCTTAAAGGAACACGAAGAAGATAAAGAGCGTCGTTACGCAGTGTCGCATGGCTTGGGGTAGCGGGCTACGTCTAAGGACGTTTGCAAGTTTGCCAAAAGGTATGTGTGTGTAAGTGGCAATTAGAGGTGTGAAACAAGTGTTTGATTGAGATGTGTTGGCGCGCAGCATCCGCGTTGATTGGCCGGATGCACCACGCCCACCCAGTGTGGCTGTGGCCTATCGCCGTCTGGGGCCACGCCCCCTTGCCCCCCCTTCGGCGCCTGCGCCAGACGACAGCCTTAGGCCTTGGGCACAGTGAGCGCCGCGACGCGACGGGACGCCACGCGACTTATCCATGAGAAAAAGATCCAATATTGGAAGCTTCGTGAACACGGAAAAGAAGTACGCATTCAAAATGTTTGAAATAAAAGATCCAACACATATCGGTCTAACTTTCACGTACGTGCGTTGAGGAGGCTATACGATCTCTTTTCATACTCAAAGTGCATTTAAGTACTATATAAATAAATAATATTTATATTAATAAAATATATATATATATATATATATATATATATATATATATATATATATATATATATATATATATATATATATATATATATATATATATATATATATATATATATATATATATATATATATATATATATATATATATATATATATATATATATATATATATATATATATATATATATATATATATATATATATATATATATATATATATATATATATATATATATATATATATATATATGTATATGTATATATATATATATATATATATATATATATATATATATATATATATATATATATATATATATATATATATATATATATATATATATATATATATATATATATATATATATATATATATATATATATATATATATATATATATATATATATATATATATATATATATATATATATATATATATATATATATATATATATATATATATATATATATATATATATATATATATATATATAATTTTATCTTATGTTATGAACTCTTGTCAATATCATCAATTGAACTCTTGTAAATATAATAACATCTTAATGGGGGAGTCACTCCACTTGCCTACAAAATGTGATCAAACTTCTTTAGGGAATAAACAAATCGAATACACGCGCTTTGTAAAGTTAAAATTATAAAGTAATATAATTGAATTTAATATAACTATTTCACGTTTTCGTTATTTTTAAAGCTTTATTTCAATATATAATCATATTTGAAAGTTTTTCGTAAAGTTTCAAATTTACTTTATTCCCACATAAAAGGGGAAGCATCCCACACAAAAGATGAATAAAAGATTATACTAAATAGTAACATGCAAACCCTCGAGGAAATCAGTGAGCGAGTATTATGTCCAGAATAGTGAGATCTTGAAATCGGAACAGTGAGATCTTGAGGCCGAAGCAGATTCTTTTCTTCACTTCAGTGAGCGACATTGAGTTTAGAATCCAACCTTAAATAGGTACAAATTTTTTGGGCCGTACCCGCAAAGTCTGCTAAATTAGCGTACGGCCAGCGATCTCAGCAGGTATCTCGTGAGGCGCCCGTATTAACGGGCGCCTCACGAGATACCTGCCCCAGGGCGCAGGGCAGGTATCTCGAATCCCTGCGAAGCTACACGCAGTAAGCCGGGTCAATGGACCCGGCTCACGTGAAGCCCTGCTAACGTCGTCCTAGCGGAAGATGTCAAGGGCCTTGGGCAAGTAGCTATATTAAAAAAAAGGTCTAATGAATAATCTTCCTATTAGTAAATTATTCGTATTTCAACTGAATGGTCGAATTTATTAGTATCTAATCGCCCGATCGGAACAAGACTAACAACAGGTAATTTTATGGGCTTTCAGAATAATAAACAATTTTTCACTTTGCCAATTTTCTCACCGCATTCGAAATATTCGCGAAAAACTTTTGTGTGTATGTGTGTAAGTAGATCGAGCCCAGGAATGGCTACGTAGGGCCGAGACACAAGATCATCCAACACAGGATCAAGTTTAGCAAGTGGGCTACTTTCGTCGTCGTTCAAAAAAATGTTTTTTTGTTGCTTTTTCACATCGGCCATATGTTATGCAAACGCCGAGATGACGGGGGGAGATGGTACGGTATGTTGGGTGCGCCTTGAGCGCGTGCGGCTCGGCTGCCATATGGCGCGAAAACTTAAAAAGAAATGCGCAAAAAACCATCGTAAACCTGAGACTCTGACACGAAGCAGATATTAAGGGCTGCGAAAATAAAACGCACTGGAATAAAAGGTCCTAGATATAAAATAACAAATCACTGATGTTAGATCGATAGAATGATGCGAATTTGGCAGATTTACAACAAAGAATTTGTACAATATGCTATTAGTAAAGTGTTATCACCCTAATATGGATACCGGGTCACCAAGGCATACCCGGAAACGAAGAGGCCGACAGACTGGCAAAACTGGGCACACTGGATTGCCCAGTGGAGCCAGCTGTAGGGGTCCCCTTCGCTACAGGTAAGAAAATCATCAGGGACTGCTTGGAGCAGGAACATAGGGCTTCCTGGAAACAGAGTCAGGGATGTCGCCAGGCAAAAGCCATGATGGAGCAACCACTACAGAAGAAAACCAAGGCCCTACTTGACATGAGCAAGAAGAAACTTAGAACCACTATCGGTCTCCTCACCGGACACACGACCCTTAGAGCTCATCTATTCAACCTTGGCTTGACTGAGAGCAAGGATTGCCGAATATGTGGCGAGGAACCTGAAGACAGCATACACATTGTTGGCCGCTGTCCAGGGCTCGCCGCCAAAAGACACAGTTTACTGGGACGAGCCTTTCTCGAACCCAGCGACCTGCCCAACTTGAAGGTCAGTGACCTACTTGGACTGGTAAGAAGTACCGGGCTACTAGCTGACCATTGACCTAACCACACAGTGGGTTGTTACAAAAGACCTTACAGATCTAGGTGACATCAAGGGCTGGAAACAAGCCCCCCACTCCATCTACTACTACTACTACTACTACTACTATTAGTAAAGTGTCAGTAAACACCTCTATGGTCACAGTTTACGGATATTCGACTGAAAAAGACTGTTAATTTTATTTACCTTAGTGCAATTTGAGTGAACAATAGGATATGAGCAAGTAGACAAAAAGTCGGAGGAAAAGATACGGAAGTGCAATGTTTAAGATAAAAATCATGAATGTTAGCGGGTAGGTTTCATACATTTTTGTCCACTAAAATGTATTCCAAATGAATATTATGCCTAAAATATTAGTAGATTTCATTCACGACCTAAGAGAACAATTATATCGACCGTATCAAGTATAAAATATTATAAACCGCTTCAGCATGTAGTAAGAATTTAGAATTTTATTAATTTTTCATGTTACTTATACAATAATTGTACTTGTACAACTTGTACAATAATAATAATACATAATTTCAACAAAAAAAACCGACGTCAATTTATTTTATAAGCGCAGCCGCCATTTTATAGTGAAACTTAGAATCATAATTTAATGCGTATACAAAATTTGGTGTCTGTGCTGTTGACCGTTGAGGAGTCCCCTCGTCGGGAGCCAAACCTAGATGAAGAATCAGGTCATGCTTACCATAAAAAAAATGTATTGTCATCGGAACTGAACCAACATGTACATTTTCAACTTCATATGATATTATTTGAGGAGGTCCCTCAATTCCTCATGGATCCCATCATCAGAACAGGATTTTGATAAAAATAGGACCAATCTGCATGTATATCCTATCGAATAAAAAAAAAATTTTTCAAATCGGTTCATAAATAAGAGAGTTCTGAGGTAAAAAACATTTAAAAAAGATACAACCGAATTGATAACATCTTCCTTTTTTTGAAGTTTTATAATATAATGCGTTTTATATTGCTTGGTAAAAAAAATAAATAAACGAAAATAAATAATAAAATGTAGGATCTTCTATATTTTTAGCAACCCTGACGTTGACCGAGTAAATTGACACTAAACCGAAGTACAGCGATTTTAACAGATGTCCGTGAGTCGACTGAGTTTCATCAGTGTTATTATAAAATAATATAAAATAAAGATTCCGATGGTCTTGTAATTATTTCATATCAATCGCTGAAATTGTTTAACATCAGGTAATCACTGATTAATATTCTGAAAACGAATTTCAAAAACATAACGTAAGCAGTCTGCAAGAAAAACACTGTAATGATAATGGTGATGCAATTACCTAGATGTCATTTTCCTCTATTAATTTTTAAAAAAAAACATTTTACCGGACTGAAGAGCAATTTAAGATGTGCATATTCCTTGTATCCATTGCAAGATTTCTGTGGGCACTTGTTACTTTTTCGGGAAATTTCATTTCCACATTCCAGACAAACGCAACTGGGGTATCATCATCATCATTTATTATTCATTCCAATGATTTATAATGAAAGTGCATATAGAGGAATTTTTCAAATGGAATGACCAAAACAAAAACATTACTGAGTAACCTTAAAGACACTACATCAAAAGTTACATTGCATAATCATAATAAACGGTATATTTACAAATGTTTTAACTATCAAAGCCATACAAACAGTTAGATATAGGTCCACATTTTCATGTGACTAAAGTTTTATTTATTAATGTTCAAATTATTTCATCGATTGAACGACCGAAAATGAATATAATGATTTTCAGATATTGATTGTTGAAATGGCATAATCATAGCGTCAATGTCATGTCAATAAACAGATAAATCTTCTAAACAGGATGAAGATATAAAAAAATAATATATTTAAGTTAAATTCATCATAAAAATATATACTTGCTAAAATCAATCAAACGATTTTCTGCCGAATTTTATTTAGTAAAAATACTGAGCTTCGAAAGGTTTTAATTTATTAAGAGTGTTCCTTATGTTGATTATGAGAATAATTAATGTTTTTGAAATTTTCTGTCTCTATATTATGATGTTATATTATTATTTTTTTGCCTATCACTAGGCCTTATGCAAATCAGTTATCTAGGTCAGTTATGCAAAAGCAAAATTAAAATGACTTTTCGCTTGGAAATTCTGTGTATCCCCAATGGACGCTTCTCTGTTTTGGCGTGGTATCATTTGTTAAGTTTTTATAAAATCTGCACAGCTGCACACAAGCCCCGAGTTCATAATATTTGACCGGAGATAAATTTCCGAATATCCCATGTTCAGAGTTGAAATTGTATCAGAAGCGAACATGTGGCAGCAGGTGTCAAGGCACCTGCGCATGCGTCGTTTCAGCGATACTTTTCCCCTTCGCGCTATGGCACACTCCGCTACTAAAACTATCGTAGAGACAAGCCGTGAAATAAGCCCATAGATGAGCAGGGTTGCGGTAATCTAGTCTTCGCCTAGCTGTAATTCACGAAGTCGGATGCTGAGAGCTGGCACTCTTTCTTCTTGTAGCTGCTTGTAGAGATTGTTTTACTAGAGAAGTCCGTTTACATCGCAGGTATGCGCAGGTTTAAATTATGTCCCTCTTCATATTACTTATCAGCCTATGTACCTCATCAGTTAGATATATTCCTCTCTTATTATAAGGTTCGCCACACTCAACGGTCCTCCGTCTTTCACTTCCAGTCGGTTCTTGCTATCTTTCTTACGTAGTCAGACTCTATTCGGACCCTTCGTCCCCAACGGTCGTCGATTCTTCGGCATGTGCGACCGTCCCCGTCTCATACTACCGTTTCAGTTTGCATATCGTCTGAGCTGTGTCCATTGCTTCTTTTCTTTGGCGCATTTCTACGTCCATATCCCGTAGATACATTTTAAGCATAGCTTTTTCAATAGCTCTATGTCCAACTATAAATTTGTCCAAGTTTTCGCACCGTACGTCGCCGTACTGGTATACCTTGGTCTTCATGCATTGCGGTAAATCAGATTTAAAGATGTGGCGGAGTTCTTGCCCACTCCATTAGTATACCGTGCTAGATGTTCTCTCCTGTGTAGACGTAGGTACTCCTCCACGACTTCGGCCACCAGTATCATCGGGTCGACATAGCAATAAGCATAACTTTTGTTTCAAATTTATTTATCCTGAGACCTACTCGTTGGGATAACTCGTTGAGGTCGCTGAGCACTTTCTTGAGTTCCTTATGTGTCTCTGCCATGGTGACGATAATGTCTGCAAACTTTAGATGCAAGATGTGTCCCCCGTTAATCTATTTTAATCCGTTAATCCACGTTAAAGACATCCACTTAGACATTAGTGAACAGTTTCGGGAAATGATCACCCATTCTTTCACATCTTTCTTCAATTGGATCGCTTTGGTTTCGTGGTCGTATAATTAGACGTTCATCGTTGCAGCTTGATATAAAAACCTTAAGACTTGGATGTCGTGATAATCTTGGCAACGTTGTACGGACTCTAGAACTGCCTAAGTTTCGACCTAGTCTAAAGCCTTATCGACATTACTTTTTTTTTACCCACAAGGCATATGCCCTATCGTGGAACCCGCCTTGTTGCCTATTTGCACCATCTTCTAGGTGGGCATTTCTAGCATCACGCAGTCAAACACTCAGGCGGTCACCCATCCCAGTATTGACCGCGCGCACCGCTGCTTAACTTCGGTAACAACGAGGAGAACCGGCGTCAACGGGGCTACGGACGCTATTCTATTAATATACACATTCAATTAATAAGCGATTTGATGCGGTCTTCTCTCGTTATATCAACTTTATGGTAGCGACAGGCTCTTTGCCCTGTCGCTTGTGTGCGGCCTGCACTTGTGAGGGTGATTAGGTTTATGGACCAAAACGAAGTGTTATCAAAAAAGGCAAAAATGGCATTTTAACACCATAACTTTATTATTATTTTTTTTGTGGCAGAATTACATATCATGAGTCCTTATGCAAAATAGCGAAATATCAAAAAAAAAAAAATTAATATCAGAATGCTATACAATTTGAAGAATAGAATTTATATATAAAGAATATTATGGATCATAAAAGACACAAATATCAATAATTGAATCAAACCAAATCAATTTATTATTATCATTTACCAATCTGGGCGTAGAAATTTCAAAAAACCTTAGAAATTGGAACATCCGGAATTGAAATATTAAATTCTTAAACGTAAACATTTGAATTACAAATTCAATTTCATGAAGAGAGTATGTAATCTAAAACCAAAAGAAACAAAAAAGAATTAAAACACATTGAAAATATAGCCTATCGAAGAGTAAAAAGACAAGAAATCAGTTTTGAATAGTTACAGCTAACAAATTAACTATATTAAACTAACTTCAATATAATAGATAAAAATAATCGTCAAATAAAGTATTAAAATCAAAATCAGAACAATAACTACTTGACAAAAAAAGAAAAGGTCTGGAATATATATATATATATATATATATATATATATATATATATATATATATATATATATATATATATATATATATATATATATATATATATACACTTTAGGGTTTTTGGTTAGTAAAAGGGATAGAGTTGAGTACCTTAGCCGAACGTTTCGGAGCCCGTGGCTCCTTCCTCAGCGGCGAGAAGAATACTGGCATCCGCTGCTGTCACCAACGGCTACCCGCTTTTCTTCTGTGGTACTGGGAGAATGGTGATTTGGCGGGATGATAATGTGAATTTAAATTAAAATGGTTTAATTTTGAATTTAAAAAAATACATATTTTTTAAAAATTTTATTAACAAAATATATTTAAAATAGTTGTAGCGCATGTGTGTTAAAAGTGTTTGAACTACATATGTGTGGGGAGGTGAGTGTGTGTGAGTATGTGTGTCGCATACACACACCCACACAATCCAACACACATACTCACACACACTCACCTCCCCACACATATGTAGTTCAAACACTTTTAACACACATGCGCTACAACTATTTTAAATATATTTTGTTAATAAAATTTTAAAAAAATATGTATTTTTTTAAATTCAAAATTAAACCATTTTAATTTAAATTCACATTATCATCCCGCCAAATCACCATTCTCCCAGTACCACAGAAGAAAAGCGGGTAGCCGTTGGTGACAGCAGCGGATGCCAGTATTCTTCTCGCCGCTGAGGAAGGAGCCACGGGCTCCGAAACGTTCGGCTAAGGTACTCAACTCTATCCCTTTTACTAACCAAAAACCCTAAAGTGTATAAAAATACAAAATTTTCAATAAAAAAGTCTATATATATATATATATATATATATATATATATATATATATATATATATATATATATATATATATATATATATATATATATATATATATATATATATATATATATATATATATATATATATATATATATATATATATATATATATATATATATATATATATATATATATATATATATATATATATATATATATATATATATATATATATATATATATATATATATATATATATGTATATATAATATAATAAGAATCTTTTATTAATCTCAGAGCCAAAGAGTTGAACAACACTCAAATGTTTGTAGTTATATATTTTATTTTTATTATACGATGTAACGTTTAAGGTGGCACGCCCATTTAATAATAAATAAGTAGAATGAGAAAATTATAAACAAACGTGCAAACTATAAACACTTCCGCAAATCATCCAGATATGCTCACATTTGCAAGTGCTGGCGGGTCTAATTGTCCGCGTCTTGTGAGACTTCACAGTTTTTGTTAAATAACCGCTCCAATTAACTACTAGACAAAAGCTATTATTTGCGGTTTACTTTCTCACGCGAAAAGTGAACTTGACAAATTATAATTATAAGACTATTTACATGCATAATAAAACGATCAAATTAAGAGTGAAGCGTAATGGGTGATTTGAGTAACAGGTTTTTAAATAAAAGCCTCTTTGTACTCGTTATACCTCGTAATATGCGAGAGATGTATCGACTTACAAATGTGTTATGCAGTGAACGAAATGCATTTGATTTGGTTAGACTTGTTGCTGGTGCAGGTTTTTTTAATATCAGCGGATACTGATGCTGATTTTTTTATACAAATATCAGCTGATGCTAATGCGGACCTTAATGAATTATTTAAATAAAATATATACACCTATGAAATTGTAATTTAAAGGGATAAAATTATTAGGTAATTTTAATGAAAATTCAGTTATAATACGAGTAGGTACTTCTGTGACTTTTAATTATCAAAAAAATCTTCTTACATTTTGAATAGGTAAAGAACCATTAAGTAACTTACAAAAATTAAATAAAATTGGCGGTTGATCACACATCTTGAAATTTTATTAAAGATAAGTTATATTTTAAAAACAGTAACTGAGCTGCCTTTTCAGATTGCAGTCGATTGCGGGAAGGCTTATATATAATTCCGTCACTGCTGAATAATTGTTCGCTAGGAACACTTACCGGCGGAGATGACAGCATGCGCATGCGGCTAGAGCTAAGGTCCGCCCTCACAGGTCATGTCACGAGCAGAATTTAAGCAAACAATAAAATCAGCATTGATTAATGCGGATGCTGATATTGAAACCAATGCGGATAATCCGCTGATGCTGATGCTGATATTCGCAACAACCCTAATTTGGACATTTAATTCATTTGATTATTGTGATGGTAAGTCTGCAGTATTGTTACTACAGATGCGGTGATATTACGAGTAATGGTACTACAACTGTTTACACCGATGTACCGAAAGCCCAACTATGGGACTTGTTAGAGATAAAAAAAATCTGAACTGTGCGATTTTCCAAGCGAAAACTGTATGCATAATAATGGTTGCAGGAGAAATAAAGAAAAACGTTTGTGTCACCTCAAGACTTTCCCGGCAGGTAGCCAAGGACTGATTTATCTGAATATAAATTTCATGAAGAAAATCGATGAGCGCCTTCTCGGCGGATAAACCTGGTTGGGTTCCGTTCCATCTGAATCGCGCCACCCGAAATGCTAATATTTGATTAAAATGTATGTTAACATTTAAATATTATTAGGGTAGCTTGTGTATGAGATATTACAAATAAAATTTCACAACGTGATTTTGGCCTTTTCTATGACCAAATAATGACTGCATGCCAAATTTTAGCACGATCGGATTAAGCGTTTGGGCGGTATCGCGGAGGAATACACACACACACATACACGCACAGAGACTTTCTTTGGAAATGGTCTTTATGATCTCAGGGTAGCTCAAAATAAATATGTCCGTCCTTAGCTCGAACAAAAATTCGCGTTCATAATACTTTTCCTCCTCGTCGGCTGGTGGTCCGGGAAATTAAAAATGAAATTTAAGGGTAAGGATATAATACATAGCGAGTCCACTTTGCGGCTGGCAGAAGGGTACAGAACCAAAGAGTGAAAAAAGCCCAGGTTACGAGGAATAAACCTTAGGCGAGCAAAAAGGACAATTAAGGAACCCGATTAACAAGTTACTGACTGTGACTTTCGGAAATAAATCGAGGAAAACAGTGGGCCTATTAACCAACATATGCAGTCACGAGGGATAGTCGGCCGCCCCATTTGTAAGGGTTGTGGAATGGACGATGGCTAAACGTGCTATATGTACATGCCTGGCTTTTGCTGCAAAAAAAATAATAGGTGCTCATACGAGGTTGCTATGGCGGATGATGGCTGTATCCTTGTCGATTGAGGCGTCATTATCGACCAATGAGTGGAGAGAGATGTGATTATTGCGACTACGCCTATGAGTCGTCATTATCGACCATTATGTCTGTTTTATCGTTGTATTTTGACGTATGCACGAGCACGCATGCACGAGCACGACCGATGCACCAGTCTTTTCTGGACTACTGAGGACGATTCAGACATTTCGCCCTACAGTAGCATATTTTCCACATTACAATGCGTTGGGATTCAGTGCAATAGTGATACTATTATAAAATTACGTGTAAAGGTGATTCGTCTAAACTAAAAGTTGATGATGTGTAGATTTCTTACATAAACATGGCGTAATACACAGATTTACGAGTACAACACAGTCTAGCAATATACGTTTCACCATTGCAACTTGTAATATATTTTTTCCCTGTGTAAGAACTAGATAGTCCTCTATGTCCTACGAATAGTATAGCCAGGGTCCAATATAAAAGTGCGCCTTTTAGCAGGAGGAAATAGCAGTAAACATCCACATTTGACTAAAGAGCAAATATTAATTTGTGCAGTTTCACTCTGCAATGCTTCACAGGAGTAATGTTGACTCCCCCCTCCCCCCTAATTACCTTTAAAGTTAACGCACGTCCCTGACTTAGGACAAGGAAAACATCCCGGCGAATCGAGGAGAGAGCAGCTGTCAAAGAAGAAGAACGCCGAAAGCATTTGCATAAAAATCAGTTTTAACATAATGGCATCTGGACGTATGCAAATCGTCAGTTCACTGTCAATGTTGCGCGGTATTAGGTTAGGGCCACGGCCGGTAGACCGATGTACACACCCAAATTAATGAAATGTTTGTCGGTCAACGTGAGATCGACGGTGCATAACCAGGTGTTATGCAGCTGGAAATACTCTTCATTTGACGTCATTTCGATCGAATGCATGCTGGTTGGATTGCCATATCTTCCTCTTCATCCAGCGATGTGTTTCCTAGAATTAATTTTCTAATTTTGATATAGTTAAATTCTGAAAAATCGAGGGTTCCTATAAAAAACACATAATATACTAGTAATATGTCAACAATATTGCAAGCGCAAAAGACATTGAACTATTTATGACAACACGCTCTCATCACAGATTAGATATACATAAATAGTGTAATGAAAATGTTGAAATTAGCTTTTTATTTATTTCTCAGGCAAGACTTAACTTATAATGCCACGGGATAGAATTGTGATATAAGGATAAAGGAATCACAATCCCCACTATATTCTTAAATGACTGATTATCAGTGTCGCTGTGACCTTTTGCCATCCTTTTCTAGTTACGTGTTTCCTAGAAAATAATAGATCTGTCTCAAAAAATCTGTATCTGCTAAAACGGATCGTGGATTTTTTAGCGCCATGAGACACCATGAATTATAGAAATTAAATAAAGACTGTCAAGTACGAGTAAGAAGAGTACTTTATTACGACGATATTTTTTGCTGTCAAACATGATATTCGTTTATAATTATTAAATTGCGTACCTCGCTATTTTAGAGGAAAGATATTCATTTAATTTTGGATATTTAATTCAAAAATACAAGTTTAAAATATTTAAAAAAATATATTTTTTTCACCGCGTTTTCCCAAAAAAATAAAATTGTAATCATTATTTTCATTTATTTATTCCAGTAATATCGTTACATGTTATATCTTAGCATTAGTTACAGAAAGTCGTTACAGCAATAATACTTCGGTTTTGACATATAATAAACGAGGTGGAGGAAACAATAATAAATTTATTTTATTTATTTATTTGTTTAGTCACTTATTACTAGTTATTACTAATCAAAATTACAGAAAAAATAATGCTTTGAAAAGCAAAATTAATAAATATATAAACTAGTAACTATACAATGTCGCGTAAAGCACTATCTATTATATAAAAATAAATAATTAATTTAAACCGACGAGGGCTGGTGATAAAAATATTAAAATCTGGTTCCATCGAGTTATGTCATTTAAGCGCCGCAAAGCACGCGTCAACAAGTTCAACCTTGTAAGGTCAGTGTGCGAGAAAGGCTACGCGAAAATATGGTGCGACCGAGTATGAAGATAATTATTAGGCCACCTTAGCTAGTGAGCTAGGCTTATCAGTTTTACCTCGCATCAGATTAAAAATATAAGACATAGTCAGCATTACCTTCAGAGACAGGTAGAATTTATAGCAAACCATGCCTGTGATGAATGCAATCGAATACAAAACTGGATAATATCCGTACTATTTGAAGTACAAAACTGTCATAAACCATTTATGTACCTTTTCCAGCATGATGATATAAGTATCTTCAAGCGGATTTCAAATAATAACGATATACTGCTCTACTTCACGATTTGTGAAGGAATTTTCTCGCACTAATCCTTGGATAGCCAATCTGCTACTTATAGCATATGGCTGTGTCGAATAGTATAGCCAATTTAAAAAACTTTTTTGTTGGTATTCAGTTTATTTCGAATTCTGTCATGTGTGGAGGATACATTATTAAAAACTTGATTCTAAGTAAGTGTAATATCAATGTCCATAAGCAGTTTTGTATAATATTAAAATTCGTGCTTTGGTTAGTCGTCGCTTAAATATGGTCATGGAGTACATTCGGTAGCGTTCGAAAATAAAAAGAAAAAAAAACAATCCAATGTATAGTTGACGTTCGTCTAATATGTTAAAGTATAAATGCATCAAGAACAAAATAAAAGAAAAGACACACACATTTTAGGATTTGCAACCATGTAACATCTTAGCATAAATAAAGTCAGATTTAATTATATATTATATTTAGAATAAAATAAACGCAGCATCGTTAAAAAAATAATCGGAATTCTTACGGAACCGAGCATCCACCACGGGAAACGACGAAGGAAATAGCCATTCAATTGGTAATGTAAGCTCACTTAAATTAAATCAATGTTGCTTTCTGTGTATGGAGTTGCGAGTTTCTTAAAAATAGACCTACACTGAAGCTTTTGGAATGAAAAAGAAAGTACACAATAAATGGCCAAAAATCTGTGATTGGCCATTATTAATGCCGCCACTGCAAGGTGAAATATATGTAGTTTGCCAGTGGTCCAGAAAGAATAGTGCATTATGCGTATTTCCAATATAAGGCAACTGTTAGGTGGTTGGTGCTGAAAAACACAGTGTTTTATCTCAGTGTAGCTACAGACTTTGACTTAAAGCATTGTCCGGGAGACCAACAACATTGGTGAGACCTGTACAGTGTACGATACAATTCAGTGGCTCATAGATCGAGTCGGGTTTATGCTTCATTCATAAAATAGAAGTGCCCACGCGCTCATCCAAGACGCTCTGCGCATACAAATCATCAATGGCTGAGCAGGATTGAATCATCAGTCTATTGTCTCGGGCCCCGGTCGATCATTATACATAGCCCATTCAACGTCCTCCTTTACGCATCGATCACTAAAACAACTAAAGTTTAAGAGCTTGCTGCTATCGCCCTTAAGAATCGGTCATTGCTAAAAGAACATAAATAACACCTTTTTGAAATAAGCTATTTTTGTTGTTGTTGTTTAGCGTCAACGTGTCGTTGTTGTTTAGCTATATTAGCCCTGTGCTGAAGATGAAATTAAAATTGATTGAAAATGGAGCCATTAGCTTGAAATACCGAGTAGTTGTTATAGTGACCGACGAGTTGTTGTCAACATGTTTAATTTGACTGTAGAATAGGCAGCCGCGCTATCATCACGGTTTACTCAAATAATGGGTTAAAATGGCTTCTGTTGTATGGGAAAATATAGCTCGAGTTTTTAAGGCAACAATACCGATTAGCAAAGTTGCGAGAAAAGGAATTATAAAAGAGAGGTTTAAAAGACACCTATAAGTAACACTTCTGACCGTTAGTCGTATATGTGTTTTTTAGTTGTATGTTATACAACACTTTTTAGTTGTATGTTATACAACAAAATTGTGAAATTACCCGATCATGTAAACGTATCGCCGACAGTTTAGTAAAACGCATAAAACAGAGATATACATTCGTACTCACAAAAGCGATAGGTTATTCAGTAATTTGTCGAGAATCGTTGCGCAAATATTTCTTAGATGACAATGCGAATTGTTAAATGAATAATGAAAATCGTTCCGCAAGTGGTTTGATTTGCTTGATTCCAAAAACTTTCGGTGTGACTTCCAAGTTATATTTCGATAATGATATGAAGTACAAATACTACAATAGCAGTGTTATCGGCAGACGACCGTCAATGAGAGTATAATATAATACCGAAATGAAGAGATAAAAACACCCACGCTAGTAGCTCTACACAAGAAATGAACTGATAAAATACTGGACCAGTGTTGTCGGTTAAAAAGGGAATTATTATAGAAAAATAATTAAAATTATTACACGTGCCGACGATGAAAAACTTTTTGAATGCATTTGTATTATTATTTTGGATTTTAGTGTGTTGGAGCCGAATCACCCACCATGTTTGGGTGATATATGGCGATTTGAAAGTATATTATGCTTGCTCTTTGGTCAGCTAAGTGGCTTTTGTTGAGTGGAAGAGTTGGGCAAGGGATCAACATTGGTCTAGAAAAAACTGACATACAATACAAGGAAATCATTAAACACTGAAGAGATAAACATTCTGCACATTAACCCCATCGACCCAGAAGACATTTTGCCGCCTCCTATAAACTTAAAATAAGTCCTTATGAATACAGTTTGTGACAACCCTACCCAAAGAGAGATTGATTGATTGATTTGAGTTACAAAAATGTGTGTACTCATTTTCTTCGTCATGCACACAACCTTCACGCGATTATATTAAATCGTAACTTTGAACGTTCATAATAAAAACCATTATAAAGACATTGAAATTATTTTTTCATAAATATTTTCGTAATTCGCAGCTTGATGTTTAGACCCAATAAAACTTCAATATTTAAGAAACCTATGATAGGTGTTTTGGTAGGTTAGATTTGAACTCCATATCCATTCTAAATTAACAGTTTTCAGTAGCCAAACTGCCATTTTGTACAGGACTGGGACATCTGGGAATACAACTGTGGTAAGATTTTTTAACATAAAATGACGTAATATTTCGGCGCTACCTTTTGTAACATTATATCAAGTCGCTCGTGTCGCTTGTGAGAATTGTACCTTGTAAACGACCGTAACAGATAGAGTTACTACGACACCCAGTGGCCTATTTATGGATACATTGAAAAATTGCTATGTAATTTACTATGTCAGCAAGAAGATTGGACAGCGCTTATACGCGGCAAGCCGTAGTGGCAATCTATGTACCAACAATTGTTTCATCTGAATATCACGTGTACTATTACAGTTGGTTTTGTTGTATTCCAGAAGGGTTAAAGGTTAGCAGGAGGCTAGCATCACATCTTATTACAGAAATAAATTGGGATATAAAACCGAAGTCACGATTGTTTAAGGTTATAAAATATTTAAAAATGGATTTTACCGCGGAAGTTGATGGCGCCTGATACTTCGGCGTTGCTAATAACGTTGTTCAGGATGGGCTGCTCTCTCTCTCTCTCACACACACACACACACACACACACACACACACACGCACTCTCTCTCTGTCTGTCTCTCTCTCGCTTGTTAGTCGTCGTCAGCGGTCGCCGACAATAAGAAATGTTTTTGGGCAACTAATTATTATTACTATTGTTTGTAGGCAGGTAGCATAGTTAAGTTTGCCAATAAGTTTTTATGAACTTCTCCAGTCGGTTATTAAAAACATTCACTGTTCCTGCATACATCTTACTGTCAGGATGCTTGCTCCATGAGTCGACCGCTCTGTTCGTTAATAAAAAAAAATAGGCTTCGAGGCGAAACTCCCGCCAATGTTTAAAAATGCCACTGCCACTGCCAATACTTAAAAATGCCACGATGCCATTCCATACAGCAATATCGTATCACCTTCAAAACTATGGCAGCGGTATGTACCATTGCGATAACTCAATTTTGCCAAGCAATCAGAACGCAGCGATTTATGGAAGTACTGTAATACCGTGTTATCATGCAAACCGTGAAATTATACCTTCATCCAGCACACCTTCATTGAACCAACCAGCCAACTAAGGTGACCATATTGGAATACTTTCAACAGCTGAAATAAAATTACTACATTGTTCGCGTTCGATCAGTTGAAATTAAGCTTTGAATAGACAAGCTAGCTATCAATTACCGCGCGATAATACTTACATAAACTATCTTACCCTTTTTGTTGTTAAGAGTCAATTGACTGCAAGTCGTCCGTTGTGTCTTGCAGCTCGAGTACTTAACAGTTGCATTTCAACATATTGGGAAACATATAACGCACCATTCTCTCTAGACCACTAGCAAATGACTCATACGAGTGCATGCCACCTAGCAGTCACCCATTAATAATGGCGTTTCGACGTGAGAATGTGTTGCGAACAGTGCAATAGTATCACCGTCATATTGTATTATGTTTTTAAAAAAAATCTATACCTGTCTTTCCGAGGTAGTCGGGGCGTAGCATACAGATTAAGGTGTCATACAACGATTGCGACTGCTGTAATGGTTTCACTAATCACAACTAATCAGAATGAATCACCCGAAGCACTGATTTCTGTGCTTTTATAACTGGATTTAAAGCCTGTAGCGATATAAAAGCGATCAGAGCTATACCAATCAATGATAGTGTTTATTCTGTGCAATAAAGCCGATTCATAAATTCATTCATTCGTCCAGTATCTCATCGTCTAACTTAAAATGGTTTATGGGCGCCCGATTTATAGCACGAGCGCCGTGCCGTTTACCTTGGACTAGGGTGTTGATTTGTGAAGCGCAGGAAGCGCGTGTCGTCGGCAAATTATGATGCATTGTTTATGTCGAGGTGTATCGCAGCCTAACGAATGCTTAATCTTAGAAGCAAGGCACGCCTCCACCTATGCCTCCATTGGTGGAGGCATAGTGCCACTCGTTTTACTCACCAAATTTCGACGAAAACGCTATCTATTTTTATAATCTTTTATTTTCCTTACAATGTTCGTCAGTTTATTTGTTTATTTATTTATTTATTAAAGAAAAGCACATTTTTATGGCAGTACATTGTAAGTTTAACATTAGAGGCTTAAATGTAAATAATAGCAAAATGAAAGCACCGCAGACCATTTTTTTTAAATCAACGCCGCTTACTAGGCCTAGGCCCGTACTAAGGCAAGCGTACCAAGTAGAGTAGTTTGTGCATACTTTAGAGTTTGTTTAGGTCAAATCTTGCAAGCTGAATTAGAACCACTTCCTTTTATTCTATATAGTTGAAATTTTAAATATTGGTTCTATTACGTTGGCAATGCATTTTTATGGTAGGCATGACCTGATTTTATACCTAGGATTGGCTCTCGACGAGGATACTCCTCAACAGTCAACAGCACAAACACGAAATTTTGAATACGCATTCAATAATGATAGGCCGTTTTAAGTTCTACCATGACATGGCTGCTGCACCCAGGGTTGGCTTCCAACGAGAAGACTCCTCAACGGTCAACAGCAAAGACACGAAATGTTGTATAGCATTGAATTTCAATGGCCCATTCTTTTTCTTCTTTCCAGAGCATTTTTATAAGCTTGTTTTAAAAATATTTTTTACTATGAATTATTACGCGTGAACCTGTGAAGTTCTATAAAGAAAATTAAAGACCAAAAATTTTGTACGCTATGATAGTATATTTACGCCAAAAATACGCCAAATAAGTATATTTGGCGTATTTCAGCTTATTATTGGTCTACTATTTTGAGGAAATGCCGAAACTAGTAAAAGAATCTCCCTTTTGTAAAAGAGAGCACTGCGGAGCGGATCTCATGCAGAGAATATTTCAGTAAAGCAAAGATAATGACTAACATTACTGTTAGGTGCCACACGGATCTAACAGAAACTGTGACTAATGCTGAAAATTACTCTCACCATACCCGCGGTAGATCCATTTTATGCGTACTCCGAATAAGACAGGTAAAAGTACAGAAAAGCTAGTTCTACCTTAGCATTAAATTCTATAATCTTCTCCCTATCACTATTAAACAGCTGCAGGAATGAAATATTTAAAAAAACCTTAAGCTGATGAGAGGCCAACCTTCCTATGATCTAACCGAATTCGAGGACCATGACTTTTCAAACATTATACCCATTTAAATGATAGTTTTATACATTTATGGATTAATTTAATTGTCTAACTATATTGATTTTACATGACGTAAAGCAACAGTAATTGAAAAACAGCATATATAAAAGTACCTATTGATTATATTGTTTAAAAAATATATATTTTTGACATTTTTAGACATTAGAGCCATTTTTATTAGTATTTTACTTATTATATTTCACTCTATTTTGAATATTTATATGATCTCATTGTAACAATTCATGATTATTTTTAATGATTTTATTCAGCTATGATACTCATTATTACATTTTATATTCTTATTTAAAATATGTAAGATACTCAATTTAGTATCATACAAAAAACTCTTAATAAATATCTGTTGGTTACAGTAGGTTGTATATTACTGCCTATAATATATTGTGACACGTCCAACAGCGATAGGTTCGCCAATTGGATACGAATATAATGTAAAGTAATATAAATCTAATTAATCAAAATATTGACCCCTATTCTCAATGCAGTTTGTCATTTTAATGGGAGTTGGTTAATGCGTCTGTAGAACTATCGTGGATCAATAAATGCTTTAATGGGGGTTTTCACTGCCTCTGTTTTCCCCTATAAAAAGTTTACCACATTCCGAAACAAGTGAAAATCTCTTGGAGCAAGGTCAGGCGAGTACGAGTAAGAGTCTCTAGTCGCAATTGCAATGTAATTTTGAGATACTTGACTATATACACTGTCGGATTTTCTAGGATATATCACAAATATGAGAGCCGACTTTGAAATAGCCTAAAGACCTATGTGACATGCTAAAAAAGGCCAGTAAGGCGTCATTCATTCAAGGTACTTAGATTTTATAATTGGTTAGAAATTACAAATACTATCATGTCTATATCATTTTTTTATTTTTATTTTATTATTTTATTTTATCATTATTAAGGAAACTTACAGCTATTACAGTAGAAATATCAGAATTATATTTACAGACTACAATGCCAGTTAAAAGTTTCCACTTAAAAATCGTAAAAATATACAGTCGCCTAGGAAGGGGATAGGAGGAAGTGGAGGGGAATTAAAGTTATAATTTTATAATTTTATTATTAGGGAAATTTTATGGTTTATTTTAATATTGAAGAATGAAAAGAAAGAAGAAAAGAAAAAATATAATATAATTATTTCACTCGTCCTTGAATATTGCCTTTCAGAAGACCCGGAATAAGAGTCTTGAGCGCAGTCGCAGTTGTATTAAATAGGTCACTTTCGCTTAGCTTGGTATTGCAGAAATGAGATACTCGATAAATGTAGTTATTTTGGGCGTAGTTTGTGCTTACTTGAGGTAGATGAAATAAGTTTAATTGGCGGGAAGGCCGTGCGGGTACATG
Source organism: Micropterix aruncella (assembly GCA_944548615.1). NCBI lineage: Eukaryota > Metazoa > Arthropoda > Insecta > Lepidoptera > Micropterigidae > Micropterix > Micropterix aruncella. The sequence continues at coordinate 62,510,045 of OX155980.1, read as the reverse complement.
GAAATTTATAAGTTGAAGCAATTCAGAACAGTCGATAAAGCCATTTAATATCTTGTATAGGAATATTACATCTGAACTAACTCTTCTCATTTCTAATGGTATAAGCCCATGATAGTCACCAGCATCGTTATAATCTGAAAAAGTTACATTAAGACCGATAGTGTTCACAGCCTCTATCTGCCTTTGTTTTTGAGTGATTTATTACTAGCATTAAGAATGGCATTAAAACAAAATAATATCAGTTTGTCCGTTTGTCTGTTTGTATGTACGATCATTTTGATCTCTGAAACCAATAAACGTATTTTGATTGAATTTGTCGGAAATATACAATGATTATCTGCATGTAATACAATTTTAGCGTTTGTTAGGAATATGAAATAGATCGATGATATATAGAATAAATAGGAAAGGGTCTACTAGTACAGCTCCCTGAGGAACACCGTAATTCATTTCGTGTGGTTCACTAGCGAAGTCATTAATTTTCGTCATTTGCTTCCTTCGTGCATTTGCTCTAATCATACATCTATGTTTCGAGTAAATTCTACCTCCATACTTTTGTAATTTTCCAAGCAAATTTACTTGCGTCACCGTATTAAAAGCAACCAGTTGAAAAATTTAAATCTCAAATATAAAAATGATGTTTGGTATAAACACAGCCACACTTTGGGAATTACAATTTTATTTTTATTACGTGTGTTTATATTCATGCAAAGTCGAGAACTTTTCCTGGTTTTCCAAGTTTGCTTTGGCGTAAATTATACAGTGATAAATAAATTCAGATTTAAAGGTCAATATTTAAAGGTCCGAGGACAGTGATCTTCTCATTTTAAACCCAAATATCGTCCTAAGAGCATGCTTTTGCAGTTTAGCATATTTTTGCAGCATGCATCTGGTGCATTACACTATGTTAAAATACCAAAAAATATTCGAATGCAGTATAGTATGTGCGGTCTGTTCTCCAGCCAGAAATTTGATTTTTCGGATTGTCATTTTAGAGTGAACATTAAGCGATTGCGAAAATAACCAATGTGCAAAATGGGTTATTATGGCGTAACGATTTTGCCAGAGCGCCAATTTTCAATAGCCAATCTAACCACCCACATAGGCTCTTTTGGCATGCTCAGAAAAAAACCGTTGGTCCAAAATCAGGTTGCTTGTTTCAACCACTTATATTGCAGTATATTCTGTGTACTTAAAACATCCATTTTGGCACATTCATGGTTTTGGTAAGACCCCGAACGGTATAATGATGTTTTCACAAAATTCACCACAATTTCATGTTCAGCACCCATAAAATTAAATTTAATGACAAAATCGCCACTTCATATTATTTTATATGATTTATGTTACTTCATATTATTTCATAAAACGCAATCATTATCGCGATTTTTGTCCAATTTTTTTTTCGCTGCAAAAGATATTTCACTTGTTACTTGCAGCAGTGTGACTCTCTTCCGACCTATTTTCTTCCTATGGTACAGAGTATTTACTAATGTTTAGTAGATGTAACGTCATTGTTTGCAGCTATTTGCTAAAATATTGTAATAGATAAGTAGTCGTTTAAAGCGTGACATATTTTTAAACATATAACTAATATTTAGTGCAGGAATAGGATAATTCGTTTGTAAGTTTACATAACTTTAAATAAATTTTTGGTTAAAGTATTTTTTTGCATTTTCAATTTCTGTAAATCTTTCTCGGTATTTAAAAATCATTGAATTACATCTGGTTACACAAAGTATTTAAATAGGCAAAGTCTTGTTTTCGAGCAAAATTTTGAGTTTGCGCCGGATTTCCATGTTTTGAGACCCGGGAAATCCAAACAAGGGAATCCACCAAGTGAAGTACGATAGCCATCGTACACAGTATACCAGAGTATACTGTGGAAAAATCACCTTTTCCAATACACACAATTTCAGTGGCCACAATGGCATATGATTTCAGTCGTTCATGTGACATCGATGATTTTTGAACAGAACGTCGAAATCATGAGACTTTACCAGTAGCGTTCCTGGAATAACTGAAGTATAGCAACCTTTCTAAAAAAATATACTTACTAATAGATTTGATCATTTTAATGCTAAATCTGAATGAAAATTGCGTCGGACGCTTGAAATCAGCAATATTTCCAGACTTTTTGAAGTTTTAAAGTGACTTACATATATCGCATGTTTATGACAATATTCGATATTTAACCGACTATATTACCACGCTGATTCCGAATCTGCCATCATCTTTATTTGATCTCAATAAATAAGCGAGATATAGGCGTCCAAAATTTTCATTCCATATGTCAAGAAAGTTGCGGCCATTTTGTTTTTACATCCCGTGTGGGTCATTTCGAGTATATCGTAATATCGATAACAATTAGCGATATTACAGAAATTATGACATTTTGCAGAGTTTTTAGATTGCACGAAATATTTTGAAAAAAAACGATCGAAAAAATACATATTTTAGCGAAATTTAAAAGAAAGGGCACAATTTTTGATGTTTTTTCAATGACTGCATATTGATAACAGAAGATATCGTGAAAGGTCGTTTGGCTTAGGTTACCTTTTGGCAACAATTTTTTTTCGAATTTCGCGCGAAATTCGAAAAAAACTTTTTGCCTGCGGTGTTAATTTGATATTGAAGAAATTTCGTTTGTTACCTTTTATAATCAATATCCAAAGTCATTTTGTAAAAACCTCGAAAAAAATCCGAATTATCGCTAACATAACATTAATAGCGCCACAGGCGATTTTTTTTTTCGAATTTCGCGTAAAATTCGAAAAAAACTTTTCGCTTGCGGTGATATTCTTATATTTAACAATGTTCTATTGTTTCAGGGTACCTTTTGTTATCAAAACGCAGTCATTGAAAAAAACCCTCGAAAATAGTCTAATTTTTTAAAATATCAGACATGTTTCTTACGAGCATGCCATCAGTTTTGTAATATCGCGAATTATTATCGATATTAGAGAACTCGCGTCTATCGACTATATTCCAACAACTACTCCTGAAACGATATGGCCGATTTTTGGACGTTTAGTATGCAAATTTTGAATGCCAATATCTCGCTTATTTATTGAGCCCGACAAAAGATTATTGCAGATTCGGAATCTGCGTGTTGAATATAGTCCGGTGGCGTTAAAAATCAACAATCCAGGAGAGGTTCCTATACCGTAGTTATACCGCGTTCCTAATCATGAGACATCTGCGATCGCACAGGCTGGCAGCGGCCAACTGTCGATAATGTATAACATACTATATATAAGCCGGACTAAAAAGTTTATTAAACATGTACTCCTTAGAATTTCAATTCAATGTTTTTTTAATTCTATCTTTTAGGAAAAAAATATAAAAATATGATTTTAAAGATACCCTGTCGCGGGCCCCCCTAAAAGGCATGGGGTTGATGATCCGGTACTGGCATACCTATACGGAGTAGAACTGGATAACGCGTTGACCGTTTTTGGCGGTTATTACACCAACTTGTGTGTAAGTTACCTGTGATGTAGGGGCTGTTGGTGTTGACCTGGAGTAGCGGCCCAGAGAAGTCAAAGTCCACGTAAGAGGTGGCAGGGTCGCCGTAGTAGGCATCGCTACCGAGGTCCAGCAGCACCATTTCGCCAGTCGGGGGTTCCGCCGTCGCCAGGACCGCACTAACGTTCGATCGTCCTCTTTAAAAGCGATCACACCATCGCACTGCACTCGGAATTGGGTACCGGAGCTGGAGGGCGGCGCCGACACTACACGACACGTTCATATCACTCGTTAACTAGACGCGCGACCGGCCGCGACGCCGCACGAAAGCACACTGTTCGCCGATCGCTCGCTTCGCGCGTCGCGATTCAAATATCGTCGGCGGCACTCGGCTCCCGCGGCGGAAATTGCCGATCGTCGCAACCACCTGCTACGAGCCAACTGTTGCTCGACGCCCGCAAGTGTATGACTATGAGGGGTAGCTTACGAGTGCATCGTATCCGCCCGAAGTCAACGGATATCAGAGGTGTAGTGTGTAGCGTGCAATGGTGCCGATTTGCGGGATTTTACTCGAAAAGCGGGGGGAGTTTAGCGCCAATTCCACTAATATTATAGTGGAGATTGAAAACGAGGGCAAAAAATACCTAATTGTATACCTTTCATTAAAAAATAGTCTTATTTGACTAGTTGGTCGTCGTGTATAATAATAATTATAATAAACTCTTTATTTGCATTTAAAAAATTAAAAAATACTAAAAGCAAGTTTATTGCAACGTGACAATATTGCACAAATAACCTAATCACATGCGCGCGTTGTGGAAATAAAGATTAATAAACAAATAAATCTGCATAAAATACAAACAACTATATTTAAAACTAAGAATGCCCGAGGAGAGGAAATTAGGAGAGGACGGAGAGAAAGGGAAACAATGGTTACTTCTTATTTATATATATATATATATATATATATATATATATATGTACTTTTTGAGGTGAGCCTTGAACGATTCTAAAGAAGGCGAGTTTCGTATATTTGCTGGGAGATCGTTCCAGAGTGTTGCGCCATGGACACAGAAAGAGTACGACGAGAAATCAGTATTATGACGAGGAATTTTAAGTAAATTGTCAGAGGCTGACCGAAGTACGAGACCGTGGGTACTTCATGGTTCGAAAAGCTCATGTGATAGGATGGTGTTGATTGGGAGAGTACACGATAGAAAAGAGCGCACTTTACCTGTGCGCTATATTCGGCCACGTAATCATACTTACGGAGATCTCAGTATACCCCAGTTGGCATACTGTGCGGAGAACGAAGATGAATCGTATGCACACATTTTGCAAACGTTCAAGTTTGTCGAGTAGTTCCTCTGATAAATCGAGATAAGTCATATCTGTATAGTCAAGAAAAGGTGAGAGACGAGACTGTGCAAGAGATTTCTTTGTGTCCATATATAATAATAATGCATCTAACGTACGTATATAGCAGTAGTCACGCTGCGGTTTCTAAGCTAAGAGTCAGCAATTATAAATGCGTATTATCGCATGGTTAATTAATGGCGAGTTTGTGCGGTAGTAGGGTGCCCCTCGCTCGCGGTCGCAGTGCGATAAAAACGACGCGCAATACTCGACGCCACGTACCTACCTATTATACCACAAGATAAACAGCTCCAGGCTATAATATTAGAGTTAAGCCCAATACTTGAATCGAACGGACGCGGAGTCGCTTTGATGTGACCAGTTCCCCCGTACGTAAACTAGCACCCGCTGACAGGTTTATAAGCCTGTGATCCATTGGCGAGAGAGAATTATCGTTTTACAGCTTCGAGCATATTCTGAAGATATCGATATATAAGCGCTACATTTACAGCACTCCAATTCTGCAATAGCAATACGTCTCTAAAGTGATCAGCAATAAACCAAGTAGTTAACTTCTCGCCCTAACTTATCGCACACAGGCAGCGTGCGCCGTGCATTGAGTTAGTTAGATAGGCATCCACTAATGTCGTTCCTTTTTTTTGGATCGGCTGGTGGATTATTGACGTGAGAACGTCTTTAAAAAAGCTCCCACAATGTAGTCCAGTCAAATTAGGGTTTCACCTCGGAATGAGAGATAATAAGCTGGAAACTCGTATGCACCTTCATTTTAGCGTTGAAAACGTTGTCTCAAAAGTCTCATAAGATCTCTTGTCTGCGTCGTGGGTTATTGAAATTAAATTTCAATAAATTACAAATAAAACGAATAAATATATTTTAATTTTATCTTTATTCAGCAGCTGTATATTTCTTACAATTGAAACTAAAGAGGAAGTGAAAATTTTGAAATCTTTAATAGTTTAAAGAACAAAAGTATTAATTTTCTTCTTTTTCCCACCATCGTCGTCATTTTCTAAGGGTTGAAAATTCCATTTTCATTGTCGTCGTCTTCGTTGTCCTGAAACGTTGTTCCGGGCCTTCGGGATTTTCCGGGTCAAATGTACTCTCTTCCTCGGAGTCGCTTTGCAATGAAACAGCATTGAGACAAGCTTGCCCATTACATATGCCACCAGCTAAAGTGCATTGCAACCCCGATTTTCTGCACCCGCAGCGTGGACCACATTCATTCTTACAATAACGAAATTTGAATACACTAAATGAAACGGTTGTATTTTGAGTCGTTTTATGTTGGGGGTTGTCGCCTCTTGTCGATACTAAATGTCATAATATTACGCAGACAAACGTTGCAAATCTATGTCGAGTGCAAGCATATTGCATTTGCACAAAAACTTTGTTCTGCTCCGATCAGTGGTCTTATGTATTACAAAAGATTTAAAAAAGTACTTCACCGCATGACGTGTAAAAGGCTTAAATACCCAATTCAAAGAAAATTTATATTTCAAACAATTATACAAGAATAGGCAAGTCTGTTAAGTTTTTTTTTTCAGAAAATAGAAAAACTGTTTTATTTTAGCGTTTTAACTTTCTTTTAAGCTATTGCATAGCTTTTATCGCGGGCCTAGGCCAGCGCGGCGACCGAATGAAGAAATTTCTTAACGAAAATGAATGATTTTAAACTGATAATTACGTCTAAACGAGTACTGCTTACGATTCGAAAAAAATATATGTTAAACAAGAACATTTTCCTAATATTCTTAGATTTGAATATTTTAGATTTTGTTTATATTACATAGTGTAATTAATTTGTGAAATTAGGTCTAACCGAACACAAAAACGACTACTACGCAAATACTATCTGGCGTATTATTATGAAACCTGCACCATTTTAAAGATAATTTAATTATCTGTCTTTTTATCTACGATTTTTTTCGAATAATCCGTTTTTTTTGCTTTATCGAATAAAAAATTCGTGCGCGGCGCTCTATCGAAAGACGTTTAAATTATTCCGAATCAATTTCAACGTTTTCCGATAAAGCGCAGTTATCTGATATCAGAGAAAATAAAATAAATAAATAATTATAATTGCATAAGTTGTTAAAAATGCTATGCAATAGCTTTACCGCGGTAGTCCGCGAGTGCCACACGTATTTTTAATCATTTATATTAGTGGCCAGATTTGGAAGCTTTCAGTGTAACTATAGTGTAATAGATAGCACCATCTCATACAAGAAAATGGCAGCATATTTCTCGCCGTCACTACGCAGATGGCACTGGTAGTGCTGACGTCGAAAAGTATAGGAATTTATTTGGATATCTATATTAACATTGATAATTAAGTTTTAATTATAAAGGATCGATTGATTCTAAAAACCCAATAATTCAAGCAGTTTCAACGAAATTAGTATTCAATTATTAGCGCTATCTATTGCATTTCCTTCTACGCTACAAATCACATGTTCAATGAAGAAAATAATAGATGGCGTGCTATTTCAGGCTACGCCTTTCCAACAATTAGCGCGCGCTTCAAACGGGTCGCTTGGAGCCGAAAGTAGACAGGTGTGCTATAGATGGTTATACCGTATATTGATGGAGATGCGAGAAATAGGGAGTGACCACGCGCTCGCCAATCGACTAGTCGATTACGGATAGCACTCACTCGACTCGACATTGTAAATTGTTGTACATTGTAATTGTTGACATTGTAACAGTTTACTGACATACACGCTCAATTACGTCGTCTTCTCGTAAGGATGTCAACCAACGTCGCTCCGCCTCCCATAATTTCTTGCGCAGGAAAGAGAAGATATGAGTGCTGTGCGGCGATGCTGTATTTTGCCATCTCATAGATGAATAAAAACACTCCCTGTCAGTGGCGGCGACAAAAATCTAGTGTAGTAAAGAGAAGCTTAAAATTATTTTTTAAAACATAAGAAATGTATATACATTTATAAAAATGTTTATTGGTTTGTAACCATTTGACCCCAATATGCCATAAAGGTAAGAAATAAAAAAAATAGTTCATGATGTTTTAAACGTGTTTATTTTAATCACATTTTAGAATATCTACAAAATAATATTCTAATTAAGGCTCTTATAAGGCCGCCATTATTTTTTTGTCGAAAATTATTCAAATCAACAAATTATATCTACTCGATCTTCAGTGTTCACGATAAAATAGGACAAGCAATGTAGTTTTATATGATTGGATGTATGCCTAAGGTTTATTTTAGTGGAAAATACAAAGGTACAGGAAGATGTAATTTTGATAACAGAAATACAATTCTGTTCTCAAAAATTACAGCTTCCATTGAGCAATAATAACTAAAACCTCAGACGTAGGTAGAATCATAGAATCTGGTCTAAGCGCAGTCAGCTAGTATTCGACTAGACTGTATTCAGATCGCCCGCTTGGAGGATCCAAACCCTTAAGTATCCGTTATTGCCCTTTTAAAAGAGTGAGCTTGTTGTATAGTTGCCTCTTGGTTTGTTTTACATTTGACTTACAAACTAAATATTTTATCCGTATATCGACATATTTTTGGATAACGGCCCTTAGCAGATGAAGCAAATGATTACTGCACGGTTCCTGCTCAAATAAATGGGCATGAAGGATCGTGAAAATATCGGATCCGATGAATAATTTTAACGTTTTTGTAACCATATTTATAGGATCGCGATCGGATTTATTACTTTTGTCAAAATTAACCCTTACTACTGATTCTGCGGCATTACAAATTCGGATTACATCATTTGATGGATAGATAAGTCCACTTCTGTCTTTAAACACAATAAATAAATGAGCTTGTTTAGGTGTGTTTGCGACTAATGCTCCCAAGCAATCAGTGCAATTTAGTCTAGATAGTAAATATCTAACAACATACCCGGCAACGTATGCCACAACATGTTGTGAAAATACTGAATGGAAACCGGCAGGTAAACTCAGATCTTCCTCCTTCAAATTGCTCATGAATTGTTCGTCGACCATATCCACTTGTGATCCTGATCTATAACCCTTCGTTGTCAAGTTAATATGCTCAGTTGACGACGAACAAGTTAACAAAGTTATGTGTTCCAGAGGAGCACAGTTTCCCCTGAAATTCTCTTTTAACTCCATGTGAACCAAGAGCTTTTTGTAAGTTGCCATAAATTGCAGGGCCGATGGATTATTGTTGAACCCGCCGTGGGACCGTACTACTGAAAAACTGCTAGCTTTACTTTCATTATTTGAATTTGAAAGTTGATGTGTTGTGTCGATAATTTATTTCCCTAGTGAAAATTTTCATTTAGTTGGAGCGTGTTTAATTCTTCAAAATATTGCCATTTGATTAGGCCGCCGTTATTATCTCTAAGAATCTTTTTACTTTGTAATGTATTTCTGACCAGTTTCACCATGTGACATGGGTCAAAAAATACAAAAACTGGTTCTTTTGTTGCAGGATGTTCGAAATAGGTTTTTAGTTGACGTTGGTAGTTAAACGAACAGCCAAGCTCTTGAGCCATGGCTATATTTGCTGGGCAACCATCAAATGTCATAGATACAACTACCACGCCTACATCGTGGCAATTAGAAAGGCATATCCTTACTAGATTGGCTCTTTGCTCACCTGTTACGCCGATTACCAGAAAATATCCTACTGGAATTTTCCACTGCTCGTTAATGGCAACTAAAAGGAACACCAGAGCTTGTTTGCATGGTGCATTGAAACTCCGGTAACATCAAACCCAGCACCAAAATCTACATATCCTTGGACTGCATTACCGTCAAATTCCTTTAATTGTCGAATCGACATCTCGTCTATTACCAAATTGCATAGAATTTTCTTGTCAGAAGACTTGACCTTTTGATCAAGTGCTTTAAAAGCTTCTGCAGTGAAACCTGGCGTGGCGTTTATGCATTGGTACCATTTTCTTATGCTGCTTGTATGTGGTAGACATGTGTTAAAGGTACTACGTACGTAAGAGTAGGCCTTTGGAGAATAGAAATGGAGGGTTAGCGCAAATGTACGCAGTTCAGGTGGATATTCTCTCCCTTTATGAGTCATCCTTTTCAAAAGAGCTGCTGTAGAAAGCCGGCACACTTCCAGAATATCCACTTGTTCTTGGTTGATCAGTCTTTTTTGCTTCAGTTCTTTTAATACCTTAGATAAATTGTCAACTTTCTTTTTCAAACGCCGATTAGCAGCGTGTAGTGCCTTGCCCCGCATACGTCGGCGTTTTGCAATGTCTTTTAAACGGATAATTTCTGTTTTTAACTTTCGTTTCCTTGGAGTGTCGTGTACCAGTCCTGAATTGGAAAGCCCTGCAACCTCCGACTGTTGACCGGAAAATGGAGATTGTTGTAGAAAAAGCGAAGGTACAGCGTCGTTTGTTAATCTACGGATTCCATTTTTGGTTTCATACATGTTTGAATCCGGAAAATGTACTGAACAGATTCTACTCCAAAAGTTTGGTTCCCAATTGGTCTTCTTTACAGCATCAATCTACTTCATCATATTTGTTTTGTCTTTTGGAAACCTAAAAGTAAGGTAAGTTTCTAAGTTAATAATAATAATATTATTAAAATTATTTTTTGGTCGGTTTTTAATATAACGTATTCGCACCACCGTATCACGTCGAATCCAACGACACCTCATACTTACGTCAAAACCCGTCAAGACGTTCGTTCTCTACGTTCAGACACTCATACATGCATAATATCAGCATATAAAGGTACGCCCTAAAAACATCTACGCTCCATCTGAAGCAATTGGATAAACCTATGTGAGTGGTCAAAAAGGAATCCCTTATTGGCCTTATTATGGATTATTTATCATATTCCATATATACTCTATACTTATATTAACATAAGATTTTTTTACCATTACTACCTATAATTAAAAAAAGTGATTTGTCAATTTTTATAAAAAAATATTATCGATTATCGATTTCGCTTTTAAAATATCTCGATTCTCGATTAGTGAACACCAATTGCGACCGATTGCGGTCGAGCAAGACGAAGGGTGGGGCAGTGTGTTCCTCATCCGCTTACGTCGCGCTCCTCGCTTCACCCCCGTAATGGATAACTTTTATTTGGTTGAAAAGTAATTCAAAATTGCTTATCGATGATATGTGACACTAGATTTGTGTTTTGTGTGTTTTCTAGTATCATTTTTACAATGATCGATTGCACATTTAACCATCTTTCTTCTTAAAAACAATAAAAATGCTCTACAAATTCCCAACTATATCACTTCACAAGCGCTCGCGAACGACTGCGGGCCTTAGCCGGGCGGTCGATGCATTGTTCACACCCGTGTCCACCCGTGTCTACTGTTCACACTCGCGCGCTCGCGCTCTATTTTATTATTAATACTCTAACGGCACACGCTTAGGGGCAAACAAAGGGGCAAACACATTATTGGACGCGTCCGTCAGCCGCGGCTTATGCCTGTGGCTTATGCACGCGATCTGTGTAATGAATTTCTATTGAGCGGTGCACATTATAGGACGTCAGTCGCGGACGACTAGGCACACGTTCGTAAGCCGCGGCTTACGGACGCGTCCGATAATATGTTTGAACGCCATCTATCGGCCAAATATTGGTTTATTGAAGATGGAAGCGCATTAAATCGAGTTTGAAAACTACGATGGCCATCTACCTGCCGTTTTTTGTATTAAATTGCGACTTCCATTTTGCAGTATGGAATGGCGTTATCTATTACACTATAAAATCAATGGTGTAACCTATGTAAGTGGTGTGACGTACCAAATAGTAATGTATGTGGTGTTCAGATTGTAGTGGCCACTAAATAATACTTTAATCACAATAATTGTGGTCTCTCGTTTTATATGTCATTTTACAATAATTTGATTTACAATAAGTAGCATTTTACTATGTTGTATTTCACAATAATAGGAGTACCTATTAAGACAAATAATTGTATTAATATGTAGTCATATTTTAATAAAATAAACAACTGTATTGTTGCATTCGTTGTTTTAAATCCATGATTATCTGTCCAGGATTCGTCTATGTCAAATCTTTGTTTCAGCCGGTTAAAAGTTGATGCACGCGAAGCGCTAGAATACGTGCTTGTATATTTATATTCTTAGGACAGTTAGGGATGTCGACTACAACGGACGAACCCGTCACCCCAGGAAGTTTTAACGATATTAATCGTTCTCTCTCCCGTGAGGTAAACGTAGAAGACTTGAGAACGAGCACAAACCTACCGTCCAGTAAAGCCAACATGCTGCAGAGGCCAATGCCTTACGGCGAGGTACCGGGAAGGTGGCCAGCCTGCAGCCTCCGCCCCCTTACTACCAGTTTTGGCAGGATATCTCCGTCCGAATGTAACCATCAGGATACGTCCATCCTCCCGACTAGCTACGGGTTCGAGGTCGCTACCGCGAACCCCTACCTGCCGTATGTTCAGCGGTGATTCAATTTGAATCTATAGCGGATAATGGCATATTTTGTCCGGCTGCGAATTCAGGATCAGGTAGCCAATTAATGATTTCAAGAGTGGAAGGCTAGGTCAAAATCCACCCCCGCTTCTTAAGAGACAGTTTATCTCCATAATATCTACACACCTTCAGTTTTATAATTAGTCAGAGTGCACAGCTGATTGGCTGACGCCGCACGGTATGCAAACCGTCCAGTAGGGCCGGAATGCAATCTCCTAGGGGAAGTGGATCCACCAGCCGTGAGGCCTGTGATGCGAGTCCTTTCCGAGATAGTCCCTCACTCGAGGAGGCTACTGAATAGGAGTTGAATCGTGAGTTGGACCGACCCTAGAAACACAATGGATTTTATGCCCTGAACTGCACGAAACCATTCGTTACCATATTCTTATGACAGTATTTCACTACAAAATCTCGCTAATAATCGGTCGATATACTAAAATTACCGCTCGTTTCGGCCGAGTCATGGTTGATTTACGCCAAACCCACGAATACGTATATGTACGAAAGATCATTTAATATCGCAGATATTGTTTTTTCCGTTTTATTTCGATATGGATTGATTGTCACTGTCACCTTGGGGCACGTGGATCAAATGTGACCTTATTGCTGAAAGGCTTGAAGTTTAAGCTCCATAAAAAAATAATGAATCATGTTCCTTTACTTGTTATTAATATCCATTTTATAGCTTTGTGCGTTGTTTTGCTTTCCGCCTTTTTATCACAGCTTCCTCGTCCTCCTGATCTTTGTAAAAACGTTTCCGACCCAAAAACTCCTTTAGTTTAGTGAAAGGGTTATAGTTCGAAGGCGGACACTTGGATGAATAGGGGGAATGGGTGACAATATCCCATCCAAACGATGTCAGCAGCTCCTTTAAAACTCGCGCGGTGTGAGGCCTGGCGTGGTTATACAAAAGGATGACTCCATGGGTCAGCATTCCCTTTCTCCGGTTTTGAAATGCTCTTTTAGGGTATTACAGTAAGTTTCTACATTAATGGTAGTACCTTTAGGTATAAAATCCACCTACAGCATCCCCTTACGGACCTATAAAACAGATGCCATCACTTCTCTGGCTGAATGGGTCGTCTTGAACGTTTTATGGCTGGGGAAAATGAATGACGTCACTGAAGTAATTGTCTTTTGAATTGTGGCATGCAGTCAAACACCTACGTCTCACCCCCAGTCATCCAATGGATATTCGCTGCGGTATCGTTCTGCAAAATCAAAAAATGTATGACCGCGCGGATTTCGTACGGACGGTAGGTGGCGGGAGCGCGCGACTTCCTCTCCATCGAATTAATTTATTGTGATTGAACGAAACGGCCGACAAATACGCGAGACCTAACAAACTGACCGTTTGGACACCCCTACACGCCAGGTGTACCACATGCTCATTCTTACAGTTTAAGCCCTTAGATTATTATTAACAGGTAATTAACCTATAGATTATAACAGTTTAAGCCCAAACTAGCTGTTATTAGTTTTAAGTAGAAGGTTTTACATACCGTCGCCGCAAGTTAATTTGGTTTAAATAATACACTGCTTACCTGAAAAAAGGAGAAAAAAACAAATTTAAAATTACATATTTTAAAAAGTTCTCACTACGACATACACATATAATACGAAAAATATAATATATAATAGATAATTATTTAGAAAATTTGTCCCCTTGCTCAATTTAGAGGGATAACGTTTTAAGGAAATATGTAATAAAAAAAACAATTTTGCTGAATTGGAGTGAATTCAGTGGTTGTTACAAATGTGAGGTTTTTTAGTATTTGGGTTTCTATTTGTAAATATATAATTTAAATAGTTAAACGTTTAGATATTATATATGTAGTATATAAACTAATATTGTATTATTAGTTTATATAATAATAATAATAAACTCTTTATTTGCACTTAAAAAATATACAAAAAAGGCGAGCTTATTGCCACATGGCAATGTCTTACAGCTAACCTAAACATAGTGGTACATGCGCGCATTGTGAAAATAAAGATTATTACATCACATACAGACAAGTGGAAGAATTTAAGACTAATAGTGCCCGAGGAGAGGAAATTGGGGGAGGAACAGGAGAGAAAGGGAAGTATAATACATAATAACTATCACATTTCAATAAATATTTGACAATATTCACAATACACATATGAAATCGACTACTATCAAGTCATATAATATCGCGTAATCGACGACTATCGCAGATAAAAGCATCCTTCTTATTCGATCTGTGATGAGTATGGTACGTATGGTAAGGCATGTAGTAAGAATGCTCGTGATCTGCTCGGTTTCTGAGTTTTGTCTGTATTGGATCGTGTGCGTGTCTGGTGATATTATATCGAGCTCGTCTTATAACCTGCGAATTGACAGCAGCAGTTTGCCGCCCGCCCGCAGAACAATGGATGACGATTGACAGCAGTACAGTCTACCCTGGACAAGGGCGATTCCAACACCGTCGAAACGTCGGGTGCTACCGTCGGGGGTATATATATTACATTACACATTAATAAATGAAATCGAAGACTATCGCGGTTGTTTGACATTAGAAATAGGTTTAAAAACGAATTTCCCGCTCGAGTTTGTAGCACACGACGTTTCGGCGATGTTGCAACCGCCGTTATCCATGGTAGACTCTAGTAGGATACATGGACAGGGTAGTCTACCCTGGACAACGGCGGTTACAACATCGGCGAAACGTCGGGTAATACAAGCAATCTTTGCCTTAATCCTTCTGCTTACATCTACAAGTATTTTTTCTTTTTCTTGGTTGCATTACTTTGATAAGAGTGGGTACAATTTACATCATACAACTACATAACTTAGTCGAATCTACTTTGGTACGGACTTCGACCTATTATGAACATTTTTTTTTTATATAAAAAAAATAATAATTTTATTTTTTTATTTACGATTATGTTATTCTTCTTTATTAATAAATTATTGAAATATAAAACATTATTTTTATTATTATAAATTATTAATAATTTAATATAAATATTAATTATTTAATATATGTTTATATATAAATAGAAATTATTATTAATTTTTAAAAAATAATAATTATTTATTAAATATGTTATATATAAATATAAATTATTATTGGGACATTTTAAACCACTTTTCAACGTTTAAGCGTTTAATTTTGGAAATAAATTTATTTTTATTCCTATTGCTAGGGTCCCTGAAGAATAGGAATGTAGATGGCTTGGAATTACTTGGACTGACTTCAGACAACGAAGACAAATAGAGGACGTTTGAGACACATTCAATACATTTGAAGTGATTAGTGCAAGCTCTGTCAATCCATTTAAGACACACTCGATTTATACCTAAAAACGTTCTTATATACCTAGGTTTGTGACTAGTTTTACAAGATCTGATCTGGACCTATCAGCAAAGAATAAAAAAATAATATTAATAGTATGTCCAATTCTTATATTGCTTTCGTTATTATTATAACGTCGTCAGCATACGAGAGGATTGCTTGTAGAGTGATCTCTTCGAAATTAGTCATTTCTTTAAATTCCATATGGAATACAAATAAAGAAATGACTCAGATTTTGGAATACTCCGATTTATTCCTCTAAATTCTGTTATGCAGTAAGCGCCAGTGAAGCTCTTACCCTAGATAGTTTGGCTCACATGGAGATAAGGTTTATCTCAAATCGAAGTATGCTGATTTTTGTGTGAGGGTATTAAATTGTAACAAGCAACCATTGGATTTGGTGAAACCAGCCCCTTTCATAACACAAATGAGCAACAATAGGCAGTGGGGTAAGATTTACATAGGGGTATTGCGGACCGACCACGCCCTTGCGCTTCGCCATACGAAAAGTGCGTGACAAAAAATATCGCGGTTCCATGTCGACGACTATCTATACGAAGATTCCGAGAAGATAGATAATATTGCTATCTTTCTTACACTTGGGATTAGTTGCCATCTGGATGCCAATAAATTAAGGGTAGCCATTTACTGAGAGGAAATCTACCTATATACGTCGTAGTGAAATTCATTGTAGTGATGTGTCCGTCAATCAAATTTAGAGATTCAGTCTGTTGCAGCTGATTTAAAAAATATTCGGTCATTTAGATTCAGTCGGTCAGAAAAAAATCATTTTCGATTCGCGTGGGATGATTGTTCGAACGAACTAATGTCGACCAACCGTTCAGCCTTTTTTGTATCGTACAACTAAGTCACACATAGATATAAATATTATTTCTGAATAATAATTCAGTTAAAGTATAGTGTATAGTTTAAGTAGAGTAAAAGAAGAAAAGAAACAGGTAATGCATGCATATGAAAATAAATGTTTCCCAGCTCCCAACCGAACCAACCGCTTCTTTCTCGTTTTAAATCTTACCACTGATTTTCCTGAATTGGATTTTACATTGTTCTTAATAAAGGTTCTAAATCAGAAGGTACTTAAATAATATTGAGTAGCCGATACTGAGTTGTCGTTTCCGGGTTCATTTGCATGAATTATGAATGCATTAAATCGTTTCTAGAAGCTTTAAAAGTGATTGAATGAAAGTCAAACTGACCGGAACGACCGCCGTTCTCAATCAGTGACTGTTTGCACTGATTTGCAGTCAGAATGTTCAAAGTATCGACTTGGATCATCGAATATGAATGACCAAACCATTAAGCATCAGAAGTTGTATGGAGAGATCTGAGGTAATATCAGCCTATATTACGCGCTGGTTGAATCACATCTGCGTTATGGTATTTTTCGTACTGCAGAGCATATTATTTATTTTTATAGTCAGCCAAATAAGAGTTTCGCTATAAAATGTATGGCTATAACGGACTAATCGATTGAGTACGATTAGTTCTATAAAGAACTAATCGTATTTTGATATGTTTTCATATAAGTATTCGCCGAATCAGTTTTTTCTACATTTCTAAAAATGGACGTACAATTTTAATAATGTTTTGAGAATGTTATGCAACTCAGTTTTTAGTCTCAAATGACGTCATTCAATGAATATTCTGCATCTACGTAACATGCATTATTAGATATATTAGCGCTTAATTTAAATGCTCTAAACGCGCACAACCTATAACCTGTAAATTAAAATTGTGACGGAATTTAACCAGGATTCAAATAACATCCTCGTTTATAATTGAAAAGCAAATTTGGTACAGATATTTCCAATCATTTCCGATTTCCATTCCATTTCAAAATAGAGACAGTATCTCTTGCATTGAGTTCGTAAATCTTTACTCTGAGTGCATCTTTTAAGAAGGACTACAAAAGGTAAACGTAAACATAATGGCGTTAACATAAACAATAAACATATGCAGGGGACACGGCACTAATTGCCAGCAGCATGTAGTACTCCAGCTTCTCATTAACAATGTTACAAATGTATGTGACGTATATGGGTCGAAGCTGGCACCACAAACATCAAGTATATGCAGATCACTAAAGTATCCGTAAACATACACACAGTTAATATTGGCTGCATTTTAAAAGCTTACTTAGATATAAGCAAGGAGATAAAGCCCGCATTAAACAATCCAGAAGTTTATTATTTAAGAAAAAAAGGTATTTTGCTGAAGAAACATCAACCTACATCTGAAGGTCAGACTTCTAAGAAGCGATATATTTTAAATAGAGGCTAAACCCATAGTTCATTTATATTATTCTCAGATTAGGATATTATGTGAAAACTGTTTGTTTTACGATAATTTCACCTGAAACAAAACGAGGAAAGGTGCAGTAGGCCGATTCCTTTCCCTACTGTGTGCTCTTCGGCGCCACAGGCGAGGTGGGTAGTTAATGCAACCACTACTGTAAATACAAGCCGTGAGTCAAGTAGATAGTGCAGCGCCGCAGTCACAGTTGGTATGCTGTGTCGCAGTGGTCTTGGTAGTTCTTAGATCGTCGGCAATCGAATGGGGCGATGTCAAACTAAAACGATAACCTTATAGCAGAGGTTCCTAAACTTTTTTTTCTCGTAGACCACTTTCAAAATTTTACTGGTTTCGGTAGACCTCTCTGCTGCTGCATTTCTACCATATTCCCAAAACTCGTCAAAAAATGTGAAGATTAGATCTAACAATGGAAATTTGCGTCGCGGCTGAGTTCCAACCCTAAATTCAGAGTGGTAAAAATAAAAAGAAAAATAGTATATATTGTGTGTTCTATTTCTTTAAAATAATATGATTACAAACTTAATACAATTAAAATTAAACATTAATAACGTAACGTAAATTCAACAATGCAATCTCTATCTCCTCGAGAATCAGTTTTTTGCTAACGTCTCATATATATATATATATATATATATATACAACATGATATGGTAAACTGTACTAACGAACTTGTGTAATACTATAAATAAATAAATAAATAAATAAACAATTTTTAAAAAATAGTCATAATTTTAATGAACAAGCGTTGCGGTCGGCCAGGCGGCACTTTGCAAGTCTCGACACGCGTTGTACTGAATATCGAATATGCAAGTTTTTTACAAGTAACAGTCGTTCAACTTTTTAAAATACACTACTCAAAAAATAATTAAGTGGTTTTAAAAAAGGAAATTATTGCTAAATCAACATTGATAGGTAAAGCCAAGCTAACATTTTTGTTTTTTACTATCGAAACCAGATAAATTTTCGTGGACTTACAACTTGTGAACCCCCATTTTTTTACACCAACGTAGACCCCTATCAAGTCTCCCGTGGACCCCTGGGGGTCCACCTGAACCACTTTGGGAATCACTGACCTATAGTATAATTATACAATATTGATATTATGAAATAAATTGGTGTATATTTATTTTTCATGTCGGTGTGCTCATCGTCTCAAATATGATATTATAAATAAAGTACAAACCGCTTACCGGGGAGGGGGGGGGGGTCTCGGGCCAATTCGAGAACCATCGCCAGAGGTTGCCGCGTCCGATTCCACTTTGCAGGCGATACCGCCAGACTAGCATCTCATAGGATCGCCGACCGTACTTGGCATTTAGAACTCGGCAGTGACACTAACTGTGATATTATCAAGTATTGGTGATCAAATTGTCGCCATTGACGCGAAAATACTTCTGTGATAAGGGATATCTTAATTCTTCAGTATCATATCCTATGCTGTTACTTTTTTTTGGGTTAATTATTTTGGTTTATTAGCGGCCATCTTGGAAAATGGCCGCTATTTTGAGTCCGCAGGGCCAAATATGTCGGAGCGCCGGCCAAATCGACCATTTGGTTCTAATTAACACGTGTGCAAAAAAAATGCTTTTATCACAATTAGCAGTTTTTTTTGCTTACTGCTTCGACAAAATAGATTAGAGCGGGATATAAAATAAATAATTGACACTTTTCCGGTATAAAACTAACAATTGCATATAAAGCCGCATAATTTAAGACTGCGCGAAATATTTTCAAACTAATTAGGATGGTTTTATGTTCGACAGGTAATTTTTGTGCGGGAAAATAGGATAGTTCATTTTATATTCCGCTCTAACGCACTGCTCTGTCTCGTTCGCATGAACTATTTCCCGATATTAGTTCTAGAAAAAAAGCATTCGAGCCTAATATATTCAGCATAGCCATCCACATTTAAATTCCTGAACACATGAATATTTAGGGCCAAATCATTATAATGTTTTTAACGATACATTGGTTGCTTACGTAAAAACGGCTTAATATACAGATGTATGCGTGCAACACAATTAGTTTATCAATTTCCGTTTCACTATTACGACTGTTAAAATTATTTTTCTCTGTGCAAGCTTTTACTCGGCGTCGATTTCCGCTCCGCGATTATGTGGTATTCAAATACAATTTTACGTCAAATGGAAAATAACATGGCTTGATTAAATATAGCCGTCTGTGCGCGTCCCGGTTCCGCCCCGCGAACCGTCGTCGATCGGACCGGATGCCCGGAAACCCGACACGGTTCGACACGTGCGCTTGAGCGAAGACCCTCTTCAAGTGGGCAAGCAAGCAAGCTCCTTGTGCAATGGCATGGCCCTTTTGTTAGCTTTTGGACCAACCCCCGAACACTTTACATACACACTGTAGGCAGGTAATGTGCGTTTCGGATACGTTTTCACTGCCCATTTTGTCCTCATCGTAGTCTGATATTTCCTACGGAAGGCTCGCTGCATGAAGTGGCGATAACTCAAATCAAATCAAATCGTCAAAACCTTATACGAGTACGTAGTTGTTTAGATATAAATATATAAAATACAAACGGTGCTGCCATGGAATTCACCAACCGGAGTCGGGCCCATCATAATACTATTATTACACTTCTGGGGGGTGAGCGGTGGATTCCGTACCAACTTTTAACGTTTAGGATAGCTGCCTTGCCACATGTGAACCTTACCTTTCATTCACCCCCCCCCCCCCCCCACCTTCGAAGCCATATAATTTGAGATGCGGAAACCGCGGTTTTAGGTAATTTTTCTAGGAAGTTAATTATTTTCCTTGGTACATCTCTGATATTGGACGAGAGCTGGTCTATAGTCACAGTCTATATGAAAGTAAAGTTAAGCTGTATGAACGGTGAAGGAATATGTAAAAAAAGAAGAATTATGAGTAGGAATCGCAATTTTACTATCCTTTCTGGAACGGGTGGAAGACCATGACACGTGAGTAAATTTGTCGGTTAGATGGTAGGAAACGGTGGAAAAGTTTAGGGCGTTATAAAGAAGGTAAATAATATGCAGGGTTTCTAAGTTCACCTATTCGAAGCCAATGAAATCTGCTTCTATACTCAGAGACGTTATAATTTTTATCGCATTTCGGATATACCAAATGCACATATTTTGCAACCTCTCCAATTTGCTGAGGATGTCTTCAGTGACGTTCAAGTTAAGGAGATTGTTATATAAAGTACCCAAGTACATACATATTATATTTTCCTCGATGCACAAGAGCTCTAAATACATTGCCCGCAGTGAGCTTCCTTACTATTCAGGAAAAATTATAATTCATCAGGTATCTACCTACTTACAACAGGATAATAAGTTGCTAAATAGTACCTACTTGACTTCCGCTATTCAGAATAGGAGGAACGCTTCACCCCTTTTCAGGATATTACCAGGATGTGAATTGGAACGAAACGAGTCGCATATTTGACGATGTTTTACAGAAGACTTTCGCCTCACTAAGAAAATAGCTTCCTGTCTTTATGGGTGGTGAAAGGAAATCGACTACTGCCGGAGATGAAAGTCTCTGCGGCATAAGAAAACAAATGAAAATACAGCTTCCACGGGCGAATCGGTAATTAGGAAGGAGTGCCACCCTAATAAACATCACAGCGCATTAGTAAAATTAAAGGTATAGTTGCAATTGTTTTAACTACCCATCGTGACGTAACTAATGTTATATTAAATAATCTTCTATATCTTATAAGAAATATCGATACAAAGGAGACTATTTTCTGAATCCGATTTTGAAAATAGCATATCCCAATATATAAGTCTAAGTAAAGTTAGAAAATCTTCTAAATAATCTTCTAAATAAAGTTAGAAAACTTTGAAAATCCATTAGTTTGAGCAATTTTTTTTTCAGAAAAAAATAAGAAACCCGCAAAAAATCATTCAAATAATTTCTTGGCGGATTTTAGTAAGAAAGTAGTTAATAAACTTCAAAGGTTTAGGTACAATTTGTTTAAAGATTTCTTCTATTGACGAAAGATGTGTTATTTTTTAACTCTATAGTAATTATTATAATCCTCTGTAGAGACTACGTCTCATGTTTTAATTAGTTTGCCCCGCCAGAAAGCAATTCAAATTTACGTGGGTATTGCCAATAAAGGAGTCAGATATAATTGGCCCCTCCTTTTTTACGAACGAACGTCGTTGTAAATGCGAGTGGGCTTGAACAAGCTCACCAGCTTGCCAGTCTGAAATAAACCAAACAACTACTCTGTATTGCCTTCCTCCGCGCGCCTCCAGTTAGAACCGCCATCGGAATACAGAGCAAACGTGGTCATTAATTTTCTACTTGAACCACACGACCCCAGTGGCACATTGGTAACCCCAAAGTGACGCCAAACCTCACTGGAAGAGGCTTTTTAAACATTTTTACCGAATTTTCTAGTGGATTTCTTGCTACATTGAACATATTGCGGTATAATTTTGTTTACTTCTTACGTTTGTTTATTTTATTTGTGTTTATTCATCTCATAAGATGCTTGATAATAATTTGAAAATCCCTTTTCAATAAATAAAGAAAGATAGTAACGATTTGCTTGGTCAAAAGGACCAAATTTATCAAATATAAATGCCACAAAATACATAAATACATTAATAGGTATAACTCAACGCATATTCGGTATATTATATCCCAAATATAATCGAAAATGGTAGAACTTAAAAAAAGAAATAAATTTAGAACTTAGTAATAAAAAGGCATAGTCCGATAATAATTAAACCTACATAATGTAAATTAATCTGACGATAATGAAATAAATCAATTTAATACATTGTATATACTTGTACATAATATCAGATACTAAGTATTTTTAAAAATTCATTTATAATAAAATATGATTTAAAAATTAATATTATCTTAGTATATATATTAAAGCTATCAGATGTTAGGTTCATTCAATGAGAGTTTATTAAAAAAGCGGACGCTGTTGCAGATAAAACTTTACCAGTTTTAGCAAGTTTTTTAGCTTGTGACTGGGCCTTAAGCTGCAGCACAACTTCATTGTTCAACTTCATCTAAGGTTAAACTCAACCTGATTATGACCAAAGTATGACGCGTTTTATGGTGAAAAATGAAAATTAAGGATTGGCAAAATCATTGGCATCGTACTGTCCTGTAGGCGAAGCCTTAACTAGTAGGCCTGTAGGTAGGTAGTTCAATAAGTTCCGTCTCATTCACTGCTCGTACGGACTCGGGCAGAGTAAGAGACCATTAGACTCGTAGATATTTTTTACCCGCCGTCTGTCTCCGAGCGCCGATTTTTCGCATTTTAAAAAGGATTCTTTTTGGAATCGGCCAATAAACTTCAATAAAAACAAAATCAAAATTCGGCTCTTATTTTTATGCACGTTCCGCTATGAACGGACTTAAATCTAATTTTACCTTTAAATCTACCACCAAAGAAAGTCCTAATCAGCCCGCTTATAACATTTCAGAAATCTTGTTGATAACATAAGGCAATGAGACAGAACTATTTAATATTTTTTTTCAGTTGAAATATTATAATATTGGGCAACATTCGCGAATTTCGAGGTCAATGCAGTGTTTTAGCAATAGCTGAATGTTAAAATTGATGTGAATTACCTGTTTTTCCGTTAGTGTTTGTCTTAATTTTTAAATGGAATTACCTCTGTGGCTTCCGTAAATATGTAGTTAAACTGTGGGAGGTATGGCGAGTCAATGTATGCACATTAGTCGCTTGTTTACATGTATTTGTGGCGCCTTATCTGCCCCATAAGTGTGCTATTTCACTTTATTGCGAGCTGTTTAATTATTTTTAGATAGGAAACCGGTTACTCGCTTACCAAGCCGAAAACGTTATCATCGTCCTTAGCCAGAGTAATATAATTTAATTATTTAATTTTATTTATGCGTTCATTTGTATTTTAGAATAATGGTCAGTTTGTCAAGGGGGCAAATAAAGATCAACGTTGAATTTTTGATGAAGAAAAACAGGTTGGTATGGGCACAGTATACCCCATGGTATGGGTGTAGGAGGGATGCTTCTCTACCGATTTGGATATGGCTCAAATATGTCCCAATTTTTAAATTCTTGCTTTTTTCTCGAAACTATCATCTGTTAGCCAAGATTGACTTGACTGACTTAAAGCTGACAAAATATCCTACAAGATCGTCATATATTATAATGTTTCAACACTTAAACTTTTATATATAATCGCCTGGCAAAGTCACGTTGTTTTTTTTAAAAAAAACGTTTTTTGACACGCATTTTTTAAAAACATTTTTGATATTTATTTTAGAAGAAATTTCTTTTTTAATAGAGCGTTAGTTGCTGGTCACAAAAACATTTTAGCGAGTAAATAGGGTTGATCCTTATCACGTTAAGCGCTGTATAGCGATTCGTTTTTTTTTTTGCAAATTTAATATTTAGTTGATTTGTTTTGCAGGATCAGAGCAGGGTTTTGGTGTGCAGGGTTAGAGCACTATCCCTGCATTTAAGAGGATGAAAACCGATTGGTATATGTATAGTAGAGATGGTCCTCTGCTGATTTGACTATAATAGACCCATGCGAAAATGCCATGCTAGGTACAGGATGGCTCAAAACGTCCCCATTTATTGTTTTTTTGCTTTCTCAAAAATTATAAGCAGTACTAGCTAAAAAGCGCAAATAGTAAAGGATAGTTAAAAAAAACCTACAAGTTCGTCATAACTTATTTAATTGAATTTTAGGTTTTCCGAAAGCTCCTCAGTTGAGTGGAATATAATAAAATTCGCAGCGACATTTCCTTTTTTCTTCTCGTATTATAAAATGATCAATTGAGTGCAACGAATGCTCGACAATGATCCGAAGGAATAAGGTTTTCACCCTTAAGAGTGCTCGACACTCGCCCTCTGCGAAAAGGGATCACTCGCTATCCTAACAATGTAATCAATGAGGATCTTCAAAGCGACTATTTTTTTCCATTGAATCTTGAAGGGTGAAGCGAGAAATTTTGATTGGGGCGTATTCATAGACTAACATCATTGCCCAAATCATTATTATGCTTACCCAAGAAGGGTTTATTTTGATAAACATCACTTTCTGATCGCGACGTTTCAAACGGGACAGGATTTCAAAAGGGAGGTTAACTGGTATATTACCGTGTAATATACGAGTACTCAACGGTAATATTAGAGTAACATGCACTCAAGAGAGACAATCGGAGCATCTTTTATGAGAGAAGCTATTATGCGCTTAATACATTTCCCTTAGATAGCTAAGATTTGGCAGAAAATTGATTTAAGTGTCGTGATAACAAATCACAGGGCCTAGATGATAGACATTTTTAAGTTCTTTATGAATGGTTACGAAAGGAGTCGAACGACTATTGGAAAGAACACTGTCTGTCTATCTTTTCATCTGGATAAATACTTCGTTTCAGATTGCTAGAGAAAAACATAAGTTTGATGATGTAATCCCTGCTCTAGTTTTTTTTGTTAGATTGGCTCACTATTCCTTCTGGTTCAATTTAGTTCTTAATTCCAAAAAAACAAAATGCATTGAAACTCCAATAACAGGTCGGAAAGGACTCAACATTAGGAAATTGACAAGTATAACGGTATTTGTTGGAAACAACCATAGGCTTTATATTACAGTATTTATTTGAGGTACTTTTAAATTCAACGTCCCAAAAAACTTTAAAACATAATTTTTTTTTGTTGATATCTTACTTATTGTAAATACTTCTATTTATTATATTATTTTTAACTTGAAATCTTACTAATTTGACTCGACTACAATACTTCCATAAATATATTTATGATTTATGATTTTAAAATGTTGTAATATTTGGGTTTTGTTTAAGAAAAAATAGTAGAAATGATTTGTTTTGTCTTTATCGCTTTGGCTAGTGACTCAAGTTTTTAGAAAGCTTCTGTTTCATTTCCCCTCATTGATTTTACACTAAAAAATCGTTGATCCGAGCTTTTATCTCCATATTTCTTTCTCTTGACGGCTGAGTCCAATAGTTGGGTTGCCTTTTCAAACTTATCCGCTGCTTTCTTGTGTTTAGATTCTGCTTCATTTTTTTCTACTTCACCTGTTCTAATTTAGAGCTTTTTCAGTTTTTTTATACTTCATTTAGCGTATTCTATTTAGCTAATAACCATAATCGCTACATCTAGTCGCAGTAACATAAAGACAAGCTCTTTGCTATGTCGATTTCGGTCTGAAGATCAGCGGCCTTGGTGATTCCTCTATCAAGACGTGACGATGTGTACACGTGTCCTTTAGTTTACACCTGGGGTCGTGGCAGGATGTTAGAGCACGTGTTTACACCACTTGAGTGCAGGTATTCTTTGCACGTGGGTCGTTAGCAACCCCCGCGATATCCTGACGCTTGATTCTTTTATCTAGGGTAGGTGTACATAACGGCGTAAAGTAATTGAACGGCGTAAAGTAATTGATAAGTAATTATTAATAAAGAGCTTTACCATCGTTGATTCCAGTTTGTGTAATACCGGTGTGTAATACCGGTATAGGACATCAGATTCAAAAATAATGCGAATTTTCAACTTTTCCATGATTGCTATCACGAAAATATCCTAGCAATATAGCAAAGGACAGAAATACAAATTAATAACTGATTTAAAAAAAGTAATAATGTGGTTTTGGATTGTATTTATTTGAATTTTGGACTTCAACTTGAACTGAAGTTACCCAAGTTCAAAGTGGCAGCGTGACAAAAACGGCAATTACAAAGATAAGATTGCAGGTAGATCTGGTTTAAAATTACGAACTCAAAGCCGTTTAACGTTTACGCGCTCCGCTATTTCGCGAAACCCGCTGACAAAAGCCTCTTTGTGGAAGCTTTTTGTACGGTTCAATCCTTTGAAATCAAAATGAAAGATCGCGAAAGGGATGAAACAGTCTGACGCCTCCCTTAAAAAAGAGTCGAATTTCACGAATTGAAGCGAAAATCTGCACGCGAATGCCGACAAAGACGTGCCGACTTTTTTTTAGAACTACAGACCAATATTTGTGAAACACTGTCGGCCTGTTTTAAAGCTATAACGCAATATAAAGGTATTTATGTAAATGTTATAGTAGAGTATTAGGCTATTTATGGTTGTATGTCACCTAGACCCCCCCTCGCCTGACATATATTTAAATGTCACCAGAAACAGTGTTTCTATTGTCCCTATACTAGATTTTGGAATAAATATGTGTAAAAGTCTGTCTTGTTATTATATTCGATCGATAGAATTGAAATGCAATTCAGTTTTTTTATATCCCAACGGAAAATGATAACCCAGTGGAATCGAACCCGGGACCTTACAATGTAAGATCAGGTGGCCTAGCCAACTATGTCACCTGTTTTATCTGGCGATCTTCCGGGGGTAGTCTAAAATTCTACTTTTCTTAAGATGTGGGACATATGTTGAACTAGTGCCTGTCATCTATCTATAAAATGTAAAGGTAAATAGCACCACGGAATGTTATTGTTCAGACTAGGTGGAGACTCACGCAAGTGGATTTAAGCTGCGACCAGTCATGTGGAAGGAGAAGTCTCTACAAAATAGGTGCGCAGAGAGAACAAGGTATTGGCTTATTAATTATTATTAATTTAGGCTTATTAATTTATGTCTCCAAAGTCTTTGCGACTCATCTCAGCGCGAAAAGACGAGAATGATCGTTATAACACCCTGAGATAGCATCTCAATCTCTCCCCCGGTTTACCCTACCCATCTGCCAGCCAGAAGCAGTATCGATGGCGACCTAGTAGAAGTGGGAATTATGGGTCTTGCGGTCGATGACCAAGTTGTCGCGACCCGCTCCCGGCGAAAACAGCCAATTTTAATTGGCCGCTTTGACAATTAGGCCAAAATGCAGTGGATCGTTTGAGCGAAAGCTTTCCCGTTTCGAAATTAGAAGCGGACGCCCCCCCTCCCCTCACCACGCTGGAAAAGGGGGGGGGGACAGGAAGGCGGAGGGGAGAAGGGGGGCAGTGCGCTGGCGCTGCGCTCAACGACATCCGGTCGGATGGCATCCGCCGCACGTGCGCGACACACAGCGACTTGCAAGAATCGACGCCGAATCGACTCGAAATCGACTCGAGGATGTTCCTGTCGAAATTTGAAACGAAGTAAGCGAAGAATATTTAAAATAAAACCGGAAAAGGGTGATTATGATTGACTCCTGAATGAACTGTGATTAGTTTATGAAGATGTCTTAACATAGATGATGATTTATAATATCCAAAATGGACTATTATAAC
This sequence comes from Micropterix aruncella, assembly GCA_944548615.1. Classification (NCBI taxonomy): domain Eukaryota; kingdom Metazoa; phylum Arthropoda; class Insecta; order Lepidoptera; family Micropterigidae; genus Micropterix; species Micropterix aruncella. The sequence continues at coordinate 62,481,867 of OX155980.1, read as the reverse complement.
GATGCGTAAAAAAGTCTTTCCCAAAAAGAAAAGATCTCATCAACGTTGGGAAATGCAAACATTAAAGCAGGAAGGAGTATGAAACATCCAGCAAACTAAGTTAAAATAAAAACAGTCAAGTGCGAGTGTCATTCCCGCGCCGGGGGTATCGTGCCTTCTCAAGAAAGGGAGGTTCTTGCTATTAAGCACACACAGATTGAATAGAAATATAGCTTAGCAATCCAACCACTTGATATTTTTTGAATAAACGTAGTTTATATTATAGAATATTATAGTCTATTTTAAAACAATGTTTAAATGACATTTAACATTCAAGTTTTTTTAAGGCAGAATGTCCTGTCATTAGTCCTGAGACTTCCTATTAAGCACTAGTACGCATTGTCGACATTCCGCATTTTGTGGAAAGTGGTTTGCCCCCCCCCCTGGACTGCTTGCGGAGGCTTGTTTGCCGGCTATAAACCGAACTTCCCTTACGCTATAGAACGTCGTTCACTATAACGGGAATGGCTTCGAACATTGATTATTATAGCGTATTAGATTGCTCAACGCTGTAGTAATATTTGGCAGCTAGGATTTTACTACGAAACGCAACGTGTATATGTCATTCATGGTTCCAAACATTCATAAATTTTCTCTATGTTCAATATGGCAGTGATCGTGGTATAACAGTATAGCAGCGCACTATAGATGGTGCTCTAAATAAAATAAAATATTTTTTTAAAATCATAGCTTTTATTATTTAAATATTATTTATATAAAGATGACAGTTGATGCCTCTGCCGAAAAGCGCACGTGGCCAGAAATCACTGGCTCTTCGGAGTTGATTTTTTCCCACCCCGTGAAAAGTTATCTAATATGCAAAATCTGATGGAGCAAGGTCTGGTAAGGATGGTGCGCGATGAAGAGTTTCCAGTCGCAACTCCTTCAACTTTCAGCAACGAGGAAGCAGAGGAAAACAAAAGCAAGAACCCTTTCAGCCTCCGGCCTAGTGCCTATTCGAGCTGCACTGGCGCCGGATGCTGGTGCGTTTTTCTCTTTAATTACTAGAGGACTGAACACGACTGCTCATCTAGAAGATAGGCCGGAAGTCTAATGCAATTTGCCATGTCTACATCATTGGGCATAAGAATTAAGTGAAACACCCCAAGGACATCCAGTTTAATTTATAAACGTTTCAATATGAATGTTTTATAGTTTTTTTTTGTAAAGTATCATAGAAAATATTCGAAGTATGCACTACGTTTTATGTAGCGCAGAAAAATTTGTAAAATCTGTAAGCGTGATTTTTTTTCGACATTTTTTGGCATGTTTTTTTCAATATTATGAAATCACTATAAATGTTGTCACATGTTATCACATTATATATCAAATATTTTTTTCTTACGCATTGACCGTACAATATCAACACTGCTTTTCCATAGCTAACCGTATATCTTGATAGTAAACGGGAAAATTATCATCGCGGAAAGCTAATCTATCTTTGCTTGACAAACTATCTCTGACAAACTATGTTTTAATAATCAATCAGTACTTTAGCAACAAACTACTCATTATCAATGTTATTATAGATGGCCAAATAAATAGCTATTAGTTTCGCCGTACAATACTATCCGTGTAGCTGGCTAAAAAGGGTTGCTAAAACGTACTATGACGTCGAGCAATCTAATACAATATATAATTATTGTTTCTAAGAAGAAGCTGAAACGTTTTTAAAAAACAGAAATTAAAACTAAAGTATTCCGGATATACAATATCATAACAATCCAAATATGCGGATAATATACAAGTTTCCACGATAGGTAAGTCATACATTATAATTTCAAGAGTGCTGACAAAAACGGACAGCAAGGACTCAATACTTCGCGCCAAAAATGGCGGTAACTAGTCTTATGTAAATTCGCGACAATAAATATTACTGACACATGCGAAAAAATGAGAAAAATAACAGAAATAGGCAAAAGGCATCGGTTCGAAGATATAGCTTCAAAATGGTGTGATTTTTCAAAGGTAGGTACCTACTCGAATGTTAAAGTAATATTACGACATAGGTATACGCGGTATCTGCGGTACCGTGTTCTCAAGAGACCATTAATCTGAAACAAAGCGGTAATATTCCATTTAATTGGGATTTAGTTTCAAAGGGTAACAGGAGAAGCGAGAAAAAGTAGCAGCTTTTCCGAAACTAAATTTTTAACGAAGCTAATATTTCATCTGTTATGATTGATCTTTAAATAATCTCTTTGAAGGTGGAAACAGAAATGATTTTGAATGAAGAAATGGTTCTATTTGTCGCTATTAAGACTGACGTTATTTCAGAGACCTATCGATGATACTGTTTGGCATACTTTGGAGTTGTTAAATACAACGGGGGAACCCTGCAGCCCAGGAAGTTATGAAGCGTGAACGCAGAGACTGAAGGACGAATTCGCAGTTGTTGTTTATTTATCAAGCAATTCATTCCTATGTAGAAACTAGTCGAGCGGAACTTGGCTGTACGTGCTATGAACGGCTGGATGTGATGGGTCTTATTCCTGGTGTCATGCCAATGTACTTCCTCGTGGGTTATTTCCGAGCTCTTACTGCAATAGAATTCGTAAAAAGCGCTTGAGCAAATATCGCATAAACGGTCAATATCCTTAGTTTTTGGAAGTGTTCACGACATGAGTGCCGTGGAATAACATCCACTATCGCACGTATAAGGAATGCTAAATTGTTCCCGAATTATAAATCAAAATTAAGAGAAGTTGAGTTACTGTAATGTAATTGAGAATAACGAGTTACTTATCAAGTTTCTATGTAAATATTAAAATTTTATGTTTGTGACGTGTACATCTAGCTGAGCACACGGTGCGCGCAGCTAATAGCTAGAATTATGGCAATTCTGTATTTTTTTAAAAATACCCTTCTTGTTAAAACACTGTTCAGGTTAAGCACCATACACTATTGATAATTTCATGTTTCTCCATCTCGTTGCTTAACAGACGACGTATCGCTCGTAAGCGCTCTGCGTCAATGCCAGAAAAAGCCTGCTTATACTCGTATTTTTCCTAAAGTATTTTTTTTTAGTTCATAATATCTAAGAACTAAGTTTTAGTAAAACTTCATATAACAAATACCTACAATTTCTATATTTTTGTCTAGGTAAGGAATGGTATTTCCGAGTAACATCGACCCACAGGATAAATAGCGACTTTATATAGCACATTTTGTATTCCATATTAATATATTGCAAATATTTTAAAACATTATTGGCTTTGTTATCGTTAGATACTCGTATTATGTCTATATTTTATAACTGTTATTATATATGTTTTTTTATTAAAACATAATAAAATAAATATTACACCATCATAGAAGAAATCCCACTTAAAGAAGAAAAAAATGCGCTTACCCCTCCAAACCACATCAGTAGTTTCAAATGCGTATCGTTCCAGCTTGAATGAAAAAACTCAACAGCGAAAAGTTTAATAAACAGTACGGCGACTCAGCCGAATTCACACATTTTCACAGGATTCACGGATGATTCACTACCTAGTTCTGCAATTTGTATAAATAGAAATTTCACTGGCGGAAAGAGTACGCAACGAATGATGATGTTATGTCCATACCTAAAAATCTGCCGTTTTGTAAAGGGCTATAAATTAAGGCTCAAAGATTTTGCAACTATAGGGTTTTGAACATTTAATGGGATTGTTCGTAGCTCTGGATGTAGCCACTGCTGTAAAACACTCGCAAACAAGAATCAATGTATGTTTTCAAGGCTTTTTTCCTGATATTTTAAAGTTGATTTTTCCCTGTAAAAAGTTATCCAAATTCCGAAAAAAGTAGTGCGGTAGGTGAGAAAGAGCTTTCATTCGCAGGTCTTGCAAATTAGAGACTGTTTGATGTTGTGAAGTTCTTTGCAGTACCGCAAAAAGCTGTAATGGATTTCACCGGCACTGGACCTAACATTCGATAAAAACGCGAATTTCCCTTTTTTGATTGCAAACGCGAAAATATCAAAGAGATAACTAATGACAGAAAGACAGATGAATAACTGATTTAAAAAAAAAGAATGGCTCTGAATAAAACAAAATTTGAATTTGATATTCTAACTTGAACCGAAGCAGCAATAACGTAGCTTAAGATCACATATATGTTTTCATAATCGGCGCTGGAATCTTGTCTAAATTACCTATTTCCACAGTTATATGGTATTATTATTGAATATTAAGTAACCCTGTGATTATTTTGAAATATTTTTTTATGTACGCGTAAACAAAACACAAACGCGAATTCGGCAAACCTGTTGCGTACTCGTAAGGGTTGCGCTCCGCCAGGGCTCGCCAACCCCCGCCCGGCAAATCGTTTATTTATTTATATATTTCGCGGCGCGTTCTAATGGAGAGACCCGACGCGAAAAGGCTTGCAATTTCAACTGATACGAGTCGAAGCGAGAGCCGCCGTTGCGCACTGGCCCATACAACGAACGGGTGGCGCAACCACCCACGTACCCGGCGATACCTCCTACACTGATTTGCGAAAAAAACGAAAGCGAACTTTTTATAATATTATCATCACCGGAACAGTGACTTTATTCGCCGATTATTAAAAAAATCACATTTTTAAAAAGTTCCGTTTGTTAACACTCGTCTATCCAAGATTACCGTATCATTTGGTACGGTCTTTTTTTAAAAAAAAGGGCGAAAGCGTCCCCTCGTTAGCGCTTACGGCTTTCAGGTGTAGGCAGTAGAAGGCTCAAAGAAAATTAGAGAGCGTTAACGTGGTCTAAAAGCGAAGACAGATTAAAAATGGCGAAATATTTTGTTTTCCTGATACGTATTTCGGCATTTCTACGGTATCCGTGGCACCACGATTTAAACCGTAAAGGCCTATAAAAATTATCACACTATACGTAAACATAATATTGCAATCGACTGAAAGGAAATAACAATATTTATGTTTGTTTAACATAATTGCAGTTAATAAATAATTTCAGTAGTTTGTTAAGTACCGTAGTTCGCGTTGAGACAGCGGTTATTGATTGGTTGTAAAATTTTTACTGTATTATGTCGCAATATTTAAACTAAATATACAGTTATTATCACATGCCTGTAATGACGACTACGCCAGGTCATATTGTGAAAACTGTAAACGTAGCCTGTTCACTGTATTCGTTTTTAGGTGAACGTTTATTTTACACATAAGATTTAAGTTGGTTTGTCCTCCACACGCAATCCTCCTGACGAGTATTTTTGACATGACATCGTTCATGACATCTAGTGCATTTTCAGCCGCTTTTGTGAGAGACCGTAGGACTGGTCTGTTAAGTGTATTGCAGAGGGTTGCCTTTATCCTCAGTAATACAACACGGGATTCGATTTGAGACTGGCGTCTGAAGCAACGCCTATTTGCAGCCATTAAACGCACTTTTACCTCTACTCTGGTGTTATTGTCGTTGATATTATTGAGCTGAGTTATGTGAATTCCTGAACAGATCAAACGTTCTCACCATGCTCACTCTGGTAATAAATGATCTCGATAAGCCAACAGACAACGGCCCTGTGGCATAGTCGTTAGGTCGCCTGAGCTTATATATTACGGTTCCGAGTTCGATTCCCGGCTGGTTCACCATTTATTTTTCCGTTGGGATAAAATTAACGGAATCGCATCAACGAAACGGAATTCTGCCGATCGTATGCAACACACACATTGAAATGAAATAAAAAAAAACAGACATTGAAATGCCACCCACCTCATTCGATTAAATCCACTAAAACTTATATTGGGAAGTGACAGTTGGCTCATCAGTACAGACAATAAGCGGGATATTGGGCTACAGTGGTATTAATCATATTCATTATCCGAGCTCAGGTACAGCCTTCTGCGTCAGGGTAGTGGAGAATCCCAGTCATGATAGCTAGGCTTGTCACGAAGATGTGATAAAAAGAACCAGATCAGATACAACAAACAATCAGTCAATCATTGTTTATTGTCTTAAAAACTCTTACAGTTGTGAAGACTTTATTTTACAGCATAAATTACGTTAGGTAAATACTGTATTAATTAATTACAACTAGAAAACATGCGAGTATACAAATACATCCAAACTAATACTGTAGATAACATAAAAATGAAGTCGAGTCTCACCCAGATATTTAAATTAATTACCTTTTTATTTAAATGTGCATGTAATTTACAATACATCAAAGAATACCGTAACTTTAATAATCAATAACTCTTGCCGTATATCAAACTGTTTCGTAGCTATTAAGAAATTTTGTCGGTTTTCATTATAAAGAATGTAATAAAAGTAATAAAAGGAACAATGTTATTATCAACATATTATAATAATATGAATTCGTTACAATGATCATAAAAATGAGACTTAACAAAATGTCCATAAATGTGTTGTTGAAAATAGGAAAAAATACAGTTGCTAGTATTGTCAAAGTGAAATAAAATGTGTTATATAATTGTGTCAAAATGAAAGTGAAAGATTATGAAAATGGTAAAAGTGAAGTAAAAATAGTTAATATATTATAAATGTGTACCTACCTAGTAATGGAATAACTCAATAAAATTTATATTAACATTATCCAATAGAAAATCGATTAAGTACCTACATTATAAATATAATTAAGTACCTACTTTCGGAAACATGACTTTGGTAATTGTCACATGCTTTATAAGAAATTTAGTATAAGTACCTATTGTAACTGTTTGTTTCCTAAATAAAATAATAAATAACAATAAATAGTTAAGACGCATAGAAATTATCTCATACAGTGTTTAGAGATCATTAATATCGTACAATTCTCTTTCATTGAGAAAAAATCCGGCTTATACTTAAACTTGGGAATTTTTCCTTCCCAACATTTTTTTTTACATAAGGGGTAGTTTGTTAGCATATCATTCCGACGTAGTTCGAATGGTTAACAGACCATTTCAACATACTTTTTTGACTCTCGCAATACGATTTCCCGAATCGCATTAGCAATCTTACGTAAATATAAGTACCTTGTATCAAGGACAAGCGGAGTGCGTGAGGTTGCATAAAGAATCCCTATAATTTTGTAAATGCCGTTAGTGGCATTTGCAAAGGAGAGAGGTCAAATGTCGACAGAGAGTAGCTGGTGAAACTTCTCGGTTGCTTTCCGCACTGCTGCCCTCTCACACACACATATTTTCACGAGCCCATACATATCGTAAAATATTCACGCGAACGCGGACCCGCAATAATTTCACTTGTCCCAACCTAAACATTACAGTGCATACTCAAAACAAAAAATATATAAACAAATGTACCATTTGTTAGGTAAAGGTCTAAAATATCATGTGACTGAAGTTTTATTTAATATCTTATGAGAAATACGAATAGAATCGTCGACAGAAATGAGCTAAAATATCCACAATGATTTTCAGATAACGATTTTTAAATAAGTTATCTCAGTGTCAACTTTGTCAGTAACTTGATATATCTTCTAAAACGGTTGTTCATTTTTAAAAAATCCTAAGTTTAAAAAAAAAAAATACTTGAAAATACTGAAAAACTAAAGAAATCTGAATGATTTTTAAACTCTTTCAGAGAATTCATCGACTTACTGGCCTAAAAAAATAAAACAGTATCAATAAACAAATAAAAAAACGTATTCTAAAAATCTTAAATCCATTTGGAATCGTTTTTAACGACCTTTCTCCGCAAATTTCCCATGAGATATATAATAATAAAGTAATAAAACATTAAAAAAATAAACCTACTATAATTTTCATCTATTCGTATAAAATTATACGAATAGAAGTTGCGGATAGACGTGTTGCTTAAGCGCTTTCGCATATATCTTCACATTAAATGCATATAAATTATTATAATAAAAAAAAAGGTATTTATTCTTACAGAGCATATTTGGTACGCCAAGGGAGAAATACCTTTTTTTGATTAACTACATTCACTTCATGATCTCTCATCGTCTTCACAGTCTTATTTTTAAGCCTCTTTGAGCCATTATTTTCGTATGGCCTACACTTTCGTTCGGGCTCCGTCAAACTTTTGAAAAGTTTTATTTCATATTTTTGACGCTCATGCTGCGAGGCTTTGAAGAGGTCTCTCAGTTAATATAAAGGACTCGTCTTCCGCAGATTTTTTCTAGAAACAACATTACCTGTCTTAGATTAAGGTAATCAGTTCTTTCCCTCTTTTTCCTTCGTCTCTATTTTTCGAATGATTTTATTCTGTGCATAATTAGTACCTCATTCTATTTTTTAGCATTTTGGTACTATTATATAATGTAAATGTGCCAGTTAGTGGTACTATTATTTTACTACTATTATTTCGGTACTATTATATACATGTAAATGGGGAATTGTGTACCAATGGTTAGCTGTTGGCAACAAGCTAAAGCCAACAGATAACCATTGGTACATATTATTGGCAACAAGCAATAAGATCGCCCCTCCGTTTAAAAAATACGTAAATAAAGAGATTTTATTTTTATTATTATTATTGTTTGATGCCTGGCTTCTTGTATATTTGTAGCAGATGAAAACATCGTATACGGTTAGTACATATTTCTATCTATTCGAAGATTCCTTCGTTAGCAAAACCATTACCGGCTGCGGTTCTATAGATAGAGGTCGCGCAACGCGGTGGCACTGAGTTACATCGGCTATCGTAACTACAATTACAAATAGGGAAAAATTGCGCGCTGGTGTGTGTATTTCAGAAATCATATATTACTCATGCGCAAATCGATGCTGAGCGCCGCGCCGTGGTGAAACAGCCACTGAAACGCCCGTTCACAAATGGCTGAACATCGTGACGCACCCAACGGCCACCTCGTCCATCTCAGCGGTAGGCAAACGTTTCAACGTGAGAACGTCTATCTAACTAAAGCCTTTCCCGAATAAAACCATATTGGCGTCGGTATCGTTGTCTGTGATTTATCTCACGCCTTGATATAAATCACAAACCAAGGCTTTAGATCCGCTTAAGATTTCGCGTGCGCCGCGCATGCGGACCGGCTTTAACCACCTCTTTCGGGATTCGGCGCGTCACTATCCGCCAGCCACCAAGAAAGTACAGCTATAATATCGACAGTAACTGCAGTAAAAGGAAGAGATTACGCGTAAAGCGTAATCTTATTCTCGCCTAATTTCATCGCGATGAAAGCGGAAAAAAGGCTGAATCTTAAACATATTTGACTTACCGTCAATAAAGAAATATGTCGTAAGCGGTTTAGTTTTTTAATATCGTAATTTATATTGACTGTGATATTTTAATCGATTTTCGTGTAATAGTTTTTCAATTTTGGTAACGTTACTTTAATTTAAGATTGTTTGGTATGAAACCACCTTTTACTTTCGGTATCATAGATCTAGATACGAGTTCCGATCTGTTTATCTTTTTGAACTGATTGTAGATTTTACGTTCGCTCGATGGTCGTGGGCCGTGATACTAATTTAAAAATTAATATGTTTCAATAATAATACGTACCAAGCTATTTCGGTTTGTTTTCGAAGACCTTTACAAAATGTTACAATTGCAGCAGAGAAGAAAGTAAAATGCAAAGAATCGAAGTGTCGATTTCCGGTGATTTACGCGTGTCTTATTTGTCCAGTGCGGTGTTGGATGATGATTATTTATCCGGATGATCGTAAATGATCAGTCATGGAGTACTTAAATGTAGCTTTTAGGAGCCCGGTGTAGTTATCAGATTCCAATTTCTTCTATTTGCATGGCTGTAATTCGATTCTCAAACCGGTTTGCATTGATTTTTGGACATATTAACCTTAACGACTTCAGCGCTAATTTTAATTAGGAAATTTAAAAAAATCGGGTGTGAAAATTTTAAATAGATACTAAGCTCATATATCTCTTCACGCTTGGACTTCTGGCGAATATTTTGACGGTTCTACACTTTTCTTTCTTTTTCTTCGACCCGCGGGCCATAGTTGATCAACCCCTGGTCTACCCATTCTACACAAAAGAACACATCTTTAGCGATCGTGCGCGTGCGCGCGAGCATAAACGCTACGACCAAATAATTTTGGACAAAATGTCGTAAGCAGCTACTTAACTACTTAAATAGACCCTCTCTTACTTGTTACTTAATATTGTCACAACTGCTTCCATGCCTTTTTAAAAAAAAGGGCGCATCGGGGACGAAAAAACAGCGATTCGCCAAAGTTACACTGAGAAAAATAGAAAGACGCGAGCTCTTTAAACCACGATCTTCCTGGCAAAAATAATGGCCAAATAAGGACACGGCTTCGATAAAGACGATAATATATGGAGCATAATGGTGTCGGGCCATTTCTGGCGTGTAAAACGTCGTTGACGACTTTTCAAGCCTGGCAGTATTATACAACCTTCATCTCTGCAAACTGTCTGCCTTCACGTAGCATTATTGTAACGTCACTGTGGTGCAGTAAGATGCGTACTGCCATTACTTTTCAATATAATTGCCGCAATGTAGTATTACCCGCCTAAAACCGCGAAATTAGTATGTAGCACCATTGCGACATCTCAATATTGCCAGGTAATCAGCACGCTACGAGGTATGCAATTATGTAGTACCAGTACTGTTATAACGTGTCACCATGCAAACCGTGGCATTTACCTTTATTGAACCAACCAGTATACTAAGATGGCCATCTTGTAATACTTTTAACAACCATACTAACATGACTATATTGTTAGCGTTCGATCGATAGACATTACGATTTAAATAGATGAGCTCGCCATCTATTAACGCGCGACAAAACGATACTCATACATAGAAGTCATGACTTTTTCGTTTTGAGGATAAGCTGACTTACCTACCAGTAAGATGCATTTTAACGTATTGGAAATACGCATAAAACAACGTTCTTTCTGGACCATTAGCAAATGACTCACATATTTCACCTTGCAATAACGCTATCAATAATGTCGTATCGACGTAAAAATGCGTTGAGATCCAGTGCAATAGCTTGATTGCATAGAATTGTGTTATGTCTAATCGAAAAATTGTTGCAACTATCGCTGTTGCCAATTATATGTAAATAAAACGCAATGAATTAGCACAAACAAGGTTTAAAATCGGACGAAGCGTTTTTGAGATGTAAATATACAGACACATACATCATTTAGACAAGAGAACGTCTTACGCGTCCCGCCAGAGCGATGAAATGCTTTTGCTGTCCGCAAATATTTTAATATATCTGGTGGTTGTGTTTTTAATATAAAGATAGACAATCGTCCGTCGCTAAGTGTTTTCAGGTTGCGTGTTTGTTCGCTTCTAACAGGGGAGGGGTCAATAGGGGTCAATCTCGAAATCTCGATCAATCTTGGTCAATCAATCTCGGTCAATCTCGAGGGGCCAATCTCGAAATTCACTCCGTGCAACCAAAGAATCACTCATAACTCCGCAACTGAAAGTGTTACAAAAGTGATGTCAAGGAATGATCTTGAGGTATTCTAAAAAGTGAGCTGAGCAGAAAAAAAGTCGTCGGGTGAGAAACTGTACTAAAAGTGGTCCACGAAAACGTAGGTGTAAGTGCACGAATGGTGTAGGGATACTACACAGCATTTTTTTTTATTGTTTGCGAATCTTTAATATCTTATAATAAGATACGAAAGGTCGAGAAAAGTGTTTTAGACTAAGAAATATATTATACGTTTTTTTTGTGAATTTAGGACGCTGTATTATAATTATATTTTGTCTTTACCTATTATTATATATCATAATTTACCTCTGCCAGCAACTGTTGTCATTAATCTTAAATTCGTAAACGGAAATTACCCGTTTTAAATGTTTAATTATCAAAATGCCTAATTTTTCGCTATATTTGTCTGTAGTTAGAGTCAAATACAAAGACGACTTAAAAATTCAAGTTGCTCGATCGTTTTTTTGGAGCTTTATTGGCTTTTGGTATGATTATTACGCTTTAAAAGCGCACAGTTTTCGCTATCAAACCCGACTACTTCGTTTTCGTTCGGCTAGTCGCACACTGCGATGAAACGTCGGAAATAAAAATTAGAAAGGTAGAATTTTAACGGTTGACATTTGAATTTCAGTGAATAGATCGAAATAGGCATGTAGATGTATATTTCATGTTTAGGAAGCTTTTATGATAACATTGATTATACAGGGTATTAGATTGCTCAATGCTGCATTACGTTTTGGTGGCTAGGATGTTATCATAAAACGCAACGTGTAGATAGCACTCATAGTTCCTAACATTGATTGATCTTCTCTTATGATCAGTAGCCCAACAGATAGCGTTCTAAACACCCCGTTATGAGCGATATGATACCTACCATATCATAACTCAAAATAAAATGATAATAATATAATACAAAACGAATGTTTAAATCATAGCTCTTATAATTTAAATATTACTTACATAAATATGTCAATGTTTAATACGTAATTACTATGTTCAATACGTAATTATTATGCGTTTCAATGTTCAAATTGACTAATAGATGACATTCTTTTCTCTCCATATTATTTCTGTTATGTAATCAGCCTATACAAAAATGCGATAGATAGAACTAACTATTGAATGTTATCATTGTCATTGGTTAAACAATGGGATTTTTATAATCAATCCTCTGTAAATAACCAACCATTCATAGAAAATGTAATAAAAAGATAAAAAGGTATTTAAAATGAAAATCATATAAAAACATATTAAAGAGATATATAAAAATGTCTTTTTATCAACACTGGGAGATGACACTTAAGCTACCACGACTTATGTTATTTAGTTTTGCTTGGACAGCAAAGCAGAAAGCTAGAGTTTTTTGTTATTGTCCAGATTTTTTTTGGTCACAGTGTCAGGTCAGGTTTTTTATGTGATGGTATATTCAATGAGGAAGATTTTGAGTTGAAAAAAATATTTCTCACCTATAGTTTTCGTTTTCTTATAACTATTATTAGTTAATGACATCAGCAGGATTTTTGTTCCCATGTCTACTAAAAGAATTGTTCACGAGAAATAACCCGCATAAAAAATAACATCTTTTAGTTCCTAATGTATCGCTATTGATTTTCCATCGCGACGTAAGACGTTAAGAACTTGTACTTTTCCTATGTTGCGCAGCATTCTCGAGTACGGTTCTATCATTTGGTCGCCTTAGTATACGGCCTACAAAACTACAGTTGAGAGACTCCAAAGATACTTCCTCAGGAATCTCGATTTTAAATCTTTTCATACCTCCGAAAGTGACTCAAAGAAACTCACTCGAGGATAGGCGCCTCCAATAAGATGTTCATTGTGTTTACATTATAATAGATAGTCCTTATTCTATTGGCAAAATCTGTTACTGAATCCGAAATAATAAAAACAGGGCTCATGACTTATATCATTTACCGACGGTCAATGCTAATTATGGACAAAATATGTACTTTTATAGAGCGGTTAGATCGTTGAACTAAATTTTCAAGGTTTGGGTGTATTAAATTTATAATCAAATAATTGCCTCAAAGAGATTAGAAACACGATTTACAGCCTTTGGCTTCATTACTATTCCTTCGTCAAAGGCTATTAAATATTTTAATGATTATTATGTGTATAACATTATAAATATATTATTGTTTGTATAATAATATAAATATATTATTATAGCGATTTAAATTACCTATAATTTTTCTATTTTAATATTATCTTACATTATTATTTATATAATGATATTATTTTATCAATATTATTTAAATTTATGCAATTTAATTCATTTAGAAAGTTAAATATTTCTATTAAATACTTGGGGTGGCATTTTTATCCCCTTCCTCGAAATTTACCACGCAGACTGTATTTTCTTTATTGCGATGTAACAATATGTCTTGGTTAATTGTGAAAACTTGAAATTAGCCTTCGTTTTGCGTAATATGTTTAATTAATTATTATAAGACTTTGTAAGTTTCCTAAAAAATAAATAATTAAACAAATACACAAATAAAATAAATTTGGATCGTATTCACGTCAATCCCTCGACTAAGCATTCCAATACAGTCAAAAGAGATTATTTTAACTGAAAAGAATGCAACTTAACCCACAGTGCGCAGGGTCGTATTTCCTTTTCAATTTGTGTAGTTCGGCAACAGTTAGATGTGCAAACGCAGCCGAATGTGAAGCACGAGAGCTCGTCCACACCTTGACTTGATTTTCACGCTCCTTTTGCCACGGTTAATGAGCAGAGTAATTATTACCTAGCCGGCCGAGGAGTAGGGGGGAAGGAGGATGGGAAGGGGGGGGGGGGGGGGTGTCGTCATCGCGTCGCGGAACAACGCCGCAACATCCGAATACACTCAATCTCATCTACATATTCGGTGACTTATAAAGAAACGTAACATTGTGTAGACAGCTTATATTCAAAGTGTTTATCGCATAGCAAGCAAGAGATCGTTCAATCAGCGGATAAATATATAAATGAGGGAGCAGACTCAAATTATTATCTTCACTTTTCAAGTTTTGAGTTATATCGCAAAAAGACATTTTCACAGCCCATATTCTTGGCAAATACTAAGATAAACTTTGAAGGCATGATATCCATGACTGATGATCAAAGGCAGGAATCCCGAAAAGTTGGATTGAAGATGAATATCTCAAATATGAAAACCATATTAACCTTTATATGGAGCGGTACTATTCATCAACTGCCGAAGTCGTAAGCCATATCTAGGTTACAAAATTAGTCCGGGTGGTGAAAATGGAAGACAAAGATCGAGATGCTGATTTCTCAAACCTGGGCAGCTTTTGACGTCAATAAAACAGTCTATCTATTGTACCTAGGATTAATACTAATAGTGGTCAAATTACGTCCTTATAAAGCGCCTATATGGTAAAATCTAAATTTTCAAAGTTAGGATATATTTAATTTATCATCAAATACTTTAACGAGATTAAAAACATGGGTCACAGCTTTCGGATTGATTAGTATGCATTCGCCAAATGCTGTTAAATATTATTATGTATATTATAATTATATTATTATGTATATTACCCATACTTTTAATATTTTGTCATTACCTTACCTTATTATTTATATTATGATATTCTGTAATTTATATCATGTAATCATGATAATACATAATAATATAATTATAATATACATAATAATATTTAACAGCATTTGGCGAATGACTGAATATATATTAATATTAATAATGAGTTGAATATATATTAAATTTAAAATGTGGCTTCCTTATCCCTTACCTCGAAATTTACCCTATTACGTTAAACTGTAAATTCTTTTTTGCACTGTACAAATATGTCTTGTTTAGTTTTGAAAACTGTTAATTGACCTTAGTTTAAAAAAAAGTGTTTACATTTCAGGTATAAGGAACATAATTAAAAACGAGTAAATAAAATAAAAAGAAGAAAAAACAGGACTGCCGTTACAGAAAGTGAACTATTGTAGTTAAAGTTATTTTTGTTACGATAGTTTATGAAATATTTGTGGTTTATGGATTTATACAAATAGATAGATGTATATTTCCAAAATTTACTGAATCAGACCTTTCATTTGACACTAAACACGATATATTTCTGTTAACTTATTGGCATTTGTATATTTAGATAACTACTTACATGATATTTGGACAGATAAGGTGCCCTATGACACTAGGCATGACATAACGAATTTAAGAACACCACACATTTCCAAATCGGCTCAAGCGTTAGAACTTATAGTGGAATAAAATACGAAAATATACATAGATGAACCCTGAATACTTTACATTCCTTTTTTGTTGGGCAGTCGTGTAATAAATGATGCAGAACTTCCTATAAAACTGACGTCTTAACTGTACTTATGTGTCTTAACTGTACTTAAGGATCGAAGACCATTCTTACTCAACAGTTGCCCAGAGAGCAATCAGTTTGGCGACTGAAAACACAGCGAAAGAATCGGGAGTAACAGAAGAGTTGAAGACGCGGTTGAAATCATTGCACGTTGCAAGTCTATATGGGCTGGATACATTGCCAGATGGAACATAGGAGGTGAACCAGAAAAATGCTCGAATGGAGACCGCTAGGCTGTCTACCCGTAAGCTGGGTGGATTATGTCCGACGACACGGAGGACGAGATTACACGAGGAAGGCTCAAAATCGGCGAGCAGGAAAGATATTGGAAGAGGCCTATGACTATAAACTATTTGACTTATAATGACTATAACCTAGGGTGTCTAGTAATTGCGTGAAGTACAAATTAGGAGAAATATAAAGTTTCCAAGGTAAGTTTGAGAATTGCGTATTTTGATTCCACACAATTTATTCCTATCCAAAATAAGAATAAAAGTAAGAAATTAATTTAAAATATGTCATACTTTTAATAATTACGAAACAAAACCCATTTCATAAATAAAGTAAAATAAAAAAAAAGACAATCATATTATAAAAATAAATCAATGACATTAAATATTAGGCAACCACTTCGATCGTTGACTGACAGATGATGTATATTTCTACTTCACCCTAACCCACAGTCCGAATGCATATGGTACATAAGGAAGGGTAGGTTCTGCGCAATCTGCGCTAGATCCGCGCAGAAAGCTCTCCTAAGGGTCATAGCTAGCGATATCTATCAAACGACACATTTAACGATCTGAGTCTTTTGGAAATTAGGCAAATTTATGCAAAAGTGACCCTACTTTATTATGTCAATAATGCACACTCACATATCATCACTGACTACAAAATTCTAACATGTAATTAAAAAAACAGAACTAAATTTGCCGAAAGGCACATTAGTTCTGTAACTCCTAGACTTTGTAATTACTTTCAGGGTAAGTTAAAACCACGCAAAAGTTTACAAATGAAAAACAGAAAAAAATACTTTGTGGCTGATTAAAATCGGCAGGGAAAAGCTGGATGCGATTATTTCACATATTCTCGTTTAAAATGACAAACCTTTGTTAAATTAGTGATATTACCAACTTTATTTATTATGATTATATATTACTAATAAATACATATGCATAACATACAGTATTCCCATTTAAAAAAATACATATTATAAGTAGGTAAATAAATAAACTTATATATAAATGTGAATATACGGATAATATAAACTTATATATAAGTGGGAATATCATAGATATTTGAGTTTTAAATTACGTGCGCACATGAAAACTCTGAAATATAAAAGAAAAGAATTTACCCTAGTATGGGCATAAGTCTAGTTGGGTGGTTTTTATGTGTCTACCCTTTTTAGCTTCTTTCCCTGAAAATCAAGTATTATTATTATTAATTCTAAAGTACGAGATGTAGAGCAATTTATATGCTTATTCAAAATTCGCTCTGGAATCGTTAACCAATGAAGCTTGCTTCGGTACTCCGAATAATATCGAACTGGCGGAGGTCAACAGTATAGTGAATGCAGATATTCTGCAGTTACCCCGCTTTATCAAAAAATAGCTTTATTGGCACCTAAAGTACAGGTATCTGCATAGTCAAGGATCGACAACAACAGCGACTAAAACTCTGGTTGTTTGATGCTTGCTGGTAGGAATTCTGCTGCAGGCAAAGGTTTGTTTGTTTCTACTCTTTATAGTGAAGTTTCACAGTGTGCGGGATTATTATCTTACAACAATCTCTTACAACTAACCGTACTATGAAGTGTTTATGATGCCACGAATATTCGGTACTATTCGGTATTCGGCCTATTTGGCCACTTTTTTTAATATTCGGTATTCGGCCGAGTACTGCGTACTATTCGGCCGAATACTATGAAAAAAATGCACTCAATAATGTATCTTCTTAATTAAACCACAAATTATATTATTTCAAATTATATTAAACGCACTCATCTATTAATGGTAGATTATGATGAAAGAAAAAAATAGTTTCATCATTGGTTGGTTGTAAACGATTGCGCTTTTTCTCGTAAACAATTACTGCTTCTGAAAATGGCCTCTCACTATAAACACTACTGCCAGGAGATGATAGATAAATCGTTGCGAATTTTGTCAGGCTCGGATATTGCTTTGCGTTTGCTGACCACCACTTGTAAGGGTCTGCCGCCCGATCTAGGCGAACAGTTTTCCAATAAAAATTAATCTCATATTTTGTATATTATCTGTAGCAACTTCCTCAAAATTTCGTTTTCATTGGTTTTTCTTTTCTTACGAAGTGGAGAAGAATCACCATCAGATTCAATACTACTAGAATCAACACAAATCATTTTCAGAGCTTATAAAAGATTTTTTTCTCCATCCCAATCCCAGGAAACTAGTTTTTAACCACAGGTCAAGAAAAGTGGCAACCAATGAGACGGGTCATAACCTGTCACGCGCAATTATGCACGCCACGCACACATCTTACGCTGAACATTCGCAGCCAAATATTCGGCGCTCCGGTCGATATCGTGGCCGAATATTCGATATTCGGCCAAATTACTATTCGTGACATCACTAATATGTATATGCGCCTGTAACATGCGTGTAAGTGTGTGTCTTGATATTGCATTTGATCGACATAATTGAAAAGGCAATTCCGTAAATTTTACCCCAACCGAAAATGGTGACCCAGCCGGGAAGCGGACCCGGAATCTTACAATGTAAGATCAGGCGACCTAACCGTTATACGTTATATTGGTCCATGTCGTGCAAGCCATTTCATTGATCTTGTGCCTGCTAAGATAAAGGATCGTAAAAGAGAACTCCAGGGTTTTGAACCACTTTGGCGTACTCAATCTTAACCAGAGATGGCTTTGAGACCTATCAATAGATCTCTTCAGCTGAGAATAGAATTTAGTATTCACTACATTGTTATTGACCATACACTAATAATACAAAGAGGCATAGATAGGGTATAGTATCATGATATAAATTGACAGTTAAGCGGTCTTAGTCACTGTTGATACTGTTTTCTTCCACCGAAACCCGTCCGATGACGAAACCGAGACGAAAAAAGCGAAGCCGTGAAAAAGGCATCTGTGTGCGGTAACTACACGTTCAAGCAAAGATAGGATCATAGAGATGGGGGCGATACAATAATAAGAATCGCTAACGGCAGAAAGGGAACGTTTGGTAAGCCAAAGCAAATGAAAATCCACTCGATGTCATTGACTCCAACCTGCTATGTTGTGTCAGTTCTGACTCCAGTTTGGTGTATCGGCCGACGAAAGAAATCCTCTTTAAGACATCAAGCGAGTTTTAACTAGCGCTTCGGAAACCAAGGCGGATGAAAATGCACAAGATGTTTTTGACACAAAATGCTCCGCAGAATCTTCGGTGCCGTGCAGGAGGAGGACGTGTGAAAAATATGTACAAGCAAATAACTGTATAACCTGTATATTTTAATTTTTATAAACAAGTTGATAGGAATCCCTTATACACTTGGTTAGGTGAAAATTAACAAAAAATACTACTAGAATGTGTATATATGCGTATACCTACATAATCAGGTATATTAATATTCCTAGGTTGAGGTTTTTTTCGATCAAAAGATAAGAACCTATTTTTCGTGGCATTACTACTTGAATTTTTTTTGTAGGTCCCCATACGATTTTTCGTGGGAGCTCCAAACAGATTATAATTTTACTTTAGCTTTTTAATTGTCCGGAAAAGGATATCCTTTGATTAGAAAACCGGGTGGAACTGAAAATATTCGTCATAATTAAACCGGATTCGCCAACAATCAATTGAGTTTTATCTCAATACCGAGTAAACCTCCATATAAAAACAAATCAGCGCCGATAGTAAACCGGCAGTCGGAAGAGTGCATTTTAATGAGTTGCGTATTATCTAAATTCCAAGTAACCCTCCACAAAAACGTACAATCCTCCCATCCGGAAACAAAAACGGCAGCCGGGAGAGTGCCAATGCTTTAAAGCAGTAAGTTAATTTTTTAAATATGAAAATAATTAATCATAAAAAGTTACACCACTGATAACCAACCTCAAACTATCAACATATGGTAGGTGTAGAGAAGGGGCTATATAGATGTGTTTTCGCTGTGATCTGACTTGCCTCTGGGATAACACTGCGACAGTCCTGATATTTTATTAAGAAGCTCCAAGTATATTTTTATTTCCATCGAATTAAAGCATTGATGAGAGTTCTTGAAGTGAGCTCCAGAAATATTGCATTAGGTGGTTAATGTAGAACACAAATATTAATAAATTAATGAACAATCGCACAATAAGAAGATACTAATAGATTAACATAAGAAACCAAATGAATCAGTTGTTTTGGGAAGGGCACAAGTCACACATTTCGGCTACATTTAGTTAAGTATGAGGCAATGTTTTACTATGGATGACGCATGTTTTCGCCGAGAATGGCTTAAGTCCAACTATTGTCTACCGAGATATGAAATGACATTTTTGGGAAGGGCACAAGTCCGGGACATAGACCCTTCTCAAAACAAACTTCACTTGCAAAATGAAATGTTTTTATACAATTTTCGAAGAAAATCGTAACGAGAGCTTCAGTGCGCTTCACAACATATCAACGAAAAATGAGCAAGATATATATCTTCGAAGTTTAATCCAGCCTAGTGAAATACAAAGAAAGCGACCCAGAACGGACTCTCCAAAAAATATACGTGTGGCACTCGGGGACTGCCGCGGTAAAGCTATTGCATAGCATTTTTAACAACTTATGCAATTATAATTATTTATTTATTTTATTTATTTTATTTTTTCTGATATCAGATAACTGCGCTCTATCGGAAAACGTTGAAAATATTCCGAATCATTTGCGGCTGCGGAAGCAAATGATTCGGAATAATTAAAACGTCTTCCGATAGAGCGCCGCGCACGAATTTTATTTAATAAAGCAAAAAAAACGGATATTATTCTTTGACTATTCGAAAAAGTTCGTAGATAAAAAGATAGATAATTAAATTATCTTTAAAATGGTGCAGGTTTCATAATAATACGCCAGATAGTATTTGCGTAGTAGTCGTTTTTGTGTTCGGTTAGACCTAATTTCACAAATTAATTACACTATGTAATATAAACAAAATCTAAAATATTCAAAGCTAAGAATATTAGGAAAATGTTCTTGTTTAACATATATTTTTTTCGAATCGTAAGCCGTACTTGTTTAGACGTAATTACCAGTTTAAAATCATTAATTTTCGTTAAGAAATTTCTTCATTCGGTCGCCGCGCTGGCCTAGGCCCGCGATAAAAGCTATGCAATAGCTTAAAAACAGATGATGTATTGGATTTTAAAACTTAGTGGCCTAGGTACTTCAAGAAAAACTGCCTGTCCATCCAATCTCTAGGACATCACGTCGCCAAAGACCAAAAGGTGAACTTTAACGTATCCATGTTTTCTGAGTTCCGTTACAATGCCCAAAGACCAGGTATCGTCCAAACCTTTGAGTTCATCGAAAACAACATCACAAAACATGACTTTAGTCTAAGTCGCGGACGAGGCGTTGCGGTGCTGCCTACAACCAGAGTCTACAAGACATGCGTGCCAATAAATACAAGAAAATCGCCAATATTGAAAAAGTGATGGTCCACATTCCATTACAATTCCAGGGATTTTACAACCAAATAACAAACCGGCTAACCCAAAACACGGAACCTTTAGAGGAAGATGCACCCTAAAATTGTCGTGATTAAAGATGTATAGAAATAAGGTTTTTTGTTTATTATACTTTACTAATGTATAAAAAAAATGTGTTTTATTTCAAGTTTCTTGTTTGTTTTGGGAAGGGCACAAGTCCATGAGTTTATATTACATTTTTTTATTACTTCCAACAGGAAAAAAACTAAGAATAACATATAGGTACATAAACTTGCATTAAATATTGTACACCACTAATAAACTTTCTTTCAAGAGAAGATTTTTAGCGTCTCCTGAAATTTTTTGTCTTATGGACTTGTGCCCTTTCCATAACAACCGATTCAAATATGTTAGATAGTCCACATGAAATGGAATACAAACTTTTGCTTAGTAAAGGTACGTTTCCTAGACCGCGTCAGACGCTTGCGTCAGACGCAATGAGTCTGACGCAATGAGTCTGACGCAGTGCACTGCTATAGTGTAGCTTGGAAGATTCGTTTCCTCTCTTGCGTCTTTGGTTGTCATCCGGACGCAGACGAGTTTATTCGAATCTTGAATCTATTCGATTCTACGCGTCTGACGCAGCGTAGGAAACGCATCTACAATACTTTTTAATTATAATTGTGGTTAATCGGTGTGATTCGGTTTAGGTAGCATGCATTTCCGTTTTTCCGTCCGAAGTCTATCCTATGTTATAACGAGAAACAATGGTTAATTTTAGCGCGCAAAAGTCAGTTATCGTTGAACTTAACGTAAAAATCAAGATGAATTTAAATGCAGAGCAACACGACGGCGATGATGTAGTTGGTCTTAAATACCTATTTATAAGCAAACTAATGTAGACCTGTGGAATGGACTAAGCAGGGCTATCAGATCCTTAGCAGCTTTCAGTTCCAAGTTTGAAAAGATCTATTAAATTTACAATCTGTTATACATACGTAATATTCAATTCCAAGGTTGCTACTCCCCTAGCATCCACTATATACACACAATCACTGCAATAGGGCTCCCTGAATATCTGCGATATTTGTATCTGCCAACCTCTGTATCATGCATATCATTGAAATAAATTATTCACATTATATCAGTAATAGCAATAGCAGTCTATAGATTCTTAAGGTTCCTATGTTAGTAGGATCGCATGGCGAACCCACTAGCGGCGGGTACACACCACACTACACAATGTCGATTCGCGCATGTGGCTCTGCCGTTGCGGGTAGACCGGGCGTAACGGTGGCAAGGTCTGTGATAGTGAGCCACTTACGGCTGAGCTGCACGCTTCGTTGCAACCTCTTTTCACTTTCAACCGAAGCTTAACACCCCGTGAAGTTGCACCAGATCTATTAGCTTTAACACGAAGAACGTACTAAGCCTCCTTCTTGCAAATTTTCACGATTCTGTAACAGGTCACCTCCATTCGGCGAAAGAAGAAGAAGAGCCGAGCTCCGATCGTACGGGAAAAGAGGAGTTCTCTGAAATACTGCGGTGGACAAACTATGTACGCTGTTCAAAACTGTATAAAGAGTTTGTAAGAGGGCCTCACTGAAAGTTTCCGGAATCAATAAGCTTAGTTGGGTCCTATTTTTTGGGAACAAGAAGAAACCACAAGGTGCCGTCGGGGCCGTATGTAGGATGGCTCGAGAGTTCTACATTTTTCGCTTTCAGAAACTCGTTCATCTGTCTGGCCGTGCGATGCCAGCCCTCACACGACCAGACATCATTATGCAAGACGATGCAGCGTTTACGGATGCTTTTACGGAGTTCGTCAAGAACTTCCAGTAAGCAAATGGTAGTGTACCAATCAGTATTCGGAGTATGATGTTACTCCAAAGCAACAACAGCCAGGTGTCCGGTCTTCCTAGAAAAAGTAGCCATCATCCGCTTGGCGGCACTTTGCACGAACGCCACTTTAGTTGGGTTGATCTCATTTATCTTCTATTGTTACCAGTAACTTATCTTGAAAAAGGAATAACATTGCTTTGAAATTATTATTGAATTTGGAATTCCAACTCAAACTAAAGTTATACAAGTTCGAATTGAGCAGTGGGGAAATATCGCAAAACGACACTTGAATGCCAGATTCCTTCAGTTTCTCGTAGTATATCGCATGTAATATAACTAACAATGGAAAAATTTAAAGCGCAGCTTACAAAAGATCACTTGCGCTGTGATCCGAAGTGACTGGATTGACAAAGCAAATGTCTAATTCAATTACCACTAGCCGCAATGGACCAATTGGGGACGAATTTACAGGCGGACTGCGATTGGACGCGGTGTCATTACAGTCTAGTTTACGGGGAACGACTTATAGATGCGGCTTATTCCGGATTATATTGATGTCTGTTTGTATGCAGGGTTGTCTCGCCGAGGAAACCTTTAAAAAAATGGCATTTGAAGCAAAGACAATCTAACTGTTGTTAAATTCTAATCGTAAATCCGTGTGCGCGATGTCCTTGCGGCTGTTTATCTGGAAGGACATTTAATTATTTATTTATTTGTTTACTTTCGGGTAGCGAATTATTAGTTCGATTGTACAAATAGAGTTGTCAACTACAACGGGCGAACCCGTAAGTTTTAACGATTGGTCGTTCTATCTCCAGTGAAGTGATCGCAGAAGACTTGGACAAAACGGTCCACGGTCAAGCTCCGCCACATGCCCGTAAGATGCCATCGTCTTATCCGCAAGATAACCAGGTAGGTTACCCAGCGGGCTTACACTCACGCCCTTACTTCTTGCGACCCGTTTACTCCGGTCTCTCAACTGGTTACGAGTTCGAGGTCGCTTGCGCGGTCCTCTCCCTTACGAAGCAGTGAAACGGTGTAAACCGAATCTATCGCGGACCACGGCATCCTTTGCCCGGCTGTTCACCCAGGATTGGGTAGCCGATGGTCGTTTCAAGAGCAGTCGTTGTAAGGTCCGCAACCACCCCCGCTCTATAGGTAACAGTACAGCTTCCAGACTCCCCCGACTGTTAGTCAGACGCACCGAGCGGCGCAAGCCAATCGACTGTGCTCTCCGACTAACAGTCGGGGGAGTCTGGGAACTGTATTGTTTCCAATAGAGCGGGGGTGGTTGCCTACCTTACGGCGACTGCTCTTGAAATGACCATTGGCCATCCGATCCCGGTTCAGAGTCGGGCAAAGGACGCCTTGGTCCGCGACAGATTCGGCGTACACCGTTTCACCGCTTTGTAAGGGAGAGGACCGCGCAAGCGACCTCTAACTCGGAACCAATCGAGAGACCGGAGAAATCTGGTCACAATTGGAAGCAAGGGCGCGAGTGTCGGTCCGCCAGGAAACATTACTGGCTATCTTCTACGTTCACTGCAGGGCGACAGACCGAAAAATCGTTAAAACGTCCTGTGGTGACGGGCTCGCCCGTTGTAGTTGACACCGCAAGTTGTTAGTCAGAGTGCGCAATCGATTGGCTTACGCCGCACGGTGCGCAGACCGTCCAGGAGCGCCAGAAGGTTGATTCCTAGGGGAAACTAAACCTAAGGCCAGAGTCCTACCCAGTCTCGCACGGAGGCCGCCGGAAGGGTGTTGACCCGTGAGTGTGACCAACCCTGAACAGAATGGGTCTTCGTGGCCAAATCAGCAAGGGCCCCTTAACTCCCTTTTTTCTTTCTTACAGTATAGATTGCGAAAAACGCGTCTGGTACTCGTATATAAATATTATATATATATATATATATATATATATATATATATATATATATATATATATATATATATATATATATATATATATATATATATATATATATATATATATATATATATATATATATATATATATATATATATATATATATATATATATATATATATATATATATAAATATATATATATATATATATATATATATATATATATGTATATATATATATATATATATATATATATATATATATATATATATATATATATATATATATATATATATATATATATATATATATATATATATATATATATATATATATATATATATATATATATATATATATATATATATATATATATATATATATATATATATATATACGAGTGGTATTACCCGGCGTTGCCCGTGTTATATCTGTTCTCAAATACCAATGTATAGCAATTTTCATGGCGATCGGTTGAGCAGTATAGAAGTTGGTGTGCTGCAGCGCCGTCTAGTTGAAAGTTGCAACAAAGCGGATATATATAAAAACCTTAACCATGAAAAAATACATATATATGCCAACTTTCATGGTGATCGGTCAAACGGTTTCGGAGTCTATTAAACTCGGACAGACGGGCATACAGATATACCAACATCCATTTTTATATTATATTATTTTGGCCTGTTTTTAAAATTTAAACTTTGAATGCCTATATCTCGCTTATTTATAGCGACCGACACAATTTTCTTCCAGATTTAGCATTAAAATGAAAAAAATTGGAGAGAGGTTCCTATACTGCAGTTTTTCCACTTTTATAACTATGTGATAATACTTACATGTATATATTTTAATTAAAGAGTGTTGAACAATGAAGCACAAATAATTAAAAATCAGGAATAATTTCACTGTATTACCTTCACAATATTTTGAATTTAGAATAACGCTTGGCCGACTATGACGGCAGCGCCATCTATGGATTACTCAATAGATAACGCCATCTGTTAAAATCGTTTGGAACTAACAGATAATTGCGAATGTCAAATAATAGACATTGCAATAAAATAATATCGCGACTATAAATTAAGACGTAAGCTATCCTTATCTTTCAAGTTGGATCAAACTGCACATTGTGTGCAAATTTGATTCAAATCGGTTAAGTAGTTTAGGAGTCCATCGCGGACAAACAACGTGACACGTAATTTATATATATTAAGATATATATATATATATATATATATATATATATATATATATATATATATATATATATATATATATATATATATATATATATATATATATATATAAATATATATATATATATATATATATATATATATATATATATATATATATATATATATATATATATATATATATATATATATATATATATATATATATATATATATATATATATATATATATATATATATATATATATATATATATATATATATATATATATATATATATATATATATATATATATATATATATATATATATATATATATATATATATATATATATATATATAGGGATCCCATTAAACCTACAGTGTACCGTCGAAAGTGGTACTCACCCAAGAATACATCTCGATTAAACAATAAGCATTTCCCAGTCCAGTCCGGGAAAACCTTCCAGCTATGTAAAAGGGCTTTTATTATTTTTATTTTTTCATCAAAGTGTCATCCTTTAAACGAATTCTTTAAAAAAAGATTTTACAAAAAACCAATCAAATATTATATATATATATATATATATATATATATATATATATATATATATATATATATATATATATATATATATATATATATATATATATATATATATATATATATATATATATATATATATATATATATATATATATATAAATAGGCGTAAATTCATCCCTTAATATCTAACTGGAATGAACCCCATGATCTGTAACTCGGTCAAGTGGGGTGATACTCTTACGGAGATGATTTATTTTTGTTCACATTTTACGTCAATATTTAGGGTCCGAGCATTTGGTCAACGTTTGGCTGTACGTACGTACGTACATACATGTATACATCGATCTAAATCCCAGCCACCACGCACTTGTAACAATCAAGGAATAATTTGTTACTTTGAAGCATTTACGTATGCTAGTCTGTCACAGCGCAATACCAAGGATCTACAAAGTGATTTTATTTTAATCTTATTTATTTTAATATCTACACCTACACCTACAAAACATCTTGAAACGTATTTAATAAGTAGGTAAATCCAGAAATAATCGGATGTATGGTTGCTCTATCGCTGGGTGTGTATTTCCTAGAGTTACTGAAATATTTTATTTTATTTTCTTTTATTCTGGAACCAAACAGAAATACATACATTGCAATAAAAACGTATTCAAAAGTGTCAAAAATCCATTAATGTGATTCCGAATATAACGTATACAAAATTAGCGCAATATAATGTTATATTGTTTACGCTTGAGAATGGGGGGAATCAGGATGGGAAGTTAGGTAAAAGGAAGAGACAAAATAGATAAAAAAATATTATGTATATATATATAGGAAGCCTAATTACTACCAGTTAGAGCGTCTTTTTAAAGAATCTAAAGTCCTGGACGTCAAGCAATTGTTTCTAAAATATGTGATAATATTTTTTCATAAATATAAAGATAGGCATGATCAAAGTCAGCAAAACTGCAATACTCGGAGTTCACGGAAAAAAAAACCGTATTCCTCGAGTGCAAACAACATTTGCAAATAGACAAGCTTTATTCCTTGGGCCCAGGTTATATAATGACATAGAAGAGAAATAGAAACACCTAAAGAACATTCAAAGGTTTAAATATAATATAAATAAATGGTTATTTGAATTAGGGAGGTCTAAATCCGAAAACTTGTTTTGTATAGAGTATTTTATATAATGGTTGATTTTAAAGCTAATATCGTATACATATACATAAAGTATTATGCATATAATATTAATATATCGTATGGTATTTATTATTTTTTCCAATATTTTTATAATCGTATTTGTATAATTGTATTCTAATATAAATATGTTTATACCATAATATATTTATTATTTTTTATAATCGAATTTAGGTATCTATGTACTTACCATATTATTACATAAATATGATTAGGTATATACATTGTAATATTTATACAGATTATTATATTATATAATAAATTTTAATTAGGTACATTTACTATTTCTAAAAATAAAACGTTAGTCAATTTAGTTCTTTGTAAATTAAATCGCTAATTTTAATTGTTTACTCTGATCCGCCTAGATACAGGACATTACAGTCCTAGTTAGGTGGGCACTGACCATTTGCTACATTTGCGTGTTAAATTTTTCCGAGTTACTTTATAACATTGGTAATAATGTGGCTATATGTATAATTTTTTTTTATGAATAAAGTACTAAATAAATAAATTGTGAAATCACAATGGTTGCTTTTATTGCCATATGACTATCTCGTACAACCAACCGGTTGCGGGAATGCGGAGAGGGATAGGGCTCATATAGCTCCACAGCCCGAAGAAACAATGGATTGTAGACCCTCCCACTGAGCAGTTAATGCACATGGAAAGTATATGATTCCTTCTCCTCTGCTCGACTGAGGAAAAGTCAAACATGCCTATCGCGAAGGATTCAGGTTAGTATGAGTATTAAAAAGACAAATAGGTCCTCCGTCCTCGACTTATTTAAAAACATGGCACCTTATTTTTTTATTTATTTATTTGGTAATTTACAATTACGTACAGAAAATGGACATATACAATTACAATGTCATAGCCGAGAATCCAGTATCAAAAAACTGATAACATGTTATGCCAGAAACTGTTGCCAGTGATCCCATTTTAATGATCTACAAGGCACTATGTTCTAAGGCGGACATTTAAATTGTTTAAAATACAGTAGAACCCCGGTTAACCGAACTCGGGTTATACGAAACCCGGGTTATCCGAAACTACTTCCAAAAAATGTGTCAAACTTTGAATTATTTTCTCAGAATTCGAAGACGAGAGCATGCTGATTTCTTTCGCTGATAAATTAACAAATAAGTTGAAAAAGGATCTTTATTAAAAACTATTGCAAAATTATGGAGTTAGTGTTTCTACCGCTTCAGAATGGGTAAAATCTAAATACATAATTTTCTAGAGCAAGCTGTGAAAAATCTTGAGCATTAAAGGATATTTTTCGAAATGCGCTACCAGTTTTTTATAGAGTCCAAAAAAGTTTTAGAGTCCTCTTTGCCAAATAATTTAGTGACCTCTTTGCCAATAATTGAGTTCGTACCGAAAGTTGAAAAGTTTTTAACTGAAACGGGTCTTATTAAATTATAAAACGCCTACGTATCCTGGCGAGCTAAAAAGAGGTGATATTGTTGATCGTTTCCTCCCCTCAAATGATACCAGTCTAATTCGCTACTGAATCAATCAATCAACTAATCAGGGCGTAATAGCGACATTTAAACGGCACTACAGCGGTCGATTTATGAGAACCCTCCTGCAAAATAGTGTCATACAACACAAAAACATGAATGAAGCGCTGTAGGCGGTAAATATGAAACAGGTCAATTATAATTGGTGTGCTCAAGCCTGAGATAAAGTGAAAGCAGACACTCTTCAACGGTACCGGAGAAAACTTTTGGGGGAAGCAAAAAACAGAAAATAAATACTGTTTTAGAATTAGAGTTTTTTAACCCCTGAAATGTGTAACGTCCCTTCCGGGATGCAAAAGGTACGGCCGAGTTTTTACTTCACAAGTTTAGGTATTAAATATGCCACAAACTATGAAGTACAATATGATGTATATTGATGTACGTACTGTAATCTTAACTAATCGTAATTTCAAATTGAATAAAGAACGTAACTGTACCAAGGGGATTTTGAATTCCTTTAACCCTCGGACCTTTCGAAAATACGTATTGTATTTTTGAAAGGTCTGAGTGTGTGTTTATGGCTTATCCGAAAAAGACGTTATCTGAAACTGCTCCCCCCCCCCCCCCCCCTCATTTCGGTTAACCGGGGCTGTACTGTATGTTATGAACCAATAAAAAAAATAATAAGTAATGCAGAAAATTTGGGAGAATGTATACAATTAGAGTTATTATTAATTGTCACAAGCTGGAAAATTGAATTTAAAATTGATAATATAAAAGTGAAATTTATAATATAAAATTGTTAACCTTAACATAATCATAAATAAGATGCACAATTAGCTAGTATTTAGATAATCATAAGTTCAGCGATTGTATATTCAGAGATTAAATTATATGAAGCCTTTGATAGAGCCATGTTAACATTGTAGGTTGAGCATCGCCAGTAAGGTCAGATGAAGGTGTCGCTAAGGCGCTTATTTATTATCTGCGTTGTCGTACGCGCTGCTAGCCCGATACGGCCGTGTGTCCCCTAAAATTCATATACATAGGAATGTATTATAAGCCCATTCAATTTCATGATCCTACGATTAACCGCCATGATCAGACATTGGCGATAGGTCCTATATACATATATGTAGCGTGTCTAACTGGCGATCGATTTCTCGCACAGTTCATTCAAGAAAAATTCTCTATACTGTTTTCGATCGCCCAATGAACTTAAATCCATCCCCATTCATAGCAATCAACCCATTATGAACGGGTTTATTTTTTAATACGATTAAATAAGGCATTTCATTTCATCATCACCGTGAATAAAATTTTGAAAGAGATTGAAAAGTGTTATATAAATCACTCACCGCTGTTGTTGTTATTGTTCATGGCTGCGTGTTGTTGGTAGTTGCCGAGGGTGCTGTGTTGTTGGAGTTGTTGATGTTGTGGTGCTGTAAGGTAGTCCGAAAGGTCAGGCAGGCATACGCTGCTCTCGTACATATCTGGAGGTACGTTGGCTAACAGGGATCGCTCCTTTTCTACATCTGTCGACAAAAACAAGTCATATTGTCAAGGTCTATATGGAAACATGGTTTTTATAATACTAAGGGAAACATAAGATCAATTTGACCGTTATACTCTATTTGCTATATTCTGTTTATTTCTTGATGCTTGAATGGATGCAAACGTAAAAAAATTAAGTTACGACATCTAAAAAGGAAAAAAGAATATTTACTGTATTTTTCATTTTGAAACTAGATCTACTCACATTATTTGAATGTTCAGAGTTTAGCCAACATATAAATGCAAAAATGACAGTCGGTTAAATTGACCGATGTTTCGATATAGGTGTTAATTCATATAATTTAAAAATATTTCCTTAAATTAGGTAGATGATAACCATATGTCTCCTGAGTTATCCACTTACAAAAAATAAATGCTACATTTCAATTGGAATTCTTTGGCTGTAGAATAAATTTGTTTTATTAAACTATCATTAGTTTTTCTACTGTGGCGCCATTTTAAAATTGCCTGTCTGCATTACGATGGATTTAACTCGTGAAAATTTTCGCTTATGGTTTTCTGCAAATATAAG
Source organism: Micropterix aruncella (assembly GCA_944548615.1). NCBI lineage: Eukaryota > Metazoa > Arthropoda > Insecta > Lepidoptera > Micropterigidae > Micropterix > Micropterix aruncella. The sequence continues at coordinate 62,450,257 of OX155980.1, read as the reverse complement.
TGTAAATGTTTAGATCAATGTAAATGAGCAGAGCCTCGCTCGGCTTCAAAACTGCTTTTGGCGATGAAGTACCAAGTAAGACGAATAGCTGGTTTTCAGAATTCGTACGCGGTTGTGTCTATTTCAGTGAGGCATTTCGTTAAGGTAAAAGGCTTTTCATTCACCGCTGTCAAAAATAAAAACATCAACAAGGCCATTGTCAAATTTGGCAAGGAACATTGTAACAGTTAAAACGACACATGACCTACGACCCCGAAACAAACAGCCATCGACCAATTACGTCTTTCAAAATGAGCCGATCTCAGCCAAAGTGGCGCTCGTGCAAAGCACCGCGAGCGGATGATCGCTTCTTTTCCGGGACCCTGGTCACATATGGCTAATGCTGCTTTGGGGACTCGTCGTACTCTGAATGCTGATCGTAGACGAGCACTTGCTTGCCAAATTTTTTTGACAAACTCCTTAAAGGCAACCGTTAACGCTACATCAACTTATTGTGGCTGAGCTAGAAGCACCTTTCAACGTGAGTGACAAAACAATATTGAGTCATTTGCGTAAAATGGGCCAAGTAAAGAAGCTTGGAAAGTGATGGCTAAATGAATGACTGCTGCAAAACGCCTCGATGTTTTTGCGGCAGGCATTTCTTAATCTGAATCGGATTGTCACTTGCAACAAAAATGGAAACATCGATTTTATAGTATTTATATTTTCAGGACATTATAGGTTTTTATTAGAGTTTTTAGGAATGCGACTCTTTCTTTTATTTGTATTACTATTTTAATACATATATGTATACTCATATAAATCTAATCTTACTCAATTTTTTAACAATTAGGTTTATTTACATAGGTACTATATATGTCTACTTATTTTTTAATTATTATGATTATAGTTAACAATTTTACCTTTTCAATTTTACTGTGATTGTCCGGCTAATAAGAATTAATAATAACTGTATAATACTATATTATTAATAATAGTGTATACCTACATTCTTTTTGTATAATATATGTAAATATAAATAGTATAATGAAATAAAATTAAAATTACTTCTTGCAGTCTTCTATATTACTTCTAGGAGTCTAGAGCTACATATGGATAACGCAAATGTGTAAAGTCAAGAACTGATAGAAAATAAAGGTGGAGAATCGATCCTGGTTAATCCCTATTCGCCGCTGCTTCTGTACGGCAATGTCCGACCACACACTTCACATGAAACAGACGCAAACTTGCAGAGATGTGGTTGGAGACTCTCGGTCACCTACCACAGTCATCAGACTACTTTATTTTTATACAGGGAAAAAAAACAACTCCGAAGAGGCAACAAAAAGCGACTTCAAAACACTTACTGATTGCTGTCTACGAGAGTTTTACAACTGGCGTCAATATTTCGATTAATTAAAGATATATTTATCTTACAAAATTATTGGTGTTAAACTTCTTTTGTAGTTCGGTAAAGGAATAATATTAGGAAGGTTAAGGCCTAATATTAGGAAAGGGGCTCACCTTTTTGTAGAATCTCGAGGTGCTCCCAGAGTATGTCGCCCATGAAGGCCGGCGCTCTCGCCACGAAGGCCTCTCTGCCCATAGCGCACAGGTCTCTGCCTCGCGCCCTGGCGAACTGTTGCATGGGCGCCATAACGCCTTCCAGGGAGAATTCCTGGGCTGCCCAGCGGAGCCATGACGTCACACACCCCTCGCTCCACTGCCGGGGATCTGCGAAAGAGAGAATATATATGTATGCGGGCTAACCGAAGAAATTGTGCTATGCGGGAGGATTAAAGATTCGCCTGTTCCGATTGAACACTCCTATAATCACCAAAAGGATATAATATCTTCCCATAGTCCAAAACCTACCGCAGTCGCTGATCATCGCCAACATATTAAATCTATTGTGGTCTGGATTAACTCGCTTTGTTTCTGTTCTGTAAAATGGTGTCAAAATAAATGAAGAAGTGTACCGACGAGACAATATCGCAGCTGGGGTTGTTCGTTGTAGGCAGAAGTATTTCTGAAACCAATTATGGGCATTTCAACAAGACTTTGCTCCAGCTTACAGGCTCTTGAGTGTTTAACAGTGGTGCAAAGACAATGTTCCTGATATTATTAGCTCTGTTCCTGATATTATGAATCCCATAGAATACAGCGTATGGCCAATATAGAGCCCAGGGACTGCACTACACAGTACGTAAGTTTAAATGGTTAAAATCAGAACCCACCCGGAAATAGAATAAAAAACCCTGGGTGGTACGGAATATTGTTTCGAAATTCATTAGACATTTGTTTAGGGATAGATTGTTTTAGTCCTCAGAAAACGACTAATCAACTTTTTTGCTTAGAAGGAGTTCCTTTTTTTTATTATTTATACTAACTACATTGTAAGCTATAACCTGTATCAACTGTTACTATGATCCAATTTAACAACATTATTCGCAAAAAAAGTCGGTGCGTAAAACATTTTTAAGAATGCCCAAGCTGAAGTAGATATTGAAATATCTATGTGTCAGAGTGGAAAAGCTATGGCCACTCTAAAAAAGACTACCTTAGATGGATTATTATTAATAATAGGAACTATTGTCAATGGAACACTATATTATATAAATAAATACAAACGGAGCTGCCATGGAATTCACCGACCGGAGTCGGGCCCATCATAATACTACTTTTTTTTTACACTTCTGGGGGGTGAGCAGTGGATTCCGGACTTACGAACCGGATGCGGTAGGTTTAGGACAGCTGTCTTGCCACATGTGAGCGTTCACCTTACCACCCATTACCACCTTCCCCCTTCGAAGCCATAGAATTTGAGATGCGCAAATCGCAGTTTTAGATAATTTTTCTAAGAAAGAGTTGATTATTTTTCTGGAAAGGCCAAGATCTTTAAAGAGGTGAAATAGAGATTTAGCTGGCAGGCCACGAGCGCCAACTTCCACAGCGTGAAGGTGAACAGTGAAGCCGTTCCGGGTTACGGCATTTAGAAGATCATGGTATTTATTTAATTTGTACTCGTGGTCTTTTGGGATATTTGATTCCCATGGAACAGTTAATTCTACAATAAGAGCCACCTTCCGAGATAGAGAGTAAAGAGTTATATCTGGACGGAGGGCTGTGCATCCGAGACTTTCAGGGAATTTATACTGCTTAGAGACCGAATCAACCTCCAGAATCCAATCTGTAGCTTTCTCGATTATTGAGAAAGGTTTTGTAGTTAAATGTTTTTTGCCTTTAGAGCCATCCCGCACAAACTGTATTGGGGGTTTGGAGGATACTGTCAAACCCTTGTTGGCACGAGCCACTGAGAGACTAATTACCTCGCGAATAACAGCGAGAACTTTGTCACATGGCGGTAAGTGTACCGTCCTTGATCTAAGGCCACCTTGCAGCCAGCTAGAATGTGTCTAGCTGTGCAAGGGGTATTGCTACAGAGGGGACAAGAACTATCCTCGGCAAAGCTCCAACGAGCGAGGTTACTGGGGTCTGGAAGTGTATGCTGAAAGGCATTCAAATAAAATTTCAACATCTCTGGCGTCCAGTCATAGAGCATTACCTTCCAGTGCATTGGAGGCGGAATGCAAAAGTCCCCAATTGTTGTCCAATCATTCTGGCATTGAAGGCCAATAGCATGAGCCATACTCTTGCTGTCGTAATCTCCCCGCAAAAGAGACTTCTTCAAGTCCACGTCGCTCGTGGTTGTACTGCCATACCCCAGACCAGTGCCATTCTGGCTGATTCCAGTAAGGAACTTTTTGTGGAAGTCTACGCGGGCTTGTAGATCATTTGAATTACTACGGCCACTTATTACGTGCTTCGATATTGCTGGATCTTTGGAATTGCACAGAATCTAATTTTTGGTTATTCTGGAGTTGGCGTAGAGCAGAGAGGGCAGTTTAAGCGCTAGCCCAAAATTTTGTTTGGACCTGAAGAGAGTCGAGGGGTCAGCTGGTTTGGCTAAGGACAGCCAGGATTTTAAACTAGCTGTCACCAGCGCATCTAGACGGGACAGTTGGGTTTTGGTAAAATCGTAAATAAGAAAGGGCCATGACAAATGTGACGTTAGATAATTGTCATAGATCCAGGCCTTACGAGGGCCAGAAATTAACAAGGCATCTATTTTCGCCAGGCAACTTTTGAAATGCTCTATAACATGATCGCCCGAGACGTCTTTTCCCTGATGGGTGATTTTTCTGCCGAGGAATTTGAAATGATTGTTTGGGTCTATAAGGGAGATATTAGAGCCCTTATAGACCAATTTGGGGTCATAGGATGTAAATTTTGTGCCCATGCGGGCGAGTCCAAGGCAAAAACATTTGGAGGGCTTCACTTTTATACAGCCTGACCAGTCGCAGAAAAGCTCCACTTTCTGTAATAGCAGGGAAAGCTGCTTGGGGCTTCTGGTTATGAAAGTTAGGTCGTCGGCAAAAGCGAGGCACGACGAGGTGTATTGGCCGTCTGTTTTAAAACGGTAGCCCCATGGACAACGGCGGCTGCAACGTCACCGAAACGTCGGGTGCTACAAATTTCACGCGGTAAATTCGTTTTCTATCCTATTTATAATGTCAAACAACCGCGATAGGAACACTATATATACCGATAAATGATTTGACGAGAAAACGTAAGTTAGAATCAAACTACCGACGGCCAAAATAACAATGACTCTAGGAAAGGATGCAACAGTATTTCAATCCGAAGTATATGTCATTAATATGTGCGTGAATGAAAACCCGAAACAGATATACAGCAAACAGACTGTAAACATATGCACAGACAGCCAAACGGCTTTAAAATCACTAAGCTGGAGGAGAGTCACATCAAAACCGGTCTGGGATACCCTCTGAATCCTCACAAATATGGTAATCCTCGCGTCCTTAAGAGTCTAAAATCTTACCGCGAGGCACTGGGTAGTGCCACCCAGCGGGCTATCCTCGCGCCCTTAGAACAGATTCGAAAGGATTTCTCCATCCTCCAGCCTGGTCACTTTTGGTCCACCTGGTCCTCCAGCCTGGTCATTATTCGAGGTCACTTGCGCGGCCTCTACCTGACGTTAGCGGTAATTCAAGTTCGAATTTATTGCGGACCGAGGCGTCCTTTGCCCTCGGATTGAGGCAGCAGATGCCCTGGCCAGGGAGGGATTTTCACACCCCTTCCTAAACCCAGGATCGGGCAAAGATTAACAGACTGTCTCCCAAAACTGGCCGCGAAAAAGTGGCAAGATTTAATGCTAAGGTATGAGTAGCTTTTCTGTACTTTGCCAGTCTTATTCGGGGTACCCATATAAAGGGCTCTCTAGACGACCAAGCATGCTTGTCAAGCTTCGCGTCGAGGGCTGGGAGGGGATCGTAAACCGCAGAAAATATGCAACTATTTTTTGGTAATATTTACAAAAAATGGCCAATGTTGTAGTTTATACCAGGGAGTCCGGTTAATTAGACGTAATTGATTGATGAATGACGTGATTCCCTGGTATAAACTACAAAATTAGGCATTTTTGGTAAATAATACAAAAAAATGCATCTTTCCTGCGGTTTACGATGCCCTCCCGGCCAGCGACGCGAAGCTTGACAAGCATGCTTGATCGTCTAGAGAGCCCTTAAGGGAGCTACCGCAGATATGGTGAGTGCGATTCGCGGCGCTCTCTTTTGAAAAAGGCAGCACCGCACAGTGAGCTAACACAGGCCGAAGAAGAAGAAGTACATTTAATCGGCAGCGACAGTTCGGCGCAGTGGCGTGGTAGTCCGAGTTGTCCTCAATTAGCATATTAAAAGAATAGCGCGCTCGGTGTACCGCGACGGACGCTGGGCGGGTTTGCGGTTGAAGCGTATAGGTTTCGGCCACACTGAAGCTCGAATGAGAACGAAACGCAGGACGGTTGGCCTTGAAAAACGAGGCGTAACTTCTGCGATCATGAAGCTATACTCTATCCGGGAAATCGATAATATTTATTCTGAAGTGTAAATGTATTTTCTTTTATATTTAATTATTTAATCAACACATTTTAAAGATATTTGTCCCTCTAATATTTATATCCATTAATAACTATTATACTTATACTATAATACTACATTCATTCATATAAAAAAATAACCCGGCCGATTCAAACATTACCATAGATTTATTCGGCTTTTGGTTTCGCAGTAAAAAGAAAGCACCCGGTAGTGACAAAACGAGACGGGGAGAGAGAAAGGCATCATTCATCTCTGATTAACATTAAGCCAAAATAATCTTATTTTGAATGGGTACAACATACGAAATCAAACCCTTTTGAATATTTAGGCATGAGTTTTTTTGAGGCGAATGGCCTCTTACAGCCAACCAGTGTTAATTTGTGAGTTTCCGGGTAGCTCAGCCACATTGAATTACACCACATAGTGATTAAAATTTGTAGGTTTGTTTGTAGGTAAATTTGTAGTGATTAAGATTGCATTGCAGTATGACAAAAGCATTAAAAACAACAACATGAAATAAGATAAAACTGTAAGGGACAAAGAAAAAGAGTTGTGTGGAAGAAAGGGTAAATTATTACTGGTGAGAGAAGAAATACGTTTTCAGAGGTAACTTAAACGCAGAGAGCGATTGTACGTCTCTGATTTGGAGGCAGCTGTTCCATAATTGAGCTGCATGGATAAAGAATGAGTAAGCGTAAAACAAAGTATTATGGATGCAAATGATGTATTATGACTTAGGCTAGGCGTAAACGAGCCTTCGAAAGAAAGGGTAAATTATAAATACGCCGAGTGGTGAGTGAGAGAGAGTAGCGTAGAAGGTAGCAAGTGGCGGCCACCGGACACGCGTTTGCGGCGAGTTCCTACAAAATGTATGAAAAAGCGTGTCAGCTACTTGTCGCTGGCCACTCGTAGCTGTAGCCGGTGGTTCGTTTGCGCCGAGTCTTAGTCATAGTGGGAGACCATGACTTCCTAGCAGGGTGACCTTATCTTTCAGATAAGATGGTGAGGTGGAAACGTTGAGCACATTATGCAAAATGGATGTGTACATACATATCTGCGATTCCGAATTGCCAGCTATTGCAAACTATTTCTAGAGGCCGGATAGTGATCATAAGTCCGCAGGTTAAGCATGAACCTCACCTATAATGTGACTGTTTGTTTGAAAAACTTTTTTGCACATACAATGTGGGACTTTATTGCACACGCAATATCTACAAGTGGCAATATCTTATGACCATACTGTCAGGGATTTTGTGATTGCCATTATCCTAATTAAAACGAAAAATACAGAGTCTCTAGAAATACAAAGTCTCTAAAAATACAAAGTCTCTCTGTCGATCACATTTTTATTTTAATCGCTGTATTTTCTAACCTTTTTGTTTTGTAAAACACGATTCTATTTTTTAGTATCAATATGCAGATTTTTGACAAAAACAGCGAATGTTCTGGACAAACCCATAAATAAGAAAGGATATGTCCTATTCTTTGAAAATTAAATTGCTCAATAACGCCCCAATTTTCCGAAATGAAATCTTAGGACAGTATTATAATGATATTAAACCGTGGTTTTCAGTGTGTCCGAATCTCCGCGTACCTACAGTCAAATTTTATAAGCGTCTGCGATAACATCGGCGGTTACACGTATCTACCTAGTTGATATTAATATAGAGAAACTGATGACGAATCGCCCGCAAAAGAAGTCATTGTGGCCGGCATTGTTGATGCGTATGTTTCCACAGTGTTAAATCGCTAGTTTGTTTGTTTCCACAACATTTCTAAAGAAATGAAAGAAAAGCTTCAAGGAGCATTAGCGTGAGCGACTGTCTTATATAATAAAGAATATTAAGCAAGCCCAATATTAGAGATACACATATTATAAGGATACAGTAGGCCAGGTTGTGCCTGAGATAGAGCTATCAGGAGGCGCGGTAATAGGCTAGGGAGAAGGTACAGCATACCCGTTTGCCATACAAATTTCAGTATGGCTAGTGGGTACGGTGGCATGGCCTGTTTATTTATATAATTATTAATTTTATTAGTTTCATTAATCATATTAATTTCATAAATCATTCAGTATATCGGCATCATGCGTACCATCTTTGCAGTATGCGGATGCAATTAATCATCATATCACAAAGATAAAAAGGATTAGGTATCGATCCCACAAAGAAACTCCACAACTTTAGTAATTATTAAATTATGCGTACCTACACGTTTCGTTGGGTGCCAGCAAATTCACGCGGTAAACTCTGTTTTATAAATGTTATAATCTGACGCTCGACGTAAGCGTGCAACCGACTAACCAGTGTACTCTTAAACGGGCCAAATATACAGTGGCCTCTTGGCCTATTATAAAAGATTAGAGAACAAACGTCAGATTAATGAAGCGATAATTATTTAGATGGGTATCAACGATCTGGTTATTTATCCATTCTTCTGCGATGTTCACACTATTCTCATGGAAGCATTTAGAAATAGAATATTAATTCTAAGCACCATTGCAGAAGGAGTAGCAATAAAATATTATATCTAACAAACTGGTACGAAACGCCTTAGCAGCAAAAAACGGGAAACTAGCAGAATAGCAAAATAAGCTAACATTGCGTTCCCGTTGTTGCTTGCATTGAGTTTGGGATCAAGGTATGGAAGCCCACAAAGGCGCGCTAAGCGCTTGCTCTTAGTAAATGAATATATTTCTGAATGTAATAGCATTATATGTAATGTAATGTAATGTAATGCTATTACATTCAAATGTAATAGCATTACATTCAGTCGCAAAAAGGAAAGCATCAATTTCAAATACCGCGTAAATGGCGAATATATCCCCGAAGTTCAGTGCATTCGAGATCTTGGGGTACAACTGGATCAAAAGCTGACGTTCGACCGACACATCAACAGTATTGTTAGCAAGGCGTTGAGGACTCTGGGTTTTTAAATAGAATATGTAAACCATTCTCGAACATTAACATTCTTAAACGCTTTACTTTTCCTATGTTCGTAGCACCTTAGAGTTCGCATCGCAGATTTGGAATCCGCAGTATGGCGTGTATAAAAATAGGGTGGAGGGCGTCCAAAGACGTTTTATTAGATACCTGGACTACCGTGAGCACTTGGGACTTAGAACTTACGAGAGCAGGCTGAACTATTTTAGTATGTGTTCACTGGAAGACCGCCGCACAGCGGCTGACATGACATTATTGCATAAAATAATACATAACAAAATTGATAGCCCTCATTTAGTAAAGAAACTGTCATTGTTGGTTCCGCCACGAAGGGTTCGCTCTCCTCGTACGTTCGAAATCCCTCGTGTGAGAACTAGTTACGCCTAAAACTATGTTATGCACCGCTTGATGACCACATATAATAGTCGATTCGAAGATATCGACATTTTTTACTTGAAGCAACCTAAATTCAGCGAGGCTGTCCTTAGCTTACTAGGCGTCTAGGAAGTGAGTAGGTATATGAGAAAATGAGTAATGCAAAGACTATAATTTGAATACCTATATCCTTTTCTACGTATATCCCATCCCTTCCCTTTCCTATGATTGCAATAGTTCGATTGTAATTGTAATTTATTTTAATTTAGAGCAATGCAACTTTTGGTTTACCTTATAAGAAAATAATGTAGGAAATAATTAATCGGCCAGCAAAACACTGTATTACGATAATAAGTTTAAATTATGAAGCGCTGTATGTTTCCCGAAAATAAAATAAATAAAATAAATATCAAGTTTTGATTTTATCACAAGTTTATTAAATTAACGCATTCATATAGGTGGGCCTATTGCCAAATAGCAATATCTACTGACCAAACCGCAATGGTTATTGTAAAAATTTGGTAGACGAAAGGACGAATAATAAATATTAAATCATAATCAAGTAAAGTAGTTATAAACGTTACGTTATATGTATATGTACATATATTCATAAGAGAGTCAATAAACTAAAAGTGATTGATAACAAAGGGAGTGGAGGGGATTAGGGACTAGGATTTACGGGGGGTAAATTTAAGTTGTGTTATGGTCATTTGTGACCACTTAGTTACTAAGTAAATGGAATTTCAGTTGTTTTTTAAACATGCCGAGCGTAGTTGATTAGCGTATCCAAAGAGGCAGAGAATTCCTGTTGGGAGCTACCTGTACTACAAAGGACTTGGCGAAAAGGGTCGAAGAATACTAAGGTATTGCCAACACAACGAGAGGACAGCTGTGAAAAGAGTTCGTCTAGATCGGGGGTTCCCAAACCTAATCGTATCACGCCTCCCCTGCTGCCGAAAGAAAAGGCTCACGCCCGCCCCCCCGTCATGTTATTAATTAACAAAATAAGTGTAAGAAAGTAATAAACATAAGGTTTATTTCTGGCTTATATTATATAATTACATAAAAGTGGCAAAAAACAAATCAATTAATGAGACGGTTATCGTTGCATATTTTTTATCAGATTGACAATTCTTGGTTGAATTGAATAAAAAAAAATGCACAGCGTAAATCTCCGACAATATCGAGTTTGTTTCTATACTTCGATGTAATTGCTACAACTGCATCAGTTGTAGCAATTGAAACGAAGTGTCTTTTCGCACAAATAGGTGCTTGAAAGAGATAAATACCAACGCATGGCTTGCTCTGCTATGGAGGGATAAACTTTGGTATTAATGCAGTATAGGAACCTCTTCTAGATTGTTGATTTTTTAACGTCACCAGACTATATTCACCACGCTAATTCCGAATCTACAATAATATTCATTCGGTCTCAATAAATAAGCGAGACATAGGCATTAAAAAAAGCGCCAAACCCATACATTTTGGTAGGTTAAGTTTTTTTTCATTTTAAACAATACATAAACACCTATTTGGCGGTAGGTTAGATTAGTTTTTTTTTCAAAACAACCTTAAAAACTGAATTTAAAAAAACTTGAAAAAAAACGAAATTTTACGCCTCCGAAGCTTTTTTCATTCACATTTAGCATTAGAATGATCGAATCTAGTAGTATTCCTTTATTTTTTCGATTTTTGAGAAAGGTTCCTATACTGCAATAATTCCTAAACTTTGATAAACTGGATCGAAAGCAATGTTTTATCCATGTTTTTAAAATCTTACTTTGCAGAACAAACATTTTTAATTTTCAAAGCTTGCTCTTGAAATCGTAGCGGAGTGCCATATTCTATTATAGATAAAAAGATATGTAGAAATATTAGGTAGGTATATAGACGTGGTGAATGGCACCTGTGGTACGATTAAATAGGCAGGTCGTGTCCGATATACTGTATCACTCAGGAGCCTGCGCCCCCCTTGAAATATTTTCACGCCCCTCACTTTGAAAATCACTGGTCAAGATAGTGGAGTTGGTTTCCGCGTAGGACACGGACAAGCAGGAGTAAGAATATGAAGATTTCTAGTGTCTCTAATGAGAAAGTACTCGATTTGTTTGAGGAAGGTGGAGATGTGACTATACTATTTTCAGCGTGAAGAAGAATCGTTTGTCTAGAAGTTCCTCGTTCGCTTCCTAATACGCTCCATACATGCCACCGTGGTGCGGGCAGAGTGATTGAGCGGGCGTCCAGCCCAGGGTTAGGAGAGGACTCTGTTCTGTTATCCGCGGGTGTCACGCTCTGAAAACGTTGCACTCCGAAAAGGAGCTCCAGTCGGCAATTAGCTGTGCAAAATTTCACGGCGCGTTTCGAAGGCGCAAACAGTATCTTTTGTTTTATTGAGCGGTAATTGCGGCGAGTATTAAGCGCGTCGCGAACGGACGTTGCCTCACCGGCAGATGCTATCGCGACGCTCGCTACTGCACCACGATGGCGCAACGCAACGCAGCCACTGTGGCACACCCAAGGGGGGTGAGAAGGGGGGGGGGGGTATCCCTTCTTAGAAGCAGAACGGGGCTATGCAGCTTGGACCTGATGCTCAGTTCGTGTGGTGGCTCAACTTCTATGCGGTAGCCTCCTCGAAGAGGAAAAACTACATTGAAATGCCTCGGTGTACTTTTAAAAAAAAAAAAAAAATTGTTGTGTGGGCTTTTCTAAAGTCTTTAGGAGCCTTGTAACACTGCGACCATTGCTGATCATCAGTGAACTATGCAGCTGTATCCTACTTTCTATGATAACTGGGGGTGTCTAACACAACGGGCGAGCCCGTCACGCCAGGGAGTTTTAACGGCATTAGGTCGTCTATCTCCCATGGAGAAAATATATTACCTAAATAAGCAGAATTCACCTAAAATAGAGTGATTCCCCGAAAATATAAAGATTTCACCTAATTTCTAGATGATACCTCTTATGACCCGATAATATCATTGTCAAATTGTACGATTTTTTATGGTCATCCATAAAAACCATGCTGTAGAATCGATAACTGCTGTGCCATTTTTTTCTATAGGGTATACCTGGTACGATAGAAACAAGGGTGCGATTAAAACAGTTAGACTAAACAATTACAAATCTGATGTTCTACGTCCAGGAGATTATTTGATGTGAGCCGCCACGAGACACTCCTGCCAAGCAAAAGTCACTCGTAGATGACAGTACACAGACCTAGCTCGTCTAAAGAGAAAACTGCCTTTGGTGACTTGTTCCTAGTTCTTTGGGGATCACTAAAATTCGGACTGAAACTAGGCCAATTATTTGATTAATTTAGGTGTTTTCTTGCTATTCCTCAATTATTATGTCACTACTAAACATTAAATTACTTAATTCCAACATTTTAAAATCTAGAATGCTTGAAAAAGATTTTGAAAAAACTATATAAGAAGTAAATCTAGTTTGACTGTTAACGGAAGGAAATCATCGGAAGTTACACAAGGGTCAGTGTGTATGAAAAATCTGCATACTCTTTCAAACAAAAACTTGATCTCAACCATATTACTTTTACCAGCCTAATAATATTTTTTGTTGAAAAACAGCTAATTACATTTTAACTTTTTCATGCTTAAGTCATATTTTGAAAGGTCCAAAATAACTGTTAAATGTTCCAAACGGAACATTTAAACGTGGTTCTGGGTCTCATTATTATACTAATATATTACATACATATATTGTATAGTAGAAATGCAACTAAATCAACTAAAAAGTAGTTAGATTTTATAAAATGTTTGTATTGTCCCTGGCCTATACTGCGTCAAAATATTTTGTTTGCAAGTTATATTTAAAGCGAGTCAAAAAGGGGCAAGTGCCCGAGCGACCCAGGTTCAGTCATACATGTATATATTATGTAGTTTAGGATCCGCCTGCATGATTTCTATGTTTATTTTACGGACAATGGAAACCAGAGGCCTCCGTTTATTAACAAGAGTTAGAATAAAGCTAAGCTATACTTACTTTCAGATGAATAGTTTCTGAGTTGACCACATACCTAATAAACATATTGGTATGTGATCACGCAGTTTAGGCGAAGCGTATCGCGCCCGCAAGCATTGGCGAGTAAAAAAACCACTTCTACGCCAATAAAACATAGCGTAAAATTGCAATATTAAAAAATAGTATTTTCTTGAGAAAGAGAAAATTCTGTTTTAATGTTGTATGGTCGCATTTTTAAATTTCAAGTAAAATCAATTGAAAAGCAAATTGGATTAGGATAAAATTAGGATAAAAACGAATCTTCCCTGTCCATTCTACCCTGGAAAACGGCGGTTGTAACATCGCCGAACGTCGGGTCCTACAAACTTAACGCGGTAAATTCTTCAACTCGGTAAATTCACTAACGCGGTAAATTCACAAACTCATGCTCTTCTTTTGGCACCTTGACTTCTGTTTGACAACAACAAATTTGTTTACATTTGCATGAACAAATGTCGAAAAGAACTCTGATCAGCAGATAATCTTTTTAAAGATTTGATAAGGTTTTGCAGTTCAAATGTTAAGAATTTTAGATGAATGACTCTTTTGTGTATAACCGTAAAAAGAGACTATTTTCTCCAAATATCGTCTAGCTTTTGGGACAAAAGCTCAGCAATTTGTAAAAATGATGGTCCTTTAATAGTATTTGTCGTAACTTTAAGCTGTAATATACTCCATTCATAACATTTCATGACATCTTCGTATGTCGGAAATACATTGTCCTTAATATCTTCTACGCTCCCAAATATAGGGCATTGGTTTCTTTTTTTCAAGTTTCCATAGTAATCTAACAGTTATTAAAGAGAAAATACTGTAACGAATGTTAAACGCTCACTTTCGACTAGTCTCCCAAAGTTACAAAACAAAATTATTTGTAAACATTGGAGGGCTTAATAACTCTTTGCCACTTAATAGCAACACAATAAAATGAGTTTAGTTTGCAAAGTTATATTTCAAGTGGTTAAAATGTCGTTACTTAACACCACTATTTTATACGTTTGAATTTAACTTGGGGATCGATGCGCGGGCTGCTACACTAAAAAACAGGTTTCTAATTGACCTAATAAGACAACACATTTTCACTAATACAAATGGATTTAAGAATTTTAAAAAAATCGACCCACCCTGCTATAGTCACTTTTCCGTGGCAGGGTTAAATGACGGTATTAGGAATATTTTTTCAAAATATTCTTGGATAGAATCAAAAACTATTTGAAAACAACTATCTGCGACGTGCTCAAGATGCAATTACTCTGAAATAATAGGGGTTGAATAAAGTTTAATACAACACCCTTTTCAAGTAAAGACGAGAACGGCATTTTGCTACAATTGAACCATTGTCCACTCTTAATTGTTTTCCAAACCACGAAAATTGTAGAAATGTAAAATAAAGTTTTACGACTTCGCCAATGCATGAACAACCCCTAGAAAAAAAAAGGATTGGGTGTACCATCAACTTTTTCGAATTTCGAACTAACGAATCCGTGCTTATTTTGTGCTTATTTTGCTCGACGACTTATGTATTCACAAGAGTGTATAATTAAAAAATAAAATTTAGTCCGGCTAGCCAATTTACGTCTCTTTATGTGATAAAAATTTGGTAATATAACAGACGAAGGTAGAAATCATGTAGTGGGATCTCGTACTATCACTTTGGCGCACCGGCAGCACCGGAAGCGAATTCTCCGCCGTTGAGTGATTTTCAATAAAAGGACCGTTGATTATTACGGGCGATATGTCGCGGACGCGCTCAGCCGGAAGCTGGCGATTTCCCCCCTCCCCGCCCCCATTATCCCCCCCCCCCAAGTCCACACCGTGTGGAAGCCAATAAAAGCGAGTCCGGTCGTTGACATCTCCTTCGGATATCATTAAATATTCTCTTAATTAGGACTGCTCAGCTGCACAACACGATGCCAGTCTGGCTAGGTTATCCTGCTGTGATAATCAAATCAAATGTCTTTATTGATACTTAATATTATGCAAGGTTGCAAACTATTTTTCAAATATGATGGTTGATACTCAGTCTACTAGGAATTCCTGTTGCGGAAGGAGTAACCTTGAGGTTTTCCTATAAGTTGGTCTATTGTTTTGGGGGAATAAGTCACACAGTTTGACCGATGTGCAGTACAGAAACTAACTCTTTTCGAGCGCCGAGTGCGCGGGAGCGTCGTCTTGGTATTCGGTCGCTTGCTTCTCATAGCAGTAAGCATTTGGTAACATACTGTTTGACATCAAGGCTCCTTTCATTTCGTACAACGTCAACACAAGATAAACACGAGCCACACAACAATCTGACACAAAATACGATGCTCAAGTTAAAAAAATGCTTTCAACATTTTTCCTGCGCTTGTTCTTTTTCAAACAGCCAAACGGTCTATTGACGCTTCGATTCTGGATCATTCTAGTGGGTTTAAGATTCGTCCTCAAATGTCACGGCACTATTTCAGACGTGTCCTCGGCGTGGTTGCGCGGTATATCAAGCGAATTCATATGTGAGAATATATAAACATACCTTTCGTTATATTCAGCCGGACCTGCTCCTTTTCCCACGAAGCAAATGAAGCCTTCAGCGCTTCTGTCATCTTTTTGTTCGTGCCCGGTGTGAGAGGGGGCACTTGTGCCGGGATGTCTAATAAAATAAACAAAAAATCATTAGAAAATTATACTAACAATAGGCCATGGAAAATATTGACATTTAAATTTCTGTGTTTTTATAGCCAATATTATAATATAGCATAATTATCAGCTATTTGACTAAATTGTGCTTCATTGAATATGTGTTGATAGATATATTAGAAATTGTTATTAAAATATAAATAACATTGTAAACACAAGAAAAAACACAGAAATTTAAAATTAAAGTCTCGCGAGTTTAAAATCTTACAGCCTATATTACAGTAAATATTATGAATAGCATATTGTTCGAAGTTGTTCAATCGGTCATACAATTATAAAACGAGTACATACGATAATACTATGTCATCGACGTCGATAATAATTTTAAAGTATCTGCAAATACATATATTACAATTTATTAGTAATAAAACTTCCTAAAAATATATAACAATGTCAAATAAGAATAGGGCATAAGAAAGAAGAGGATGTTTAGGGACATTTTGAGTATTCCTTAATATAATTCAACCATTTACTATTTTAGAGATGATTATTTTAGGCTTGTATTAGAAAATTCAGATTGTATGAATGTAATATAGAATTATGTAGCTTCATAGGCGCTTGACAGATTTAAAATATTGAAAAAAAGGATTGTATAGGTCGTTCCCCATCATTACTATCAATAGCTTTACAGCTCATTGTCTGTCTTGGCTTTGTCAAAAATATTCTTCCATTCGACCCTATTCTGAGCTGAAGATTCCCTTTAGGTATTTTATAAATGCTTATTAATCGTATCCCGCGAGTTAAAAGGACTATATATTACTGTACTCCCCGCAATTTAAGTAGTTAAAGGTAAAACTCTATTTAATTAATTTTGGTAGTTAACTCATTGACGCTGAGCAGCTAGTGACATAAACACTATTGAAGAGAGCACAATGTCGCGCCCGCCTCTAATTTAGGACCAAAGGTTAAATAAAATGACTCTTCTATGCGGCAAGCCTTTTGCGGCGGCCATTCGTTTGACACTACTTATTCGTACAGTTTGATAAATTGTCATTATAGTCTGACCAGCTAATCGTGACAGTGGGGTTAGCGATTTTCCAAGCTGTAGTCAGACGGATCGGACGGATCAAGCACGTCAAGCATGTACATATGTTGTTGTCGCTAGTAATTATTGAGACGAGGATTCGAAGTTCCTAACAGTTCTAAAGGTATAGGGACTAACTAGAAATGTCAACTACAATGGATGAACCCGTCACCCGAACCCGAACCCGCCAAGTTGTAACGATTAGTCGTTCTGTCTCCCTGAAGTGATCGTAGAAGGCTTGGACAAAACAGTCCACCGTCAAGCCCCGCCACATGCCCGTAAGAGACCATCGCCTTAACCGCGAGATAGCCAGGAGTGTTACCCAGCGGGCTTACACTTACGCCCTTACTTCCAATTGCGACCAGATTACTCCAGTCTCTCGATTGTTTCCGAGTTCGAGGTCCTCTCCCTTACGAAGCGGCGAAACGGTGTGTACCGAATCTATAGCGGACCGCGGCATCTTTTGCCCGGCTGGTCACCCAGGATCGGGTAGCCGATGGTCGTTTCAAGAGCAGTTGCCGTAAGGTCCGCAACCACCACCGCTCTATAGGGAACAGTACTGCTTCCAGACGCCCCCGACTATTAGTCAGAGTGCACGCACAGTCGATTGGCTTACGCCGCACGGTGCGCAGACCGTCCAGGAGCGCCGGAAGGTTGATTTCTAGGGGAAACTAGCCCTAAGGCCAGAGTCCTGCCCGAGCTCGCACTTCATGCGTGGAGGCCGCCGGATGGGTGTTGACCCGTGAGTGTGACCAACCCTGAACAGAATGGGTCTTCGTCGCCAACTCAGCAAGGGCCCATTAGCTCTCAGGGACTAACAGAAAAAGGTGGAGCTGGGTTCGCTCTTTCAACGTGAGCAGCTATGTTTTTGATTTTCTCCTAATTTATCTTTAGGGTCATACAAACGGTCCGGTGGCATAGTGGGTACATCGCCTGATCTTACATTGTAAGGTTCCGGGTTCGATAAAATTACCGGAATTGCATTTCGATTCTGTCGATCGAACGCTATAACAAGACATATACTTACACATGTTACACCCACACATACATCGTAGTAGTAAGCACACTTCATAGTGGTTGGTTGTAAGATATTGTCGTATCATAATAAACCCACCCATTGTGAAAATTCACGTGAAAAAGTAGAAACAAACAAAGAAATGAGGGTTTGTGGAGAGCGTGCAATGATTTCAATATCATCAGCATAATCCGCAAATAGTTGTACCGATTTATTAAAGGATGAAGAAAGGTCTATAATCCATGATCATTGCCTCGGCGAGCTTTTTAAGATCCATGATTTTGAACCCCAGGATTTCGTGCACCCTTGCGGTCCTAAAAAAGTCCCGTTCTACTTGATTTATACTTAATTTATATATGAAGCAATAAAATCTCTGGTTATCCTTGCCCATAAATTGACTTCAAGCCTAGTTATAATTATAGCTAATTTATATTCCTCTTAATCTGCAAGCAACTTCCGATAATTTTATAAGGATTCATTATCGCGAGAAAGGCGTTGCTGAATGATGCATATCGCATGTGTGTGAGTATGTCCGTTCACATATTATTACAGCACAAACTAGATCCAGGCTGGTTCGCTTCTATGCAAATAAAACCAAATGAAGTGCGCCAGAGACGCACACACAAGTGCAAAAACTCGTATGGCCGGACTATAATCTGCCACTATTGCAAACACAAGCCATGGGGGGCAATTCCACACGGCACAAGTTCAGGAATATTTGGAAAGCGGCCTAAAACTACAAACCTAGAAATCACAAGTAAATTCGCTTCATTATTCCAGACAGTGTTGAATGCTAACACCAGATGCAGGATACAAACAGGGATTGTTGGGAACGAAAAAGCTGAATTGTTGGCTAAAAATGGAGCCCTTCGAGCAATGATAGGTCCAGAACCGTTCTGTGGCGTACAACAGAAGCGGTTTAATGAACAGGAGAGACGACAGGCTACCCAATATTTAACTCTGCCCCTTGGCATAGTGGCTAGGCCGCCTGATCTTACGTTGTTACAGGTTCGATACCCAGCTGTGTCGACATTTTTCGTTGGGATTAATTAACGAAATTGCATTTCGATGGATAACAATCACAAAACACACACGTACACACATGTTACAAACACACAACATATAAACACTTTATTGTAGGGTTGGTTAAAAGAGATTGCACCAATTATGCGAATTAACTACATAATTACTATGTATGTATTTTCTAATAGAAGTGTCTAGTTTCATTGCGAAATATTTAATAACTATTATCTTATTTTAATTTAAAATCAAATAGTTAAAAACTATACCATTTTGGTTTTAAAAATGAATTGATTGTTTCGTTTTAATGGACTTAGTGATGTATGCGATAAACAGGCTGCTGTATAATGTTTTTATTTGTAACATTTTGTGTTATCTATAATATGTTTACGGTACGCATTATACATGTACCAATATGCATGCACTAAAGATAAATAAAAAATAAATAAAACAGCATTTTTGTATAGTAAGACATACATTTATCGGTCATTAATTTATTATCGGGAACATTTACCTGCATTTTATCCAACAGCTGGGAAACAGAAATTGAGTTTTTAATATTACTAAGATTATCTCATGAATTTTCCTTTGTTTTATTTTTTCTCTGTCTTTTAGTTTTAAGTCTATTCTATTTGTCTAACTCTACTTAAAAGGTTATTTGTCTAACTCTATAATGTTAAATTTTAATGCTGATTTTATAATGGAATTGAGATTTATTTTTTTGAAGACCACATTTGAAGCAATGTAGTTTTATGAGCATTATACTAAAGCTTTTAAATAATTTATTGTATTATTACAGCCCTGTCCGTCCGAGAAGGGGTTAGTTCCAGTTAGGTAACTATCGAATAAGCCTGAGGTTAAGGTTTTACCATTCGGTTAATATTATTTTTGTAAGCAAAATCAATGTTATTTAGAAATTGATTCTTAAACAAAAAAAATAAATCTCTAAACAGCTTTTGGAGGTTTCTGCTAATCATCTACTTAGGTGTTGGTGTTGCGTACAGCATGGCTTGATATAACAAACCGGTGAATCGCACACATACTCATACACACTCACGGCTCTCAATGTCCGGATGTGCAGCGCAAAAGGTGGTGTGGGTGCACTTATAGCCATATGTCCAAAGACCTGCTGCAAACACCTGCTCGCCTGTTTGACAGTCAGTCGGTAGGATGACCAAGAGATACCTAGCCCCGTCTGACAAAAAGTACTGACATCCATACCTCAAAAAAAATGATACGCAAAAAGGGTGTTTGGCACCCGTTTTAGGTTATGCTGTGTATTTTAATTTTAATTTCGACTTTATTATTTTATCCCTCTTATACAGCAATGTAATATCGCAGAAAAATTACGGCATTCTCTATCCATCTCTACAAAATTCGTGTCCATCTATCTCTACGAACGTTTTTTTAAATTGTTAAAACGTTACCGCTTGCATTTTTGGTTACCCTATTGTGGAAGCTTTTCTATAGATCGACAAATGTTGCCTGTTCGCAAACTAGTATCAATGGATTTAGTACCATTATTCTGATTATGGGATCTAATATCTTCCGCTATTGATTTTATATGACGGAGAGTAGGGTAGGCTGGAGACAATTGAAATAAGGGGAACATTTGGAACATTAGAAGAATTAGTTGGTGTAAGGCATCACAAGTCACCCGTCACATCTTCAGTCACATACCAGACAGTAGCTTCTCTTAGAACAAAATTGAAATCAAATCAAATACGTCACGATTCGTAAGGGCTAGGATATGGTCGCCAGATGTCCCGCTACGCGGCCCACGCAAATGTACAACATTATAAGTTACAATTATTTTTTAGACCAACTATTTTATTTATTAAATGTTTTTTTTTTACATAGATGGCAGTGTATAAATGGATGCTGTCACTACACACTGAGAACATATGGACTCAGTGCGTAGAAACATATGGACGTGGGCTTCTTAAATAGCGATATTCCTAGCTGCTAGCAAGAACACGGTTTCTTAAGGATGCTACGCCATGCTCGTTAATGTATGAAGCATAATGATGTAAGACCATTGCCGGCGTGTCAAATTTCGTTGCCGAATTTGCGTTTCTAGCAGTTATATATGCACTGTATGTCTGGAGATTCAGGTCGGGACGTCGAATTATTGCGAGCGACCGTTTTAAAACTTCCACATATTCCACATAGAGAATTCCCGATGAATTTGCGGCTTTTAAAAAAATATTTGCAAAACGTTGCTCTATTTCGTAAAGGATGACAACGCATATGCATAGACAAAGTGACCCAGATCACGTGTACACGAGACACCGTTGTACCAACCGCTACGAAATACAAACGGAAAACAGAGGAAGCTTCAGTCTACATAGTTCTATAGTTGTCCAAGCGATGGTTCCACTTGTTTCTTCTACAGAAAAACAGTCACGGAAATTATTGAAACCTTTGTGTATCTGTAGGTGTGATACGTTTAAGGATGTAGTATCAAACATACCATGTCAAAAAAAAAACTAAACAATTATTATTATAACAGTGCAACCGGATTCATTTTCTATCTAGCTTTTAAGTCCAATTTAGGTGTATATAATTATATTGGCTAGTAAATCTGCAGCGCCGTATTATATCATTCAGATCGTTACTGCCAAGCGATAAGTGCCCGCTCTAAAGGTACTGATTTTATTATCCTATCGTATTATAGAATCTTCGTTACACAAATCAATTTCAGCTCGCATGAAACAATCCATAATATATAATTATTGTATATTAAAAACGCATTCAGATGGTGACGTTAATGGAACAGACTCTTAGATGCGAAGCAAGCTGGTGGCAAATAGCGCGCACCGACCCCTCGGTGTATTTAACTTGAAAAGTTGGCTAAGAGTTAAGGACTAAAAATATACAACTGCAATTGCGTCCAGGAACGGAATTATTACTAGGTACTTGTGTAGTATTAATAATAAACAACTAGGAAATGTTAATATATTAAATACTTCAGTTAGTGCAAACAAGCAATCAGTAGCTAAAATCTATTAATTAAGCAATCTGATTTAAGATAATATAATTAATTTTATATTTTTAGGATATAGGAGAGTTTATCATCTATTACTATTTTTTTTATTATAGTCACTTTCCCACACATTTTTTAGTATAAAACATATTAAAATATAATGTATTGTAGTATATAGCACAATATAATATAAATATACACTTAAACATCTACATAATAAATTCTCATACACGTACATAAATTCACACATACAAAGGCACACACTCACACCCTCCTATCATCTCCGTGACTCTCCTAGCAAACATACACATAAGCACATAATTCTCAAGTCATATTTATTATGTTTTGTATTAATAAATGGGCACAAATATACTAAAATTCACTTGAATTAAAATAAATATACATTTGTAATTCACGGGAAATGCATAACCGGTTATATATTTCAGAATGTATAAAATTTTGTAATCTTTTATACTGTGCTGAGCTATACTGTGTGTTTTCCTTATTAAATAAAATAAACGTCATGCTGGCATTTATGTCATACTGTGTGTTTTCCTAATTAAATATAATAAATTTAAAAAACGGGGAGAAATATAATTTTACCTGTCGTAATGCTAAGAAGGATATTGCTTAACTAATTTTGTTGCACTCGTAAATCTGTGTATTAGACTATGTTTACGTAAGAAAGCCAGGTATCGTCAAATTATGATAGGGTTACAAAATACCATTTTTTACTATTTTCGCCTAGAAAATGATAGAGAGGATACGGTGGGGTATTGGTCTATTGGAGGCGCGAAAGCAAATGTTTCTGTAACAACTTTTTAAAAGTGAGCAACGCCTGCAAGAGTGTGTGAGCCGAATCCACAAATAAGCAGAATGGGGCGTAAAAGAGTACGGTAGAAAATATTAAATTGCGTATTTTGTGTAATCACAGGAACTCTCCCCTTAGGCATTCGTGTTATGTGCTGTTAAACGATTCCCGGTATTTATTTGATAGAGCAGTGCCTATGTCTGTAACGTCTTAGACTATTCAACCTCCATAGTGTTATGGAAATACATTTATTTATTTATTTATTTAATGCCTGTATACATAAAAAGTAATTACAATGTCACTGAAGCAAATTCAAGAACACAGCTCAAGTAACAAATGACGCTATGCACATCTAACGGGGTTTCTAAGGCCTGTATATAGATGCACAATTTTGTGTAAAACATAACGTAATAGTAAGCAGATTAATATTATTCGGAAAAAGGGAAAAAATAGGCCTTCACAGTTTTATATTATTAAACATTAAATATAATATTTATATGTAGATATAAATAACAAATAGGTATATACCACACATTGTATTATATAATATATAAACTTCATTAATTCATATAATAAATAAAGTATATACATAAATAGAAAATACACATACATGGCTAAAAAACTTTCTTTTTTTTTGCTCCTCAGATTATAGTTTTCAGAATTTTATTTTCCATACGCAGGTATCCAATTTCTGTTAGCCATATGTTTATTTTAAATTTAAACCTATCAATATTTGCAATTTTTTCAACTTGTCGTCGATGCTGTTATTTATTTTTGGTACCATAAAATACATTGGACTTTGTGCAAGGGTAGTCTTTGCCAGGGAATACATGTAGTTAGTAAATGCGGCCACTCTTGTTGCAAGAGCTAGCTGACTTTTTTCCCAATTCTGTGGGTGTTTTTAGAAGAAAACCAGAATTTGTTTTTACTAAAATATTTAAAAAAAAATGATTCTCGTTTATAATTTCAAAGCAGTGGCATATTATATTTTATTTAGATCGTTTCTGACTAATCAAAGAAACATTTGCATTTAATCATGAGCCGATATACGGACAGCAAGGCAGGTGTATGCCGCGTAAGGCTATTACTAGTTAAGGCGACGATGTAGGTAAATTTCGAAAATTACATTTTTTGGCAATTTTTGAACAGTCATACTGAAATAACTGATGATGTTAGCCAACAAAAAAAAATTATCGTAACTCACAGTACCTTTCTTAAGTAGATAGCTATTTCAGATTTTTTTTTAAGTATTGGAAAATTGAGGAAAATAATTAAATCTGGGAGCTATACAGGAAATTTTCATTTTAGAGCATTTTTTGAAACGTGCCTCACACTAAACTGCACGATCAAGAAACTCAAAAAAAATACTACGGCATTTTAACAATAGTTGTAAAGAGGAATGCTTTCGCATAAATTTAAAAAAATAAGTTTTTCTTGTTAAAAAAAATTATATAAAAAGTGTAACTTTCATCCATATTCACTGTTAAATATTACTTATTACTGTGTGTTTTTTTCAAGTTTGTTTTTTTTTACATAAACTATGTACAATAAACTTGTAGTACTGACGATTATTTTTTTCAAATAAAATATCAGTATATTTTAAAAATAATATTTTGCAGAGCCCGTTTATATTATTTTTGTCATACAATGAGATGAGCGCGCTCTTCTCGCGACGACGCGCTGGCATTCAAAATGCCGCAAGCGACATTGGGTCAATATGGTTCTTATGTGGGGATCAATTACTGATTCAAATGGCATAACAGCCAACCTTTTATAATGAAATGTTATTGGCTCTTAGAAACGTGGTTCATTTCGGCTTCGAAGGCCGACATATGCGGTTGCGTTCGCGACGCTCTGTTTCATGACTTATTATTACCAAATTGACATTTCGATGGATTGGAGATGTGAAGTAAAAAAATATCGGTTTTAGATGGCTATTTCACCGTGTAAATGAAAGAGGTTTAAAAACATGATAAATCATATGTTGAAAAATAGAAACAATAATAAGTAAAATAATATTTAATATTTATTTATTTTTTTTTAAAATTTACAATATTACTTTTTTTTTATAAAAAGTGTTCATTTATTTGATAACAATGTTTCTTTATGTATAAAAACAAAAAAAAAATATACATATCGGTAGGTTTTGAACCTACGACCGGTGTGATCTTATGCGAGTTTAAAACAAGTGCGCCACTTCAGCTTGCTTCCCGCGAGTCAAAATGTGTCATATATAAGGGGACAGTAAATAATGCCAATACATTTGCGTTAGAGCCATATGACAGAGCTATACACCATGTATAAATATAATATACTATTAGGCTACAATTCTGACCGTTCTAATATAGAAAACCGTCAGATAGGCAGAATTGTAATTTAAAAAACAAAACGTAGGTATCTACTTTTTAAAAGCTTTTATTCAACTTGTACCTAATGTCTGTGAAAAAAAAAACTAAAAATGCGAAGAAATATTACATCAGCAGTAGCTTATAATAAATGTCAAAACTTTTCAATTGATGAGAAAATTAATTGCCTGTATAATGACATTTTGAACGCCCCGATAGATGCATTTGGAAACCATGATAAATGTAGAAGTTTTTAAAATTGTTTGTCGGAAAATGAAACACTGGATGCAATGAGTTGTTTGATGGGTGACATTATTTGGGAAAGAATACGTTACATAACTTAAAACGTAGGTAGCAATACATGCAAGAAGCCTAATTCATGATGTAGATAGTAATGTTCTCGAAAGGTTTAACGGCATCATTGCAAAATTTATTGGTGGTAAGAGGACAAATTACATCCAAAAGCAGTCTTACCAAGCGCGATGTAATGCGGCAGTTATATCATTTAATACAAAACAGCCACTCTCAAGATTACATAAAAAATATATAGGCAAAAGTCCCTCTGGCAGGATATCAAAAGTGGAATAAAGAAGACAGAGGCATTTAAGTAAATCCATTCTTTATAAAAGAAATAAAAGCAGAAAGTTTTTTTGAAAAAAAAAACAATAATTCGCATTATGGAGACCATTGCAACCAACCCGATGTTCCGTCAGAAATATTCGAAAAAAGCAAAGCTCTGTTATTTCAAGAATTGGAAAATAGAAAAATGATCGATTGCGAATTGAAAAACTTACGGTTATTCAAGGTGAAAGCAGCGAGTGGTTGGAATTACGAAGAAAAATGGTAACTGCGTCTAACTTTGGCAAAATTGTCAATAGTTAAACAACACACAAAATGCGCCAATTTAGTTAAATCCATGACTGAAAATGGGATTTGAGCAACGTAGCATCAATTTGCCATGGAAAAGAAAATGAAACAACTGCACTAGAATGAAAAATATGTCTAGAAAAAGTGGAAATTCAGCAATGTGGATTATTCATTGACCCTAAATTTCCATTTTTGGGAGCTTCTCCAGATGGAATATCTGATGATTATATTTTTGAAGTCAAATTTCCCATTACAGCGCATAGAATCTGGTTAACGGAAGCGACAAGAAAAAGAAAAGTGACATTTTGGAAACAGAAAGATGGAAAACTTGAAATCAGCATCAAACATCACTGGTACGTTCAAGTTCAAGGACAGGTCCATATATAATTTCTTTTTATTTATTTATTTTTTATTTTATTTCTGGAAAAATACAGCGCATACAATATACATACGTGTGCATAAATGTAGAAAAAAAAGAAAAACATTACGCCTATAATCGTTTATTACACATTTGGATTTCAGCATATTACACTTAAAAATTAATTATAAAATAAACAAAGTTCATATTAAATATAAAAAATATATAGAAAACCGATGGGAGAGGTAGGGAATTGGAAGTGATTAGGAAGAAGGAGTTAGACGATGGTATGTGTATATGTATATAGATATAAATAAAGATATAGATAGGTCGTATAGTGGATATATAAATACAGATATTTATTGATGTTTATAGGTATTTATAGATATATAATAAATATTTATAGATATTTATAAATATTTGTGGTAGCTACTGATATGTTGTATATATATCCTTCTAGCCGTGTTCGGCCACAGCGACTGCATTGTAGATTCTAGTGACTTCTTTAGTCTTCTCAGAGTCCACTGTTCGGAAGCAGTCAAGTGCGCAGGCTATATTATAGTGCACAGGTGGGCGCGCGACCACGGGTGCACTCTCTCTTCCTCCCTCTTCTGAACCCGATGGAACGGAGACAGTTACGACCAGAGAAAAGTTTGGATGCAGATAAAATAAAATAAATCAATTAATCGCTAACGCAGCAATGACTGTCATTGTTAAATTTTTACTCAATATTGCAGAGCTATTTTTTCGGATTTAGTTCGTTTTTCACACTGTCATTTATGAAATTGGTAGTTATGGCTTGTGGTGATGTTTGAGTTTTTTCTGGAGCTATTGTAGAGATGACCGGTGACTTATTGGTAGTTGTTGTAGTAGGCGGTGATATAGAAGATGCATTATTGGATTTATCCTGGTTTCCTGATGATCTCGTGTTGTTGCTCATGGGGCTGTGTTGAATACAGCATACAGTCTCTTGTTCCGACATTATACAAAATTGTGATAGTTTCCCTTTTGGCAAATCCCCCTCAGTTTTTGGACAATTTTTCGCCGGTAGACATACTCCTAAAACGCTATTTATTTCACATGACTCTTCACGGCAGTGTATATGCCAGGTCCCTTGGCACTTCCGCAAGGGCTCTTTCCAATACTGGTAACGGTGATTATGTTGAAAAGGCATTGGTTGTCAGCTATCGCCACTTGCAGAGGTCCACCACTATCGCCTCCACAAGAGTCTCGTAATCCTTCTAAGCTGCCAGCGCACAATTGATCGTCCTTATACCTTGCGGTAACCTCCTTCTGAGAGTCTTTGCATATAGTCTTCGAAAGGTGGCTGGTCAATCAAATCCACCACCACCTTCAGTAAGTCCTCCGATGTATCTTCAGCAAAGTCGATCTGCCTTCAGCCAGTAACTACAGCTCCCTTGTTTTCGATGGTCGACTTTTCCATAGACACGCTGGTCGAATATTTAAAGTGAACAGCTCAGACCGATCAGATCCTTCGGGACGCGTCCCGTGTTAACCGCGAGTTAATCCAGACTATAGAATTGCACTATAATCACTAAAATTTATTATTTAATTATTATTTAGAGGGGAGAAAATTTTAAAATATGTTGACACTTAGAATTTAAATTTCGAATTTTATTTTGTTGTATAGAAAGTATATAACTAATTACTATAGGTATTAACAAGCTCGTTAGGTGCAATTGATTTGAATAATTCTTTAACGAACGTCGGTTGGTTGAGGTTGAAAATGTCGATGGTGGAGAAACAAGAGTCGTACGTGCATATCAGCCCATAAGCGATGGAATGTTTCCCGTAGTTGGTATTGGCACGAGATACCTCAAACGTGCGTGAATTGCGAATTAATCGCTGAGGAACGAAAAAACGTAAGTTTTCAACAAGGTATGAACTATCTGTGGTATTGTGGATAACTTTAAAGAAAGTGTGCTGGAAAGAAACTGTAACTGGAACGATACATATAACTGGAAAGGAAGTGTGCCTATTTACATTTTGGTCTGGTAAAAACGATCTCCTCAAAACCGAATATATACAGACGAATGATTTGATTTGGACAAATGTCATGGAAAAAACTTGTTTGTTTTTATATGGACTGTGTATTACCTGAAATTATCGATCCAGGAGTATGAAGGAATATGGATTTAAGGGAGCCTGAATACACTTTGAAAGAAGCAAATAAAAGAAACGACACGATAAAACGAAAGAAATCGGTTCCTCTCCCTTGTCCAACGCTTAAGCGGTAGTTAGTTTTCAGTGATTCCATCACAAAGTGAGCAAAGAACTCACAGAGAATGTACTTGCCAATAACACTCCAAAGCAAAGCACAAGCAATATAGAGCTACCGAAAAGTACACGATATTCCAAATCTGTGCTGAGTACAGATCTAATTAATAATGATGAACAGGCTTTTGAAAATGTATTATCATTTGATGAATTTTAATTACAAAAGTCGGCGCACCACTACAAAACGACACTGTCAAGGCTACAAAAAGGAAGTCTCAAATGTACTGCGCAATTTTAAAGTATTTATTCGTCTCTTTACATCTAATATGTATGTATCTACTCAGAAATAACAGACTACTTTGCCAACCAGAAATGTCTTCATGATTTTTTGTCTTAATGATTTTATATTTTAATTAATAATTATTTATTTTTAATGATGTGTATTTCTTTAAAGTTTACAATGATGTGCTTACAGTATCTAAAAATAAATTATATTACTTTTTAATTAAATATTTTTTTAATGATAATGTACAAGGCGATGGGTGTCGTTATGTCCTCCTCAAAGAACTATTATACCGCGAATAAATAGTTCGATACACAATGTTGTTTTTTAATTCGATTCTAAATGTTTTTTCTGCCAAAAAATACTATCAAAAACTGTCACTACAACTATCAAAAAAATACTAAAGCTGTATCTCACGGTACATGAATTGCGATTTATGTCATTTAAAAGCCCTTGGAAAACTGTATCCAAAACAGTTAACGGCATTTCTCCAATTGTCATCTATCACCATTTAAAATAATTTTAAAATGTCGAAAATTAATTACTGACAGGTGACTCTTCTTAATACAGTTTTTCAGGGGATTTCAAATGACATATCGCAAATGAAATTCTGTAAGATATGGCTTCTGTCAATTTTTGACAGTGATAGTTTGGTTTAACAGTTGACAGCCAAAATCTAATGGGCGCATTCCAGGGTGATACTATCCCTATGTTCCAAATTTCAACTCAATCGGTTCAACGGCTCGGCAGTTATCGTGAGAGATTACATACAGGCAAACAGACATACATTTCTCTGAAAATGGTCTTAATCATCTTGGTGGACCTCAAAATGGACATCTCTATCGTTATCTAAACATTTTTTTCCGCACGATCACAACACCTTCCCTACCAGTGGCAGCCGGGAAAGTAATATAATGTTCAAGTTTAGATGATGATAAAGCGTAGCCTTCTTCACCAGCGTAGGTACATGACACTTGCATAATCCCAAAATATAAATCCCA
Organism: Micropterix aruncella; assembly: GCA_944548615.1. Lineage (NCBI taxonomy): Eukaryota > Metazoa > Arthropoda > Insecta > Lepidoptera > Micropterigidae > Micropterix > Micropterix aruncella. The sequence continues at coordinate 62,420,360 of OX155980.1, read as the reverse complement.
TTGCAATAGTGTATACCTAGTGTGTTTAGTCCAGACATCGATAGCGAGTGAATATCGCTGCGAGATGAGTCAACATAATAAACACCTGCCCCGTCGCGAGGGGAGGGGGTAAGTAGGCGGGGCTTAAAAACTCAGATACGGTTTATTTTTTAAGTAGTACGTCGCCTTAAAAGGTAAAAATTAACATAGCCAAGCGATCTGCTCTCCGTTCAATAAACCTCCAGGTCATGTACAACACACCAATCCACCGATTTTATTATCGTATACGTATAATCAACGTTACACAACCAAGCCGATACAAACATGAATGAAAGACTATTAATAATCATAAAGCGGTGATCGGTGAGTCGGAATGCCATTGGGACTTGGAGACGTATTACGGACCCTCTGACTTTATAGATGCAGCGTAAAACAACCTAAGAGTATATAGGGCCGATTGCTTTCTCAATGCCTCCTACTTTCAACTGTAAGTTACTAGTAAATATTATAGCCTGTGCCGGTTGCGAATAATTCGGTCTGTCTAAAAACAACGATTGACCGAATATTTAATTTTATCACCTACACCAAGTCTATACTCGCTTATGTCAATCACGATATTCTTCTAGATAAAAGGAATTGTACGGCTTTAGGTTGTACGGCTCAAATTATGAAGACAAAGAAAATCACTCCCAAAAATTATTACATGTAGTGTACCTCAAGGTTCTTTTCTGGGTCTGCTATTATTTATTATTTTTACAAATGATGTGGGTAATGCAATCCCCTTAGAATATAATACGTTACTATACGTATATGTCAGTGACTATATATTTCAAGGGGTGGCTTGTGATGAAGTACGACATAATGCGTATTAAAACAGCCAGCTTACGTAAGAGAAACAGCACACATAGCAGAATCATGAACGCATGGAAATCGACTCGGCATTAAATCCTATATTGATTTTCAAGTTGTCTTCCAGAAAATCCAAAATGAGAATATTAAGTCAGTCAATAGACACAGATTAATCGATCGTGCGGGCAAATCTGCCATCCCAGGATGTTATAAAGATCTTGTCATCTTTTCATCCTGAGATGAGTCGTGAAGTCTCAGGGACGTATCTATCTACTGATCTAGTTACGCCACTGACCAGCAGAGTCCTACCTCAATCGGTGAGGGCACTGGCAAGCAAGTATTGTTATTAAGAAATCTATTAAAAAAAACAAAGATAGGGCGGTTAATAGATCTCTCAATCAAAAATCCTAATAAGTCAAATCTAGAGAAAAAGAGATTGAGGAAGACCGCAACAGTTAATTAACACATTAACGGGCTATGCAAACAGTTAAAACATCGCGAAGATGTTTGTTTACATACAAAGTACTGTAAACATAATCCGTGACGATCCGGGAAATCGTTAAAAAATATACGATGTAGGCGGAGCGTCAGGTGGTAATGTGTTTGCTATACAGATTTTATTTATGTTGAACTAAGAAAAGTAACAAACAAAAATTAAAATGAGAGCGTTTTCAAAAGGTCACTTTGAAAGATTTATCTGGCCGTCAATCGATCTGCCCTCTTTGCGAAGCTAAAATAGGTGTACCGCAAGAATCTATACTGGGCCCGGTCCTATTTCCACTATATACTCGAACTTAAGACAAAGCTGCAAATTTCAAAAATTGTTGCTATGATCTATATACCGTCGACACCCAACTGATATATCCCATAGACACGAATTGTACTTTTTTTGCAGTCACTCTAATCCATGCGCATCTTGGGTGATATCCATCTTGGTCAAATAAATATGGCTACAAACCAACCCTAAAAAGTCATGTTTTACGATTATAGGCTCAAAATCGGCCAGGACCTATATTTACAAACTATGGATCTCTTCCAGTAATCGTGAACAGTTCGCCAATACCGATAGATTATTTACTACGACTAACAACCTAGGTATCATCCTCTTTGATGCAAATTTAAGATTTGAGGAACATATCAGCTGAAGCGTTGAATGGAAATTACCTTTACAATAATTGCAATTACAAATTATGCTTTAAAACCCAAGTCAAAAAAGATTAGGGCTATTTGAAAAGTGAATCTATTACGATGATGTCCTCAAAATAAAAGACGACTTTTCTATCGAGAGCAGCACTGGACAACGAATCCATTAATTGCTGTTGCGTTCCTGGTTGCTGTTATGCATTTGAACCACCAAACGCGACGGCCTTGAATTGATATAATTCTCGATCACGTACACCAAATGCTGTCTAATCCTTTGAATCTTCGCCAAGTGCTAATGTCTGTAATCTGCTAATCTGTATGTCCAGTGGTAATGTCTGTAATCTGCTAACCAAGTGCTAATGTCTGAAAATAATCTGGCAATATGCTACGCTGTGATCGATCAAACGAAGATAATGCGCATTGTTGAAACTTTCTAATATCTCTGAGATATCAGGATATCTGTAACAAACAAACTTTCGCAAACCATTCTTAGGCCTTGATTAAAAGATCGTCAAATATATTGCGAGTTCCGAATCGCTTGTAACGCTGAATGGTCTAGAAAGAGAAGAAAATGATTTCACTGTACGGTGTCTGGTTCTATGGTAACACGAGCGTGAAACAGTGGTTGTAATAGACGTAACGTATCTCGGTTACGGTATCAGATACGATATTATGAGTATCTCACTACGACTATTTGGGATGTAGTCTGACACTCGGTCCTCGCTTGAATAACAATGTGGATTATTTAAATAACTTATAGTTAGAACAAACGAATGAGTAGGCAACCCTTATACATATATTTAATATTTAGGAGCACCTGCCTTTTTAATAAAGAACGGTAAACGTAAATCTATCAATAAATCTATTAACCAGTATACTAGCAACTTAAAGCCGATACAGGTAGTAGGAGGATGAGAATCTACATAGGCTGTAAAGGTAGTAATTAGTAATTGTTGTTCTAGTGTCTATCTTTATCTTCCGAACCATCAACATCCAAAAGGCCGTAACGGACAGGAATATGGCGAAGGCGATCCTCCGGCGCCTCAAAACAGGAAACGCCCAAAAGATAAGATAATCCCTAGCATTGAAAGCTTGGTCCTCTAGGTTGGGGATTGGATTCTAGAGGATACAAACAACTTCACGTCTAAAAGTCACTGTATATACCTAAAACATTGCGAACGCTCACAGGTGAAGACTATGAATACTTACAGAATAGATCTGGAGTAGGATTATGGATAACCTGAAGAGCATCACATAGTCGGACGTCTGAAACTGCGATGGCTAGATTCTATGGTAAAGACCCAAATTCACTTGAAGTGAACGATTGCGGAAACAAAACTCATGAAATGGTGGAATTGAAGAAGATTCTTGACGAAACCAAGGCCTACAAAGGGTTGTTGAGCCAATGATGATGATATTATGGCCTACAGCTGAGGAAATCAAGTTTTGTTGTTCGAAATGCAAAAAAGCAATATATTTATTATCAGTTATAACATATAGAGGTTGGACTTGAGACTATGCCTTTCAAAGGTAGCTAATCAGCTAAGTTACAAAGATTTTGAATTTACATTGTATTAATTCTTAAATAAATAAATAAATAATTTTAATAAATTGATACATATCGATTTCTGTCGGAAAAATATTAATCTTTAATATAAAGTGAACAACTTCAAACATGAAAATTTTTAGCACTGTACAGATATCCGCAACACAAAATAAAATGCATCGAAGTTGCTATTTAGTATGTACCAACAACTCCGAGCGATCAAATTGCACGTCAGTGCACGCACACCACGAGCATTTGCTTCGCGCTCTCCGCGATCCGTGAATATTGTCGCTTTTTTTGAATGAACACAAAGGTCTTGGTATTGGTGCACGAAGCGTTGTTCATAGTTAAAAACATAAAATATTTTCATGCTTATAGAAGCATATAAATTACTGCCAGTATTAACTATGAGGTCTGAAACAAGAATGTTTTGAAATATGACCTTTGCGGTGAATTTGCTGAGTTATAATGAAAGCTTGATCCAACTCCATGTTGCAACAAGTGCTTGCGGTAAACTATATGTTGTGTTGTTGACATCTGCATGCGGCTTGAGACGGGGATTCATTCAAAGATTCTAAAACATCGACGACCTAGTCCAAGACTAAATAAATCAGCTGAATGAATTTCCGTGTTTAAAAATCAGGGCATAAGAAGTAAAAGCACCAATGTCCGAACATTATTCGGAGATTGGCACTTCTACACTGTGCAAGTAAAACCATGTGATAACAAGCTACAAAAATAAAATAAAATCTTACCTTTAGGCCTCGTAAATGCTTTCATCATGGTTTTTATTCCCATGCCTGCAGGAAGTGCTATCGTCTCTATGTACATTTGAGAATTGTAAAAGTTATTTTCTTAAAGAAACAGTTTTTAACTCCGCGGTACACTCGAACAGATACAGAATCGCGCACTTACAAATATAATTTTATAAACTAATTTAAAATATTAATATCACAATAGTAATCTTTTTGCTTTCAGTACGAATCATTGGCAGCGTCTTGCAGGGATGTCATTCGGACGTATCGTCGCTCGCGATGTTTGTTTGACTGTTGGATCGCAGTTGGATAGTCGTTTACCGTCGTTCTTTTGCAGATCCATTATATAATGTGAGGACGACACCACCTGCATAGCGGGTGGGTGTGATACGTCCTTAATGATGCAGCAACCTAGTTAACAACGAAAAACAAAAAAAAATATATCAATTTTATTACATAACTACGGGCATATCGATAGTCATCCACTCACTTCAAATTATCTAAATATTTCATCAATGAAGATGATATCGTATTAATGGCCAGCAGCGTGGAAGAACTCCAGCTTCTCATTGACAATGTTTCAAGAGTAGGACGTGACAAGTATGAGTAGAAGATGAACACCACAAATACCAAAAACTAGACAGTTAGTTAAGTAGACTTTAGATATTAGTAAAGCATGAGAAAAGAAAATTTAGTTTTTACTAAGAAATTTCTATTATCTACTTAGTGGGTAACCCTAAATTGAGATATCAACTTAAAAGATTTAGATTTCAGACGTTGTTTAGACAAAAAAATCCTGTCAAGTACTGAACATCTGACAATTACATATAGGCACAATCCTAATATACTACCATGGAAACGATATAGAGACAATAATGGCTATAGCAAAAATCAACTACACAAAAAAGCGCGACCGATAAACGGCGACCAAACTGTACCCGACTTACAGACAACTTCGGCATTATAAACGGCAATTTCGGCATTGTAAAACGCCAAATTACGCAGTGAATGACAGTGAAAACTTTCAGAAGCTAGTCTCACATTCCCATTCATTTCAAACATTTGTCGCCAAGCGTAACCCATGTATTCTCAAAGTGATTAAGTCGAGGAAGAAAGTTGTAAATGAATTGAAACCTATGAGTGAACACATTTTTCATTAGAAATCAGTGAAATTTCAGAAATTTCCTGAAAAATCAATGAAGTCAGAAAGATTTTTAAGTCTTTCAGAGGATTCGTCAATTTGTGGAGTTGGAAATTGACACTGGGATACGTCACTTTCAAAATCGTAATCAACTCATTTGCCAATTGCCATTTTGGCTGTAATAAATACTTCTCCGCATATAAGACCAGCTCGTAAGACCCAGAAGACTATTAAATAAATCTTTAATCGCTTGAAATTTTATAGATCTTTATGTAACTTTATTTTAATTATTTATTTATTTTATTTATCCCTAGTATTACATGATTAAATTTCCTATAGTATATTTTACATGATTTAGTCGTACATACAAAATGTAGGACCCTAGAAATTTACTAAAGGTGCGGCTTCGGCGGGATTTTATCACCTCACTAGGCAGAGCCTGTATTGAGGTGATATTTAGTACTGCGTTCATCTGTCGGGTGTATAGGAAATTTCTGTAATCTTGGGAAATCCTACAAATGTATATTGTATACTATTATAGTATATATATATTACACAAAAACAATATTTATTAAATTAAATGAGATATAATATATATGGGAGATATATGAATACAGTTATGAGGCTAATGAGATAATAATAACAATAATAAGTAATATAAATCATCTGTGCACCTATTTAATAACGTTAGTTACTAACGACTCACAGTGCTCCCTCGTCGAGTGTAACAACCATAATGTTACCAGTCTTTTGTAGTGAGCGTCACTATTCGTATAATATTTATAGTTGAAATATTTGTACCTTATAATCTGTATATATACCTTATAATCTGATTAAGCGATGTGATGTGTTGGTGCTTCCGCATATATCCTCTATTAAGCAGAGCTTTAATAAATCGGGAAATCATATTTTTTGCCTAAGAGAATGCGGCTCGAGACAGTCGATAGCCTGAATCTCAGAAGAAGAATGCGATATTCTTCGAGTTCCTAGCAAAATCAGGTGCGAAATTCGTGTTTGCGTCATTAAAATTGCGTGCAATCATCCAAGCGGCCCACATGTGGGCAAATCAGGGGGCGACACGAGTCCTTAATTTAACACACAAAGTGAGGGGGCACTCGAGCCAATAACAATAACAGAGCTCTCGTTCTGGCAGGATTCATTCATCCCTAAGAGAATTAACCGCACTTAAAACCCGCAGGACTCTCGCAAGCAGTCCACTTGTCAATTTAGGGCGATCGAACGCTGATTCGCTGCTATATTGTTTATATACATATATTAAAACAGACGCTGACCGATGTCCTAAGCAAAAAGATCGAGGCATCCAAAACAATCCTATGCAATCAGAATATAAAATAGAAAAAGGAATACACATTCCCAGGGTTTGCAAATGAGGTGGGCCCACCTTCATAACATTCTCTTCTGTACATGTATGTATCATATAGAATAACACATGATCCAAAAGTGCAGGTCGTTAGAGATGCGCAGCATAACATATCTCTAGGTCAGCAGTGTTAATTCAAGGTTCACGATGTTTCCGATGATTCAACTGAAATAAAACGGATTCTTGCCGCGTGGAACTAGACGATAGTTTTACAGACGTTTAGACAAAGTTACATTTGCTGTCCTCGCGGGGACAAGGAGAGTGATATTATCATGTACATTGCGTGTCGGCGCTCTGCGTTTACTGGGTGTTAGGGTAGGGTGGGTAGTTCAAGATCTACCGCCGCGACGCCAGCTGGCGAATATCGTAACGATTAATATTTTGGCGCGAATTTTGAAAATCGTCTGTGCGAACCTTCTGGTCAAATCGACGTGTCCTGATAAACATTCCTGTTAGTCGAATTTGAATTTTGAAAATCGTCTGTGCGAACCTTCTGGTCAAATCGACGTGTCCTGATTAACATTTCAGTCGGCGATGAGATTTTCTTAATTAGTGGGTTCCATGCGAGGGAAAGTTTAAAACCTTCGTCTAAATTGATGTTTGGTGATCTTGCGATTTAGATTGCTTCCCTGATAATTCGCGAGATTATGAAACTACAACCAATAGCTCGTTCTACTGTCCAAGATGTGCTCGCGGATTGCCGATTTTTTTCGCTGGACGTTTTTCACCGCTTTAACACAGTATACCTGTGGCTTTAGTGTGTTCTGTTACTTCAGTTATAATAGGGACATTCGTTTATCTGACCTAAGACAGCCCACAGTTACACTCAAATGTGTAAATACCAGGGATTTTCAATGACAGTACATCGTCCACGGGCCACTTATGAACGTCAAGTGAGATAATCGGCAATCTGCGAGAACATATTGAATAATGGAACGAACCACTGGACGCAGTTGCAGAAGTGCCTACATGCCAATACATCTCTCCGTCTGAGAGAAGGATTCCGACAGGTCTTTCTGCACTCCTATAAAGACTGGGTTATAGTTAAAATAAGATAGATTAAGTCTGTCCTCGCCAAGGGAAGATTTTTTTCACCGCTAGCCGTTGACACCCCTCTCGATAGACCGAGTAGATGGAAGTGAACTTCTGAATAACGGCTCCTCATTTATTAGGGTCACCCTTCGTATAAAGCACGAAAGGACTGGTTTCGGCGAGCCAATAAAAATAGACATTGCCCAAAAGTGGGTGGTGCCAAATCCTCATTTCGAGCCGCTTATCTTCAAATAACACAAATGATGTAAGGTGAGAGATAACGGGTCTGACTCCCTTTAAAAAAATGTATTCACTGATTCCGTTCAGCGTCTTAGAGTATGTATGTATATTATTTACTGCATATTATGTATGTAACGCACAAGCAAGGCTTACCCTAATAGGTAGAGCTACTGTAACGGATTTGAGAGTCGACGAAAGAGACAAGACATCAGGGCATACATATATAAATTCAACTATAAATGGTGTACAAACGCTATGTAAAGATCTGGTCACTTGAACATCACAACCTTGAACTTTTCTATCAATTTGAACCTGGAGAACTTCGATTTGAGTAGAAACTTTAAATTCATGTAAATTTTAATGGTGTTTAAATAATGGTGTTAAAATAGTAAACTGTACTGGTGTTATCTATTGCGACTGCTGCGGTCTGGCTAAAGTTAGGGATAATTTGTACGGTTAAAAGTTCGTAATTAAAAACCCAAATTTGGGCATTGAGTATTTTGACAGTATGTATTTTCTCAGTTCTCTTAGCTCTTGATAGTTGGCGTTCTTTTGTTGACTATTATATCATTGTGAATTTTTCTTCTGACTATTGATAATTAAGTATTATTATAATTACCAATTTGTTACTATTCATATTTTTTTATTATTTTTATTACTGTCTATATGATAATTTGTAAAATTACCAAATAATTCTGATGATTATTAGTACTATTGTCCGTCTAAGAATTAGTATAATTATCGAAGAATTTCGACTGAAAATAACGTAAAATTTTGTTTATCTATCTATCTATATATATAAAACAAAGTCGGCTTTGTTCGAACACTTATAACTCGAGAACGGCTGGACCAATTTTCATGGTTTTTGATTTGTTGTATTTGTCTTCGTCCCGAATAGCAGAATAACTATTGAAAACATTGGAAAATTAACGAAAAAATAAAATAAAAGAGAAAACATTTTCCACACAAAATTTTCACGGGTTTAGTAACTGTCAAACATTTAATGTTCATCCCTTCGATACGGTAAACTCTCCCCTCAAATTAAATAAAGTATTTAAATAAAGGTTTCGAATCGACAAGATATATCTACAATATTCGGACCATAATTATTACATAGTTTAATTCAATCATGTCATGCTGACACGCGATTGATATACCTACTTATTTTTTGTACTTTTATATTTCTTTTTGTGCTATTATCTTAATAAAGTAGTGAACTTAATATTTATGTTGTATTCATTGTATTATATCCATAAAATCATAAATTAAGTTCAGCTAATCTGTAACACGACATTCATTGAACGTTAGGCGGTACGAAGTTCGCCGGGTCAGCTAGTTATATATAAACAAGAAAATCGCGCTTGAATGTTCAATCTTCATATTAATACACTTTATACCGTTGGAACCTGTAGGTACATATTCTACTTTATTTTTTTAAAATTGACTCTACCAAGTGTAGGAGCTCTTATCAACTGGTTTATTAGTAAAATTGAAACCTCTGAAATGTGGGTCTTACGAAGAATTCTACGTATAAGCTGGGTTGATAGAGTCAGGAATGAAGATACTTTAAAGCTTTTGAGCAAGAAAATAAACATATGGAGGAGGTTGAAGACCCGCTAACTTGAATACATCGCTCATGTTATGCGTCATTCCGAAAGATACAAAATTATTTATCTAATAATTCAATGCAAAATAGCCGGGAGAAGAGGTCCGAGAAAAGGAAAATAGGAAGAAGGAAAAGGTTTTGCATCTACATGACTGGTTTCAGAAATCTACCACATCGTAGATTTCCGGAACCAGTCCCGTAGATTCAAAACCTAGATATTTTCCTTTTCCGAAGCTACAGATAATAAAGTTGTTATAGTCAAAACGATAGCTAATGGACATGGCACCGAAAGAAGACGAAGAAGAGACATATATTTATCATTCAAAATTGTTGATGTTAATTTTCGTTTGTAAAACGGTAAATCCATGGCTAAGGACCTAATATTAAATACTGTGCAGTCTGTGACCGCTCTCGCCGCTGCTGGTAAATTATATGGAATTGTTGAGGCGTCGCTGCTCGCGATCGCGTAACAAAAGCGACATAAAGTGATTTGACCTTTTGGCTTCAGTCCCCTGTTGACCTCCCTCCTCGATGCGAGCCCCCCGCCCCATCGCCCCCGCACTAAACGCGACATAGCCGTCTGCGCCACACTAACTCGATATTATGACACATCGATACTTTGCCTTAAACAGTGACAGACAAAAGACAGTTCCCGTGAGGCAGTCGTAGTCGATTATGATATGGATATGTATCAATGTAAACAAACGTTTATATTGCAATATGTTATATGCAGCGAGATATCCATAGATGAAAATCCATAAAAATGCTCAAAAGGGCTTTTTTATCATAATAATCATATAAATATAATAAATAACATCTTTTCTGACAGTTATTCATTGTGGCAAACGTAATGAAGGATCAAACGGTTTCTTCAAAAGTCACATTAGAATGCTACGAGGTGCTAGATACGTCTCACAAACGGACAGTCACTATGATATTATGTGTTTGTTTGTGTCTACTCTTTATTGTGAAACTTACAATGGGCGGTTTTTTATCATACGACAATCTATTACAACCAACCCTACTATGATATGTTTATATGTATGTGTGCGTGCAACATGTGTGTAATTGTGTGTCTTGTTATTGCATTTGATGGAGAGAATTGAAATGCAATTCCGTTAATTTTATTCCAACTGAAAATGGTGACCCACCTTACAATGTAAGATCAGGCGAACTAACCTAGTGGTTAGTACGACCCTGTGGCACAGTTGTCACAGGGCCGTGTGGATGAAGAGACACAGCGGAGTACACGGCAATGAAAAAGCGAAGAAGCTAACGAGAAAGCGTTCAGCAGACTCGTTGTCATAGCTGAGCCACTGGCAACTAGAGCTGTCAAATAGACGGACGAACCTGTCACCTCAGGTAGTTTTACGACATTAGATCGCTCTCCCGTGAGGGGAGCGTATAAGACTTGGGACAAAAACAGTCCATCGTCTAGTTACGCCACTCGCCCGTAAGAAGCCAACGCCTTACCGCGAGATAGTTTAATCAAGTAATTTATAATTAAAAATACGTGTGGCACTCGGGGACTGCCGCGGTAAAGCTATTGCATAGCATTTTTAACAACTTATTCAACTATAATTATTTATTTATTTTAATTTTTCTGATATCAGATAACTGCGCTCTATCGGAAAACGTTAAAATTATTCCGAATCATTTGCGGTCTTCCGATAGAGCGCCGCGCACGAATTTTTTATTCGATAAAGCAAAAAAACCGGATTATTCGAAAAAATCGTAGATAAAAAGATAGATAATTAAATTATCTTTAAAATGGTGCAGGTTTCATAATAATTCGCCAGATAGTATTTGCGTAGTAGTCGTTTTTGTGTTCGGTTAGACCTAATTTCACAAATTAATTACACTATGTAATATAAACAAAATCTAAAATATTCAAAGCTAAGAATATTAGGAAAATGTTTTTGTTTACCATATATTTTTTTCGAATCGTAAGCAGTCCTCGTTTAGACGTAATTATCAGTTTAAAATCATTAATTTTCGTTAAGAAATTTCTTCATTCGGTCGCCGCGCTGGCCTAGGCCCGCGATAAAAGCTATGCAATAGCTTAAAAAAATTTACTTAAAACATAGTTTCCAAATTAAAAGAAGGAAGCATAGAGGAATAAAATATAAAAAGGATCTTCCCTATTACCCATAACCATACTGTGAAACGGCTACAATAAAGAGCTGTTTATTGTGTTCTTAGATTATGAAAGTCTTTGAATCTGTAGAAATATGGCTATCATAATTGTACTAACAAGTTACCAAGTAGCTAGTAGATACATCACTTGTATACATAATGAAGCCACATGCAAAGTAGCTCAATAAAAGAGTAGAAACCATAGCAATATGTTGAAGTGTAAGTCAAGGTAACAAGATTTCTTGTAATCTATTATGGGATAACATATTTAAACTGCTCAATTAAGAGAAGAAAGCTAAATGTTAGGATTTATTTATCACAATGTAGATTTGAAGATGACATCGCCATTTTCTTTGAATCTGTCCACAACCTAAAAAGATCTAGATAAGGTTATTGAGATGGTCGGACCAAACATTTACCCTTTCAATACAAACGTCCTCTATAAAACCCTAAAATTACTTACTTTATATTTATTATCTATTTAAATTTATTTATAAGTACTTATTACAATGGTTACGACTAATTATACCAAACAAGTTCAAGAATCAAAAATAAACAGTTCAAAGAAACCGTATTATTCAATTGTTTTCTTTGCTCTTCTCTAAATTCTTCGTTACAACTAAAATACTAGCTTATCTTTGGTTGAATGAAATGCTCTGCTCTTAGTTTGTAGTTCCCCCTGTAGCTGTTTCTTCTTTGTATTTTGTGGTAGTCATATCGATAATATCGTTATCGACTCATCGATGTTTTCTTACGGCTGCATCTCTTACAGACGGTCGGAGACGACAGATAATGCATAGTCTCAAAAACGGACATAACAGCTTAATTAATATAGTATTATCCTACTATATGCCAGTACGTCTGCCAGTTGTCTTAAATATCTATCTGATAATAATAATATTATACTGCATTAAGAAGTCCGGACTAACCAATGGTATCATGATATAACGTATGAATATATGACAGATACAATGTAAGTATTTTACAATTGGGAATGTTTAGGTATATATTTGTTCATATACTCAATGTAATACCAGTCAGCTCGCGGAAAACCAATATCTTAAGTCAAAAATATCAGCATCCCTATCTAGATACGGGCGGTATTGCTAAGTTAGGTATTCGGTTCTCCTGCACGTTTTATAATAATGATTACCGAATATTATGGCCCTCTGCTGCAAATTTTATAGTTCGTAATAAACAAATAAATTAAAATAAAATAAAATAAATATCAGATTAGGCGTGAAAGAATAATAATAATAATAAAAATTCTTTATTGACCACAACGGGTACAAATGGCGGGCTTAGTGCAATAAACAGCAATTACCTCCAGCCAACCAGCAGGTAGTAGGTAATTACGTTTGTTCGTGGCAGAACATTTTTTAAAAATTTTTCATTGACTTCAAAGAATACATATACATACACATACATACACATACACATACATATATACATACAATACATAAAGTGCATAATAATATAAATGATACATAATATCCATATTATAGATATACCTACATAATAAAAAAAAAACAAAAAAATATATACGTAGGATCAGCTTATATTATTTGAGAGAAGTGGTCGAGAACTGGATGCAACTTCTACATAGCGGATTGAACTTCTACAAGTGTTTAAAAGTATGTTGCTGGAAAATCAATTATAACAAAATAGTAGTATTTATTGTCGTATTGTTTAAAATATTTATGTAATCTCTATTTATTGGGGATTATTTATTTATTTATATACTTATGTAATAGTTTTTAGTATTATTTATTATTTTCATTACTGAAAATAATTATAAACTGTGTATTTATAATAATATTGATTACTTAACTAAATAAGTATAAAAATATCTATGGTACTTTTTAAAAGATTTTCAGGTGGCTTCTGAAAACTAGGTCATTTGATTTTATTTATTTATTTCAAATATTATTCAGGAGCTTTACTGACATTACCGATCCGCCCTAGAATATTAAATCTAGTGCATAATAGTCCATAATAAGTGATTAAAGTAAGTAAGCTAATGATGTCAAAAAAAAAACAAAAACTAAGTAAAACAAACTACATATTTAATAAAAATGAGATAGCTGTGAGTGGCCTTTTTAGCTGTGATATACAAAAATGACTATCTCAGTGGGCAAGGAATAAGGAAGGACTATAACCCTCACCATTGGTGTAATTACAGTAATATTTGTACGATGGTATGGTACATTAAACAATAGATGCGATCCGGGTACCCACAATCTTACAACGTTTGTCGTTTGATTACTTATACCTTGTCGAGCTCTATTGTAAACGGCATGTATTTTTTCATATGTTATATTTCATTTTATTTTACTGGAAATAAATAAATAACTTCAAGATATTGGTTAAATTTTAATGAAATCATAAAATAATCATAATAAAACACCGGCTGTGGTGAGGATCAGGCACTTTAAAGAAGAAGACCGTCCGACAATGGAGGCTGGTTATTTATGGGTAGAAAAAACCGTACAATTCAATGTTTGCTCGCCGTTGTTGTGTCAATATGTTCGGCCGATAGGACATAATGCGTTGTTTGAGCAAAGGTTTCTTTTTAAACCGTTTTTTCTTCGTTTTCAAATAGATAAAGTGTTGCCTCTCGCGGACGCGTCATACCCGCTTGTGCTTCGAAAGTCGGAACGACAAGTGGGACGTATCAATCCGGGGGAAGCGGACGTTGGCTCCGCCGATTGTTGGGTCTTGAGCCGATAAAGCTACGGTCTGTCACTCTTCGGAATAGTCAGCAGAGAGTAGCGAGGAGTGCTTTCTCTTCTTCTGGTGCCACGTCCACTATTTAAGATTGGCTATTATATGTTGGCCATTTTATATTATATATATATATATATATATATATATATATATATATATATATATATATATATATATATATATATATATATATATATATATATATATATATATATATATATATATATATATATATATATATATATATATATATATATATATATATATATATATATATATATATATATATATATATATATATATATATATATATATATATATATATATATATATATATATATATATATATATATATATATATATATATATATATATATATATATATATATATATATATATATATATATATATATATATATATATATATATATATATATATATATATATATATATATATATATATTATATAATGGCCTATTGACATTGGTCATTAAAAAAATACTAAGAACTGCCGTTCAAAACAAGGATGTAGTATATTCCTGAGAGCATTCCCAAATATTATGGAGCTAAAATGTTCCTTTTCTTCTACGACCTCTTCTTCCGGCTAGTTTGGATCTTTCATGATGATACTTATTTTTGTAACTAATAGTTTGTACTTCAATTTATTTTATAATTATTTTTTACTACTTTTATTATTTAATGATTTTTCTGATGGCATGCCTAGTTATGAGTGACGCAAAATCATTTTGTAAAAATATTTTTCTTTTTTTGTAAATAAATAAATTAAAAAAAAATACATTACATGAGCGAAGTATATGAGTTCTCCGATCTTGCCATCCCATATAACTAACTGTATTGGAATATATAGCAACTTAGAAGACTAATCTTCAGGCGTAAGTTGATGTTTCTACCACTATTTCTATTTCTACCACCTATTTCATCTTAAAAATTCCGTTCTGGATTTTTCAATGCGGATTTTTATCTCCTTCTTCATATCCCACTTGTCGTTTAAATGGCGATTAAGGTCAATAATGCTATCAGTCTTCTCCAGTCAAATTCCGTAAGCTAAAGCTGTAGGTGTGTATACGGGGATTTCGCAGACTATCGTATTTTTAATGCAAACCCATGGGACATGAAGAACGTCATCGACAAAGGTGCCAAGCGGGGTGGGAACTACCTCTCTAGCATTGTCGAGGGTACTTCCGCCCCTCTTGACACCGAAGGCACTCTTTCAGTTCTCCTCGGTTCTTTGTGTCCATCGGATCGGAATGACAATGACGATCCCCACCACGCGCAGCTGCGGCGGCTTATTGCCGTAGACTCGCGCGTACCTGATCTGTCAGAGGTAACAGCGGACGAGGTCGGCACCATCATCGGGTCGCTATCGCGCAGAAAGGCACCGGGGATAAACAACTTTACGTCTGATATAGTGAAGCGGGTGTGGGAATTCGCAAGATGGGAGGTGACTGTCCTGATGCAGAAATGCATTAGGGACGGTCATTTCCCATTATGCTGGAAGGCTGGCCTCTTGCGGGTGATTCCCAAAGGTAACGACAAGCCGCGCTCGGATCCGAAAGCGTACAGGCCCATCACGCTCCTTCCCATAATGGGTAAGGTGCTCGAAGTGCTTGTGCGCGAACGGCTGGAGAGGACTCTGTCTCCCCAGAACGAGCGTCAGTTTGGCTTTACCCGAGGGAAAAGCACGGAGGACGCCATCCTGTTTGCAAAAAACTGGGTCCGCAACTACGACGGCCGCTACGTGGTAGGCGTATTTTTGGATATCTCCGGTGCATTCGACAACGCGTGGTGGCCGATGCTTATATGCAAGCTTCGCGCCCGCCTGTGCCCGAACAATTTGTTGAAAGTAGTGAGGAGCTACTTTTCAGACAGATCTGTCACTCTGAGGTACGGCCCGACCAGCGTCACCAAAACCCCGACCATGGGCTGTCCACAGGGGTCAGTGTTGGGTCCTAGCCTTTGGAACATTCTCTTTGATGATTTCCTCGGTCTACCTTACCCGGAGGGGTGCACCGTCAGCGCTTATGCAGACGACGCTCTTCTCCTGGTGGGCGGCAGGAGTCGCGCAGAGGTCGAGAGAAGGGTGGCTGACTCGCTGGACCTGATCCTCGGATGGGGTCAGCGAAACAGACTCACCTTCTCTCCGACGAAAACTCAGGCGCTTCTCCTGAAGGGACATCTTAAGCGGAACCCTGTCATCAGGATGAACGGTCGCCCGGTATCCTTCCCGGCCACCGTTCGATACCTGGGGGTGACCCTTACGGCTTCCCTTTCCTTTCTTTCGCACGCAAAGATTACAGCCGAAAAATCCCGGGATCTATTCTTTGCGCTCCGCGGAGTGAGTCGGGCCGACTGGGGAATTCGTTTCCCGGCGGTCATGACTATCTATAAGGGCGTCTTCGTCCCGCGTGCGACTTATGCCGCACGCGCCTGGACGGAGTCTGCTGTTCCTGAGGCGACGCGTGTCGCGCTGCTGCGCGGACAGCGCATCCCTCTCGTGGCCCTGACCGGGGCGTACAGAACGACGTCCACTCTTGCGTTACCCGTCATCGCTGGCGTTCTGCCGATTGACCTGGAGATTCTGGAGCGTGCAGCGTTGTCGCGGTACCGCCGGGGCGAGCCGGTAGTCCTTCATGGCCTGTCGATCGACCCGGTGGCGCACCGAGCTGGTGAGTTTGCCCGCCTGATTCGGGTGGAGTCCTTGCGTGTCTGGCAGGCTAGATGGGATGCCGGGGGTACGGGCCGCCTCACCCATTGCTTTTTCCCGTCCGTCGCAGTGCGGATGGCAAATTCGTTTCTGCGGCTCGACCACCATACCACGCAGCTGGTTGGGGGCCACGGAGAGTTCAGAGCCAAACTATTTGACTTTGGACTTGCCGATGACCCCCGATGCGCCTGTGGGTATGGTCGTCAAACTGCGGAACACGTAATTTGGTCTTGCCCAATTCTAGCGGCTGCACGGGAGAAATTGATGGATGCAGTGGGCGCGTGCGTTGGGCGCTCTCCGATTTGGTACCCGGATCTGGTCAGTTGTAGGAGCTGCTTCCAGTCGTTTGGCGAGTTTGTGGAGCACTGGGTGGCTTCTTGGGAAAGCATGAGGCCTCGGGATACCCCCCAGGGGGTACCCTCTTCCTTGGTGGCGTGATTCGGCGGCTACTTCCAGCCCGAAGTGCCCGTCTTTGTGTCCGTCTCTTTGCCGCCCCGAAGGGCGTTTCGTTCTTTGCAGGATCCAGGGATTCCTCCCCCCCGTGGCTGCTCCGAGACCTGCCCACGGACCGTGCGCCTCCACCATCATCGTTTCTGGAGCGTCCTCTACCCCGCTTACCGGCCCTAAATTTGTTATTTGTTGTTTTATTATTTTATTTTGTGAATATGGTAAATTTAGTATTATTTTTGTAAATTTTTACTTTGTAAATTCTTTTATTATTATAAATAAATGGGTTCTCGGGGCGGTACGGGGGGGGGTGGTTTACCCTATTTCACCCCCTACGCGTTCTACCCTTCTGGTACGCGCAGGGTTGTCGTAGCACGACATCCCGGGCAGACAAGACGACCCTCGTCGTTATAACTGCCCGGGCGGTGGGCGGGGTTTGCTGCCCTCACCTATCGCCTTGAAACTCTAAACTATCGTATTTTAGGGGGAGTTAATGGGCCCTTGCTGAGTTGGCCACGAAGACCCATTCTGTTCAGGGTTGGTCACACTCACGGGTCAACACCTATCCTAAGGCCTCCACGCATGAAGTGCGAGCCTGGGTAGGACTCTGGCCTTTTGGTCAGTTTCCCCTAGGAATCAACCTTCTGGCGCTCCTGGACGGTCTGCGCACCGTGCGGCGTAAGCCAATCGACTGTGCACTCTGACTAACAGTCGGGGGAGTCTGGAAGGAGTACTGTTTCCTATAGAGCGGGGGTGGTTGCGGACCTTACGGCGACTGCTCTTGAAATGACCATCGGCCATCCGATCCTGGGTGAACAGCCGGGCAAAGGACGCTGTGGTCCGCGATAGACTCGGTAACACCGTTTCACCGCTTCGTAAGGGAGAGGACCGCGCAAGCGACCTCGAACTCGTAACCAATCGAGAGACCGGAGTAATCTGGTCACAATTGGAAGTAAGGGCGTGAGTGAAGGACCGCTGGATAACATTCCTGGCTATCTCGCGGTTAAGGCGTTGGCCTCTTACGGGCTTGTGGCGTAGCTAGACGGTGGACTGTTTTGTCCTCAAGTCTTTTGCGTTCACTCCAGGGAGATAGAACGACTAATCGTTAAAACTTCCTGAGGTGACGGGCTCGCCCGCTGTAGTCGACAACCCAAATTTTTATCGTATTTTAGGTCTTTGTGGTGTTCAGTATCAACCCATATTCGACACATTAGACTTGTCAATCAATAGCTGAAAGTCTGACGAATCATAACAATCCGGTTTGTTTAGATACGGCTTGATACTCGCGCAATAGTCGCAAATGTGTTGCGGACCTATGCGAATCGCTGTCCGCCATTTTATCAAAGAGTCATGATTTGGACGGAATTCCAGGTATGTGAGCTACACCTCTTGCATTTTTGTAATTTGGGCCGAGCAAAAAAATAAGCAAGAAAAAATGGTTACAAATATATATGGGTGTTTTTGGCATCGATATATGATCCCCTATATTGGCCTTTCTCGCTCCAAAATGATCCCTTCAAAACCGCTACTGAAAGCCGGCCAGTAGTAGTTTGGTCGCAGTTTGCTGGCAGACAGCCGACCGTTTCCGACGTGAGAGCTGCCGCAAGAATATTGCCGCGATATTATCTCGCATACTGTTCGATTTATTGCTCTCTCTGTCACATGATTTACGAGCAAAGGGTATGTGGAGCCAATGTATTTGTATGTGAGGGCATATCTAGCAAATATATCAATGGTTTTTGGTAAAAATGATGACCACCGAATCTAACGGATTAGCCAAATATACCGCTAAACGATTTTGCCTTGTTCTATACTCAAAAAATCACTCATATAAGTTATCTGTGCTCTAAGTGATGTATAACTTACATAAATACGTCCAAAAATGATGACATTTCGATAATGTTCGGTGTGAATCGTCAATTGTATACCTACTAATATTATATTTGTGTGGGCGCAATTGGTAGCGCGATATTTCAAAGCTCTCGAAAGCAGATCGGAAATTTTTATCCTTTGCTATTTTTGATTAAGGTACAGTATAATAATCACGAATCATTTTTTAAAAATTTTGATCTAGAATGTTTGTTTGCATTGGAATAAAAGCATCGTTCGCCCTAAAAAGGATAGGTATTCGGCCTACATAATATTACACAGAAAGTGAACTATTCAGTATTCGGCCGAATAGTAAAAAATAGTTGCCGAATACCGAATAGTTACCAAATATTCAGCACAACACCACTTACGACCGTTAGTCAGTAGAGCGACGATAATGTTACGTATCTAATAGTGATTTATCGGTCGTTATTCTCGCCAATTTTCCTGGATATACACTATACTATGACCGGCGACCCGTACAACTTGCAAGTGTATTTCCGTGATACTGGCGTTGGCGGAGAAATACCGCAGCGTGGGAGTTGGGCGTCTCGTTCGAGCCAATCGGACGTCTTTGAGGCCGCGGCTTCATCGCGGCTTGCCCAGCATCCTAGCAGCCAGCAACTATAATAATCCGGGAGCCGAACAGGGTACACCGTACACCATCGGACACACGAATGCAACTTAATGTGTAATTTTATTACCATAGCAAAATCGGACTCCCTTTTACTAGAGAATCAAGCAAAGCGTCCAAAGTTCATTACGTCTAAATTATAAAATCGCGATTTGTTCCTATAATCTTCAATACAATAACTTTTGACGTTCTGACCCTCCGTTAAAATATATACTCCGTTAAATTACAATACCATAGCTCAAAAATAGCAAAAAGGAAATTATAACACTCTGCACTAATACATAAAGTGCCGCTGTGGGTAAGAATGTTCAAATTCAATTATGATGGTTCGTAAAGTATTGCAAGGTTTTTCTCTTTTTTTCCGAAGCGTCAAAGATTTGGTAGTTTCGCCAACCCCTAATAAAGGGAAATTTTTTCGAGATGCATGGTAACACTACACTACGGTTCCTACCAGCAAATGTTAGGCAATCGATCTATCCATTGCCGATCTTAGACTACGTGGATGTAGCTTATCTTGATACTAATGAGGCACTCCTTGATAAAAATAGAACGGTTACAGAATGCCTGTATCCGTTATATTTTTAACCTTCGCAATATATAACTATTTGTCGGATTTCGAAAGCGTCTTAATCGAATCTTAACGGATCGAAGATCGCAGTTATATGCACAAATTCGGTACTTACATTGAACGCGCTCAATAAACCCACGGTGCTTTTTCACCTTAAGGAGAAATTCAGCCTTATAGAAAGTCATGGGCTCCCACTCCGATCAAGTTAGAACAACACTAGTTATATCCCACTTAGTAGACCATTATTTCTCTCTTACTCTTTCTCTGTTTATGCAGCCCGTCCCTTCAAATACTAAAAGTGCTAAGACGTTTCCAAATTAAAGGAATCATTTAAAATGTATTACGTATCCCAAAAAGTATATTTTTAAGCTATTGCATAGCTTTTATCGCGGGCCTAGGTCAACGCGGCGACCGAATGAAGAAATTTCTTAATGAAAATTAATGATTTTAAACTGATAATTACGTCTAAACGAGTACTGCTTACGATTCGAAAAAAATATATGTTAAACAAGAACATTTTCCTAATATTCTTAGCTTTGAATATTTTAGATTTTGTTTATATTACATAGTGTAATTAATTTGTGAAATTAGGTCTAACCGAACACAAAAACGACTACTACGCAAATACTATCTGGCGTATTATTATGAAACCTGCACCATTTTAAAGATAACTTAATTATCTATCTTTTTATCTACGATTTTTTTCGAATAATCTGGTTTTTTCGCTTTATCGAATAAAATAATCGTGCGCGGCGCTCTATCGGAAGACGTTTAAATTATTCCGAATTGCTTTCGCAGCCGCAAATGATTCGGAATAATTTCAACGTTTTCCGTTAGAGCGCAGTTATCTGATATAAGAAAAATAAAATAAATAAATAATTATAATTGCATAAGTTGTCAAAAATGCTATGCAATAGCTTTACCGCGGCAGTCCCCGAGTGCCACACGTATTTATCTTCCCTTAATTCGTTCATTTTCATATCCCCTACTTATTCCTAGCTTTTCCAAAATGACATTGTTTTTGGAAAATCAACATATAATATCTATGTCGTATTTTAAATTTCATTATAATTTTTTTTCGAAAATCTGTCAAGTAAATGGTCCTTAGATATCACCCGACAATTGTTTTGATTTATATCTGGCTGACCATAAAATATTGTTCACGTGTTGATAAGTTAGCCTTTGTACAATAAAATTTGTACAATAAAATTTTTTGAATATTCAAAAACTATAGATAGAAAAGATATTTTTTTTAGTTGGAAAATTATCATACACAGAATTAGATAAGCTAAGTCGGCGCACTAGGTACAAATGGCACAATCATGACAAAAGTATCTTTAGTGTAAGCATATCTTTTGGAGTTTTGGATTAGTTTCTTCTACAACTACGAATAATTTCTACAAATTCCCAGTCCACGTTTCGGTGTAAGTTGTGTCTTGCATTCAAACCACAGAGTTAAAATATGTTTCCGTTAATTTTATCCTAACGGAAAATTGTGACCCAATCGGGTTCGAACCCGGAATCTTACAATGTAAGATCATGCAACCAAACTTCTATTCCACAGGCCCGTGTATATCATTTTCGAGGTTACGTCATAAATTTTTCAATGTTCCTTCGCACGTATTAAAATCAGGGAATTCCGTGGACCCAACAATTACCGTATATTTCAATCAAGGAATACTTATTGCAATTTACTTGCAAAATCAACAAAGTAACGTTAAAAGCGCGAATCGGCCAACACATTAGCGTTCGCACAAAACTCATTAAAATTAAAATGTTTGTTTAAACGACTATTAACACCTGATATAATGCGGTCTGTGCACAGACATACATAGGTATAATGTGTAATACCTGCGCATGAAAGCTTTTATCAGGGGCACAGATGTTGTACGGGAGTTTCGCGTCCACGCATACATACAAAAAGAGGCAAGGGCAGGTGCAGACAACCAAAATGCGCCAGTTGGCACTCACATCGTTAATTATAAAGCCGATATATTCTTACCGTTACTACCGATAATCTCCGAATGGTGCCGTTTCTATAATACGATATGTCGTTATAGTAGCGTTGAGCCTCTTTTAATATATCTTGACATGATATCCTGAAGCAAGTTTAAGACTTGCAACGCTTTTCCCATAATTTTAGAATATATATGAGTTATAAATATTCGTTGTTTACTTGAAAAAATCTAAGAAAAAATAGCTTATGATGAACGCATTTTTATATACTGGCGACGTTCAGAAGCCGTGCATTTTTAACACGCTTTTATTAGGTCGACCTGTATGTAACTATGTAATGGAATCTAAGGTAACTAATTTCCCCATCTTCCAAGGATCGTAGCGTCATTAAAATTGGCAGTTGTATGTAGTTCTGATGACAATACAATAATATGGTACTGTCGAACTGATCTGATGATGGAGTCGGAAGATATGAGCTGGAACTTCATGATGGAACATCGTATCATAGCTGTGTTTGGACTTGTTAGAAAAGTATTGGAATGAACTTTGACCACGATTAGGTTTCAAGGTCTGATGATGTGGTTTTAAGTGCATTTATAGAAGCGTGTTTTTAGTGTTTTTTTAAACTATTAATTTATTATTGTCTAAAATAAATAGTCAAGATATTTTGTCAAAAAACACTGACCCCGATTGCGTTTCTTTGTGAGCTAAATTTGGAAATTAGTTCATGCGAACGAGTCAGAGCAATGAGTTAGAGCGAAATAATAAATAAACGACCGTCGATTTTCCGGCTTCAAAACTACCTGTTCAATATATAGCCATCGTATGAAATCAAGACTATCGCGGTTGTTTGGCCTTATAAATAAGATAAAAACGGATTTACCGCGTGAAGTTTGCAGCATCCGATGTTTCGGCGATGTTGCAACCGCCGTTGCTCAGTGTGGACTGACTGTGTCTACCCTGATCAACGCCGTTTGCGACATCGTCGAAACGTCGGGTGTTACAAACCTCACACGGCAAATTTGTTTTCATCTTATTTATTATAGCCATCCGAAAGTTTGATAACATAAGGTGCGGTTTTAGATTCAGCCACTTTATTTTCGCTGGGTAGTTTTAATACGGACTTACATATTGCCCTCTTACATATTGCCCTGTCTCATCCATATGAACAAATTTCTGATATTAGTTCACGAATAAACGCAGTTGAGCCTACTTTTTTCGCAGTTTAAATTCATCGTCTTCCAAAAGTCTCAAGTGAATGTAATTGAATTTGCTGAAAAGTATTTTTTTAGTACTATAGTAAAATGAAAAGCAAAAGTAATATATTTCAAAATTATGGGACGAGAAAACCGTTTCCTTAAGAGCATGGGAAGCGAAAAATCATTAAAACGCGACTTGGACGTTAAAATTAATGTCAGGATCGACGCTGCTTGGGCCGCTTTCGGTAATCTTGAATTCAAGGTTGCATGTTATATTTGTTTACATAACTATTGCACTGACGAAATGGAAACAAAATCGGGAACTTGTCAGATTCCGTTTGAAGTGCCTCAGGAACATCTGTAAATGGCCGGACCGCGTCAGAAACACAGAAGTCCAACTTCGGGATAGAATCTGGCAGCTGCGTTGATGTATGCATGTGTCGTATGCCAGAGGACTGTATAGCGCAATCAATGCGGACAGCTCCTGCTACGTTATAATGAAGCGCCATATAAAGAGTAGAGTGCGGACGTTTTATAGAGTACAAAAAAAGAGGAACTGTACCCAGAAAGAGACGATCTTAAAGTCCTGACGTGCCCTAAGTATGCTCGCATTCTTCACACCGAGATTGGGTACGCCAGTCATTTGGCATCGAGACGTCCCGAACTGAATGCCGAACCCCCACATGATGTGGACGCTGTAGCAGAAATCATCATCATCATATTACAGTGTACGCTATCTGACTAAATTATATGAGTTTATACCCATCCACGCGAGATCAGCGACCCTCAACAAGAAATTAAATGGATGGGAGACCGATGGATGTGCGCTCAAAAAAACGTGCACACTGATTACAAACTCTTTGGAGCAATATAAAAATAAATACTGGCAGGCTCAGCACACTCCTTTATTTCATTTAAATACTTGCGTGGTGTGAAGCGTGTTGGTGAAAATAGGAAAAAAAGGAAATTTCGCGCGGTTATTAAATACTTTCGCTTGTTTTTGTAAGTACGGAGCGAGTATTAAGACTTACGGGAAACATACATGATATAGAAAGAAATGGTTAAAAAAGTTTTAAAAAAATCTTTTGACCTTTTGCAAGGTCGAGGTCTTTTTTTCGTTTATAATTCGACTGGCCTAATTAAGCATAGATAGGCGAACACAGCCGAAACTGGACAAAGGACTTAATACGCTGTTATGTCCGCCAATAGGACGACCTTTATGCATACAATATAGATGAAATTCAAATAAACAAGAATTTGTGAAGGTATAAAGAAATTGACAACAATGCCACCAGGATAGAAAAATAATTCATTTATTTAAGAATATACGTGTCGTATTAAGAGGCTAAAATTAATAGAATATGAACTGTCTCAGTCTGTCATCAGTTACGGACAGATCGACTGGGGCGATGCGGCAGAAGCTTACCTTAATCCACGTATAAAGGTCCTTTTCCGATTGAGAAGTAAACAAACCGCTTCCTACCCGAATGTATCATTGCGGACTTCCAAGTACTTCACATCCCGCAATTAGTAACCTAAACACATGACAGGGTAACCGATAAACACTGTCCAAACTAAACACGAATACGCTGATAAACAGGAAAGAGTCTTAACTTATCATTTTATGGGATGGGTCACACGGTGACTTAAAAATAAAACGAGAGAGTAATGTGAGGAGTTGACGAGAATCGTATTGCATAAATAAATGAAACGAAATGAATCATTTTTGCAATTAACTTGGCCTATCTGCACCAGCGGCCTATGGACATACAAATAAATAGCAGGTAAAACATAAGGGCAAATCCCAAAATCGCACTACGGCTTTATACTGATATGGTCAGACCCAAAGAATGCCCAAGGGTATCAATTGTATTGAATAATAATGTAAACAATAATAAAAACATTTAAAGTGTTTCGATTTATCATATTACAAAAATTTTCAGTAATATCCAATTTTGCTTGCCTATGCAAACAGTTAAACTAATATCAGTAAACTAAAACAGTAAACTATTAGCGAAATCGGGCCTGTAATTAATTTACAATTCAGCTTATATGTTTATTGCGTTGTGCTTATATGTTTATGCAGTTGAAATCGGTTCGCTTATTTACAGCGATTATAAGAGGAAGAAGCATGTCAAAAGCGTATTTCCGTTAATGGAGACATTTTCCTCATTAATAACTAGATATAGAAACCCATGCTGCATTAGTTTCTTCTGCGGAAGTCAAGAAATTATCTCAATCACTAATATAATTAATATGGCGCTTAATGTCGTTTCACATCCTTTCATTTTGAAATCAAACGTTGTCGATAAAGTCAACCTATCGAAAGATGATTCACGAGTGATGATAACCGTTATGTACTGGTGTTTGCAAAAATATTGATTAGGATTCATCATCTTTACAAAGTATTGATACTATTCGTTTATTGATCATCTTAAACTAGTTTACCATGAACAATGGCTTACTGTCTATCATCTAACAACGTCTCACAATCAACCAAGGTGGTGGCGAAAGATAGTATGGTGCCAATAAAGATTACGATCATGAGTACAGAAATAATAAAATACAGCTTAAAATAAGTAGAGAATACAGTGGTTTTATGTTTGGAAAAACGGCTTTCAAAAATCATGTCTGAATATTCATTGTTAGAGTCTACGCTGGCGTCGCGAAGGCGGTTTAATTAAACAACCCCCGCCCTCCTCCCCCACACCTAGGGAGCTAATGGGCCCTTGCTGAGTTGGCCACGAAGACCCATTTGTTCAGTGTTGGTCACACTCACGGGTCAACACCCATCCGACGGCCTCCACGCATCGGTAGCACGAGCTCGGGTAGGACTCTGGCCTTGGATAGTTTCCCCTAGGAGTCAATCTTCTGGCGCTCTTGGACGGTCTGCGCACCGTGCGGCGTAAGCCAATCGATTGTGCACTCTGACTAACAGTCGGGGGAGTCTGGAAGCAGTACTGTTTCCTATAGAGCGGGGGTAGTTGCTGACCTTATGGCGACTGCTCTTGAAACGACCATCGGCTATTCGATCCCGGGTGGAACATGCCGGGCAAAGGACGCCGTGGTCCGCGATAGATTCGGTTTACACCGTTTTACCGCTTCGTAAGGGAGAGGACCGCGCAAGCGACCTCGAACTCGTAACCAGTCGAGAGACCGGAATAAACCGGTCGCAATTGGAAGTAAGGGCGTGAGTGTAAGCCCGCTGGGTAACATATCTGGCTATCTCGCGGATAAGGCGTTGGCCTTTTACGGGCATGTGGCGGAACTTGATGGTGGACTGTTTTATCCAAGTCTTTTGCGTTTACTTCACGGGAGATAGAACGACCAATCGTTAAAACTTCCTGAGGTGACGGGTTCGCCCGTTGTAGTTGACAGCTCTTTGTCCCCCACACCTAATGAACGCCGATACGCAGCGTACGTGACAGTCGCTTCTTACTGTCCCCGTGAAGACGGCAAAAAATGTAATTTTTCCGAAACTCCGGGAAAACTATCATCGATATATAAGGCCCTTATATATCGATGAAAACTATAGTCAAGTTTACACGCGGTAAGAATCTGTTTTCATTTCACGATAGAATGCTGGGGCGGTGCGCGAACGAATCATGCGAGAACTAATCTTGATTCACTGATAAAGCCTCAAAAGGACTTCATCAGAGTGACTAACAACGAACCTATCTTTGAGCACTTCTAGTCATGTTCATTCGACAAGTATATATACGGGCGATCCTATAGGGGTTCCAGCAAATATCCACACGATACAAGACAGCGCAATTGGCACACAGTACTAACTGTATATCATCTAACAATATTTTACGACAACCAAGGTGGTGTGAAAATATAGTACCTATGGCAAATAAAGATTACGATCATGAATACAGGAATAAGAAAACACAGCTTAAATAGAAAAAATAAACCTTCATTATATTTAGATAGGGATGGAATAGACAAAGGAAACAGGAGTTCACGATTTCGTCATGTTTTTCAAAATAATTTATAAAGTGCGTGAATTTTATAATCAAAATTAGGAAAACATGGGAGAGATAATGTTGCCCGTTTTATATATCGTGGAGCTTAATCCTTCAAATTCTGAGCAAAGAATATGGATTTGAAGACAAACTGCCGGAAATAGAGATCTATAGTAATTTACAAAAAGGATGTTGGATTAATATATCCTTGTATATATTAATCCTTGAATCGGAAATGTAACCTTGAACAGGAAAGGATAGAGAAAGTATTCCAATTTAAATTAAATACGATTAAATTTAAATTACATAGAAATTAAATAGGCATAGAAAACTCCGTTGGTAAAATAACTCGAAGCCAGAAAAAAACGGCTGGGGTTTTGAGTATCAAGAAATACCGGAACTTCTCTAGTCTTAAGACATACAGAGAACTGCGGTGGGACAGAATAGACTCAACCATATTGCCATCCTTAAAACAAAGTAAATAATACTGGATGTTCTGAACTTAGACCGAAATCCTTTAAAGCAATTCAATCCGTTGTAAATATTCCCTCTGAAGACTAGGTTCATGATTCGCTGACAAGCGGATGTACAATAGAGGGAAACATCCAACCAAAGGCAAAATAAAAATCCAGAATATGCTAAATACTATATACGGCGAAAAAAATGACAGTGATAGGCACAGCGATATTATAAATACTGTTGTCATAGAACCTCACCTTCCTACTTCTGGTCTATTGATTCACCTTTCTCTCCCATCTTTAATAGCAAGATAAAAGATGCACAATATACCTACTAAAAAATATACGACAAGAAATGACACAGACTTCAAATATTGTTGTCTAAGTTCTAGATCCTCACTTTCCTACTTTATTATTTCGCCTCAAGTTGCTAGTTTACTGGACGATTGCTTCACCTTTCCTTACCGTCCTTAAAAAAGGTGATACTTACCCTTACAAAAGGCTCCTTAACCTTACTCCTTACAAAAGGGTTTCCTCTGGTGTATTTCGTTTAGTGCCTCAGTGGTAGCATAATTCATTCAACATGTTTATAATAAGAGTAATATAAGTTAATACTTTTTGACTAAATCATTGCCTATCAATCATTGCTATCGTACAACCAAAAACAATATTTAACTATTTCTAACTGCATCTAAGTATTTCACTAAAACTATATCTTGTGCAGCTTATTTTTCTAATTTATCACGTAATCTTCTAATAGGTACTCAGAAGCAAACTTCATTTGCTTCGAATACATCGACGTAGAAACCTGCGTACTCTTTCTATTCCTTATAACATCCTCAACAATCCCACCGCACCCTCCCACCTAACCGAAAAATTCACTCACTTAGGAAGTCATGGTCTTCCACTGCGTTCCAGTCAGGATAGTAAAATGGCTATTCCTACTCATAATCTTTTTCTTTTACATATTCCTTCACCGTCATGCAGCGGGATTATGGAAACAGCTGCCGTCCAATATCAGAAACATACCAATGGTTTATACTTTTCAAGTGTCTCCATAAAAGCATTTCATGTCCCTAAATACCTGGTTATCTTACGTCTCATCCCATCCTCTCTATCCTCTGCTCTCTGCGGATATTCTCTAAACCCTAATCATTCAAAAACAAGGCATGTTTATTTGATGCATTGCTGTTATTAATTTTTTTGTTTATTTTACTCTACTGTCACCTAAATTCTTTCACTTCCACGAAGGGTGGCTGTAAGAGATTGTAATTTAAATAATAAATCAGGGAGTTGTATGTTTTCTTTTAAAATTTCCAATTAAGATGTTCTATCTATTCTCTACATTTTCAAGGATAAAGTCAACGAAGCAGGAAAGGTAGAAAGATAACTCTAGATGACTGGGAAGAAATAGTGACTGATTTGGCGGGGGCCAACTCGGGTCGTGATGCTTCAGAGTGCACTTTGAAGATTGATATCTCAGCTTAGGGTTGGGTGGAAAAAAATATAGTAAAAATGGTTTGTAATATTACCTCATGGTGATTCCATTTTTAGAACAGCTTAGAAACACACACTGTCACTTTGGTAACAACACTCGTTTTTATTGGAAGCAGAAGTTGCCGCGAATCGCGGACAGAGGGCGTTACTGTGGACACGACGCAGAGCTGACACCTGACCGTCTGTGCGTTCGTTCGGACGCGACTGACTGACTGAGGACACAGACAGTTGCTTGCACCACACAGCGACGCGGTCGACACCGACGCGGACAAACACGCGCGCAGCGAGCTTGTGTGTGTGCGTGCGTGGATCTACACCGGCGCACGCGGCTTTGCGCATCGCTTTTTTTCTCGGCCGGATCGATAAATGAATGAATGAATGAGTGTTGGTTGACTAGAAGAGACGCTCGAGGAATCGCTAAACCGCCTTACTGGTTTTCTCGCGAATTAAAATGTTACAAATTATACAATACAATATTAATAGAATGATCAAAAGATAGAATGGAATATAAAAAAATAGATTTTTAATATATTAAACATTTAAAATTAAATTGCTTAGTCAATCGGCTGCGTCAACCATTCCACCATCAAACCATCAAATCAGACGATTCCAACATCAAACCAAAATATTGTGTGATGTGACTCATTGTCTGTTAGCTATCTCCGCAAACACATTCAGGATTTGCTGCAAAACCCTATAAAGTCATGATTGCCGCATAACGGCCATAATCTGTGCGCTAACTATTTAAGGCTGGACAGATAGTGTATGGGACTAAGTAACATGAAATTTGAAAAAAAAACATAAATCCGTTAACGCACAGAAAAATGTGACTTACAATTATTAGGACATCGCCTACACCTCGTTCCTAAGGCGGGTCCACATTTTGCCGATCGCCATCATTCGGCTTGAACCGATCGAATCAGTGTAGACGTGCCGGATCGGTCTTACCGACGTGCCGGAAGCCGACCCGAACGTACGGAATCCAACCCGTTCAGGTAGGACCCGATCAAAGAAAGCCGAACCGAAGTGATACAAAGTCCACAGTGTAGTAGTCCTGATCGGTCTCAGTCGACAGGAAGTCGTCGTCCAGTCATCTTCTCTTGGATTTGTGGAAGGTGCGTGTGTGTTTTGTGTTAATAGAAGTACCTATTAAATTAATCCATCTTTTTTGCTTCGAGTTAAACTGTGGGTTTTGAGTTAAAATAAATGTTTTCTATATTGCAATTTCTTACCTTGACCTAAACTTGAAGGGCTTCGACAAGAGAGTTAAACTACTGGGACGAAACAAGAAAAAGCTTGCTGGGATATCTTCATGGTTGACATTAATGAACGGTACGAATTTCAAGGAGGTATTTTTCAAAGAGACTTGCAATCCAATCAAATTCAATAAAATCTCAAAATCAGATCTGAAAAATTTGCTGAGCCCAAATTCATTCCTGTAGTCCAAATTTCACTCATGTACTTCATCAAGTAGTACCTATAGCTTTCATAAATTCGCTGACTCTTTACTTTATTCTACCATTGAGGACACTGTGGCAGATCCAACATCTCCGAGGGCGAAAGCGGAGACGTTCGCTACCCAATCATGGTTGCAGCAGCAGCTGCTGAAACAGCATCCTCGTCATCAGTCATCACCAAAACACTCTTCATAGAAGAAGAAACGAAACTAAACTATGACTAATATACGGGTACCGTTCAGCACCGATCGGGACGTTCATACTACAAAGAAATGTGGACGTCATGCCGACCCGAAAATACCGAACCGGACGTGCCACCCGGTACAAGCCGACCGGCGCGGCCTCTATCGACATAGTGTGGATGCGCCATTACGTTACTTTGCGACATCATTCGCGGTTTTGAATTTAAAATGTTATAATCTGATAATTGAATACCTAATAACTCCGTTATTATTAATGCTAGAATGGAAAACAAAACTAGAATGCTTAGAATAATGCCTCTAACTCTGTTGTGAGTCATCTCTAAATATCTTAAATAGTTTAAAAAAATAATATATATTTCAGATTTTAAAAAATATATGTTTTAAAAAATATATCTTCGTTATTGAAAAAATCGAGCTGACTGTTACTAGTAGCCGACTATTTTATATTTTGTATGGCGTCGTTACTAAGATTTAAGGACTTTTTTGTGATATTGAAACTTAGGTGAACGGCAATACCCTCCTCTCCCATAATAATAGTGGTAAATGCGCATATTTTATAAATAACAATGAAAATGGAAATAATAAAATACTAAGTAATAACTAAATATTACTAACGTATACGTTTATATTTGAGTGAAAAATACAGACCAATTACTACACTTTAAAATAAGAATGTCCGAGGAGAGAGACTCGGAAGAAAAAGGAGATAGAATAGAAAAACTCGCTAATTCATAGTTAGATCTTTGAAAACCGTTTTAAATTCCTAATCTAAATCGCCTTCTTTAGAATCATTTAAGACGCACCTCTTTGAGGTGCATCTTAAATGATTCTAAAGAATTTGCGAATTTAGTATTTATAGTAAGGTGAATATAGTAAAGGCGTATAGGTGAAGTATAAAAAAGGCGAATTTAGTATTTTCTGGGAGAACGTTCGAGAGTATTGCACCATGGACACTGAAAGAGTATGAGTAGAAATCAGTATTACAGTGACGAATGCTGTACACGGTCAGAGCTTACTGAAGCACGAGACCGTGGGAACTTGATGGTTCGAAAAGCTCGTGGAGATAGGGTGGTGTTGATGGGAGAGAACACGATAGAGGAGCGCAAGTGTTAGAACAGTTGTGTTTTGGTGCATTGGCAACTACTTTAAGTACGAAATATCGAGAAAGTAACCGGCTCGCTAAAATTATTGTCAAATCGTTACTTTTGGATACGAATAAAGAAATGAATTATGATATGTTATCAAAAAATAATTAAATGACTGCTGTATAGTTAGATTGCCGTTGGCTTAGAAAAGTTTGTCCGATATCAAGAGAAACACGCCTATTCCATAACAGCTTT
This sequence comes from Micropterix aruncella, assembly GCA_944548615.1. NCBI lineage: Eukaryota > Metazoa > Arthropoda > Insecta > Lepidoptera > Micropterigidae > Micropterix > Micropterix aruncella. The sequence goes on along the minus strand of OX155980.1, from coordinate 62,387,504 downwards.
TCTAACAACTTTCAAACTAGAGGAAGATAATGTCTTTCTTTTGGTTTGGTTGAAAACTTCATAAAGAAGTGGACATTTCTCCTCGGACCTTGAAGTCATAATCAAAAACTTCTTGTGCAGTGGTCAAAAACTCATAGTCAAAAACTCTCTAGCAGTGGAGTTCCAGTGCTAGAAAAAAATATTTCCATCATTAAAATGGTATCGCGGTAGAAGAGCTTACAGATAATAAATACTATATGTTTACTCGACTATCGATAACAAACTTCATACCTAATATACGGCCAAACGCTGCCGATGATTTTATAGGCAGACGTCACCGCCGAACTGTTCGGTTTGTTTAAAAAATGGTTCCTTGCAGCTTGTACCACATAGCCAGTTTATTTTTGCGGCCGGTCCAACCCATAGTTCAGCCCACTTCCGGACGTCTTCGAAGAGGTGAATCGAATGAGATAAATCCCTCGATCAGTGCAATCTGCAAAAGTAAAAGACTTGTCTTCAAACTCCCCCGGATTACCGAGGGATTCTGAAGACAAGTCTTCCTAAGACAAAGGGTAGACGCTGACTTGTTGTCACATACCTATAGTCGTTGCAAAGGGCACCACTGGCTGTAATTGCTTACAACAGGTAGACGTTCACGCAAGTGACCTCGAACGGTACCGAGTCTAGTGGAAGCAGGGGTCCTTCCAAAACTGGGAGGCAGGAAGGGCTTGCCAGTGCCCTCGCTGTTTGAGGAAGGCCTCCGCTGGGCAATGGCGCAACTAGATCTATAGACGATAAGTCTAAGTCTTTGCGACTTAACCCAGGGTGACAAGACGACAATTTTGTTTTAACATTCTGTCAAGGTGTCAACCGATGACAAATTTCCTCCAGTTCTAGGCACTCCAGCCCGGTGGGCTGATGACCTAAAGGAAGATGGCGGAAAGCGACTGGATGAGAAAGAGGTCAGACAGCGTGGCGAACCTTGGTGATGCCTATATTCAGCAGTGGAGAAACAGGCGGAAATATAAGTATACATATATATTTTTCCTACATTTGTTTCTCTTAAATTTCCTCTATAGAACACAGCTTTATAGGCTAGGAGGTTTCACGGCTTGTTCTAAAAAATCACGCCGAATGGCTTCGCGGGTCGCGCTTGTCGATTTGGTCACAAAAAAAAAACAAAAAATCGACACTACGTCCCCACGCACGTCGCACTATAGGGAACGTGGAGAGCGCGAAAAAAGCTCACCTGTCTCGCTCGCTCGGCGGACGGGCAACGCAGGTGCGAGAGGGACGGCGACACACTTGTACAACTTCCTGCCTCGTCTGTTGCGCGCTGCAAAGAGATCGAGTTTATGAATGAATGCGCCGTCTCGCTCGCGAGCATCGCGCGTCTCCCTCGCTCGGAAAGCGGTCGCTCGCTCCGCGTATTCTATCTTCCGAGCGAACGACGCGCGGGGACGACGCGCGACATGGGAAGGGATACGCGCAACTGGCTGTGGTGCGAACCCCACATCTTGAACCTTTCAGAGATAGTCCAGTCAATATATCTACTTTCGACTGAGCACGTAGATAACTATCAAGCACAAAATAACTCACCTTAGCTAGTAAACTAGGGTTATCAGTTTTGCCTCAAATTACATTAAATATTTTGGATATAGTCGGAAATTTCGATCTAAGACAAGGGAATTAGAGGCAACTATGCCTAGAATAAATGACCTGGGATACATAAATGCATATTACGTAATCGTATTTCTTAAATTATAAAAACCGCATAAAACATTTTTGAACTTACTCCAGCGTAAAAACAAGAATATTCATACAAATTTCATATAACTGCATCCATTTTCATGCAACTTTTAACAATGACGAATTGTACAACTTCTGCTTAACCCGAATGGTATAGAAGAGTTCAGATTTCCTTATCACATATAGTAATAATTTAAAATAGGCCTTCGATAGTTGACTAAAGTTTAACTGAGTATTGAAAACACTCTCAAGTTCTTGATTTCAGTCACTCTATGTCAGTGTTTTTCAACTATTTTTAGATCGCGGCGACTTTTTAGCTTGAAATAAAATAAAACTCCTACGCGATTCAGACTTTTTTCTTTTCCACAGCTGTAACTGTAAGCATTCAAAAAATAAAGTTTTTGTAAAAACAATGGCGAAAACCATTTTAATTTTAACTGCTTTTTTCTTTGCAGTTGTACCTAACTGTTCTCCTTAATCCTGGATCAATATATAGTGTTGTAAAAGCAATAGCAAAACACATAATAAATATTTTTATCTTCCGAAGCTATAAATGTTTGCATATTATATAAATTAAGATTTTGTATAATAATATTTTAGATTTTTATTTTTAGATAGTCTGCGATCCCCCAGGGGATCGAGAACCACTGGTTGAAAATTAATGCTCTAGGTAACACACAACGATGGAGTAATCATCAGATGCGCAGCTGATCTAGTGTACGTAATCACAGAGCATTTAATAGTATTACATTGGAGGTTGCGAGCTTGGATTCACGCATAAATTGCGTTGATATCGCGTTAGAAAAGCTCCTAGGCTGCCGCATTTCCAATAGATAGAAACGACTTATCATCATCAGCAAACATTAGACAATGCGCTGACGTGACGACTTTATCTCAGCGATAACATAATCGAAAGCAAATCACGCATAAGAAAATATTTATGATAGAAATAGCGCAACTTCTACCCTAATGATGTATGCTAGAAATTGCGCAATTTCTACCATAAAGATTTATAGTAGAAATAAAAAGGAAATATTTATGGTAGAAATTACGCAATTTCTACTATAAAGATTTCTTGTAAGTAAATAGTACTTGAAATTAGAATTATTAGAGTTGTTGCAGATAATAAACTTAAGTAGAAGAATCACATACTACAGGTCACTGCATCAAAAGTTCGCCAACTTAACGATATATTTAAAGTACTAAGAGGGGTAATTGCAAAACCCCTAATTAAAACCACCTATTATGCTTTAGGTAATAGTATAAATATCGTATGGGATTCTTGGAAGAGGTGGCGGACCACTTTCAGCTTTAGATCCAGTGATTAAGGCTCAAAAATCAATCGTTAGGGTAATCGATCATTTAAAGAGTACTAAGTACTAGATATACCGTAATTATATGCAAAAGTAGTAGCAATTTTCTACTACACCCACAAAGGGCGGCATATGATTAAAGCTTACACTATCACAACGTGCGCAGTTATAGCCATGCAACATGTTTGAATCCCAGAGAATACTAAATTCGTCTCATTGAATCGTCTCTTAAATACAGTGACAGTTTGGTTTTTTTTTTAAATTTTAATGTTTTATTTAAAAGGATAATATTATAACGTTACTGTGCTCCTTAAAGGCCAGCCATGAAATCAAAATGAAAATAAAAATGCTTCATATGCTCGTTTCCATGAAATAAGAAGAAGGAAGTATATATTCATTGTTTGTTTCTAAATTATCGCCAGGCGCTGTTCGCTTTCTATTTTTTTGTGGGATTTGTGAATGTTTTGTCTTCGGTGCGTCATTCAAAACTTATAAAACTCGGAATCGTTTTAAATACGATTTTACGTCAAAAACAAAAAGGAACACATGGAAATTAAACCACCCTCTTAGTAACCTATAGGCACGTAGATACTGCTGCAACCTAAGGGGGAAGGACAGTTTTTCATATATATTTTTTAAAAACTAAAAGTTGAAATCTATTTATGAATCTTTTACCTCTGGAATAGCTGACAATCTCAGATTGCTGTAAGTATGGAAAACTTACCGACGATTTTTTTTTTAAAGAAATCTTTAAATGCGTTTTTCTCAAAACTATATTTTTTAGCTTTGCGCCGGTGAAAAAACTACCTGCCGGATCAAGCATTACAAAAAAAAATAGGTGTGGCACTCGGGGACTGCCGCGGTAAAGCTATTGCATAGCATTTTTAACAACTTATGCAATTATAATTATTTATTTATTTTATTTATTTTATTTTTTCTGATATCAGATAACTGCGCTCTATCGGAAAACGTTGAAATTATTCCGAATCATTTGCGGCTGCGGTAGCAAATGATTCGGAATAATTTAAACGTCTTCCGATAGAGCGCCGCCCACGAATTTTTTATTCGATAAAGCAAAAAAACGGATTATTCGAAAAAAATCGTAGATACAAAGATAGATAATTAAATTATCTTTAAAATGGTGCAGGTTTCATAATAATGCGCCAGATAGTATTTGCGTAGTAGACGTTTTTGTGTTCGGTTAGACCTAATTTCACAAATTAATTACACTATGTAATATAAACAAAATCTAAAATATTCAAAGCTAAGAATATTAGGAAAATGTTCTTGTTTTACATATATTTTTTTCGAATCGTAAGCATTACTCGTTTAGACGAAATTATCAGTTTAAAATCATTAATTTTCGTTAAGAAATTTCTTCATTCGGTCGCCGCGCTGGCCTAGGCCCGCGATAAAAGCTATGCAATAGCTTAAAAAATTTTTTTAGGTAATCTCCAAAATATATATGTAAAAATTAATATCTCAGGTTTTTTGTGCATCAGGCAAAATTACGCTTGCTTTTACCGGCGCAAGCAGATATCGCCATTTCTGCAGTGGTAGAAGCATTAGCAATTCAATATCTCAAAAATATTTTTTTAAAATATTACAAAACTATTTTTTCTTTCAAATGTTAATCAGACTGATATAAAAGATTGATGATCAGATTTCAAGTTTTGGTTGAAAAACATGTTTTTTTTCGCGCTCAAAACCAGGCTTCCCCTTAAATTACGATGTTTTCACGAGTAGGTGGCGGAGTTCGGCGTGCCAGATGTGGCCCGCGGGCGGCCTATTGAATACTGATGTAGATCGTTTCTTCCGACCAGTTTCGCACCGGAACTGAGCCAGGTGCGGGCCGTGCATCAGGTAATACTGGTGCAGCAGCCAATACAACCGCATATTATGCATCCATAGCTTTCTGCTTATAATCAAAGAGATTGGCTCTGTGGTAGGAGTATGTATAGGAAATTGCGCCGCGCCGCTTCAACTGCGTTTAAGTAGTTTAATTAGGATGTGGTTTAAATTATATTTTAATATGAAATGAAAGTGACGCAAATAGTAACGGAGGCGACTGCGTAGGGTATTATAGACGTGTTCTGGTTCCCGAAGGGCCGAGCCCGATGTCCTAGGCGTTGATGGCGTGAGTGAAAGATCCTTTGATAGCGTGTGTGAAAGACCGATAGGAGGTACTCCGTATAAAATGACTTCCTGGGACTGTGAAACATGTACTCTGGGCATGTTGCGGGTGGTTCTCCTTCGGCCGCACTTAGAGAAATCTTAACCAAACTAGCCGATACTGTGGTCAAGGGAGAAACCCCATCCCTGCAGCCAAGGAACAACCCCAGCCTACTATTTTTCGATAATTATATGCTGTCATTACATTTGCAACAAACATTTTGATTTGTTTCTTAACGTAATTTGAGGTGTCTAACAGATCACGGAAAGTAGAACCACTGATAATACCATTCCACAATATAAAATTTTAAAGTTAAATATGTTTAAAACTGTATTTTATACGACCAAACCTACACAGAGCCAGAAAATTACAGGAAACGTCTCTCCGAACAAAGATTTAAAAATTAACCAGCAAATCCTTTAAACCGAAAACAAGTGCGGCGGAGCACTAATAGTGTTGCGCGAGAATGTATATTATATGTAACTGGTCACTAGTCGTAAATATGTATATTAAAAAGAATTAAAAATATGGCTGCTGTTACAGAAAGGGAGCTAAGGGGCCTTGCTGAGTTGGCCACGAAGACCCATTCTGTTCAGGGTTGGTCACACTCACGGGTCAACACGCATGAAGTGCGAGCCCGGGCAGGACTCTGGCCTTAGGGCTAGTTTCCCCTAGGAATCAACCTTCTGGCGCTCCTGGACGGTTTGCACACCGTGCGGCGTAAGCCAATCGATTGTGCACTCTGACTAACATCTTGCGGTGTCAACTACAACGGGCGAGCCCGTCACCACAGGACGTTTTAACGATTAGTCGTTCTATCGCCCTGCAGTGAACGTAGAGACTTTGGACAGTACATTCTACGTCCAGCTACGTCAACAACCCGTGAGAGTCCAACGCCTTACCGCGAGTTAGCCAGGAGTAAACCCGGCGGGCTCGAGATACTCGCGCCCTCACTTCCAATTGTGACCAGATTTCTCCGGTCTCTCGATTGGTACCGAGTTCGAGGTCGCTTGCGCGGTCCTCTCCCTTATGAAGCGGTGAAACGGAGAGCACAACCGATTGGAGCAAACCCCGCACGGTGCGCAGACCGTACAATCTTCGCGGACCAAGGCGTCCTTTGCCCGCCTCTTACCCGGGATCGGATGGCCAATGGTCAATTCCAGAGCAGTCGCCATAAGGTACGCAACCACCCCCGCTCTATAGGAAACAGTACAGTTCCCAGACTCCCCCGACTGTTAGTCGGAGAGCACAACCGATTGGAGCAAACCCCGCACGGTGCGCAGACCGTCCAGGGGCGCCAGAGGTTTGATTCCCAGGGGAGACTGGTTGACCCAGTGTCCTACCCAGGACTCGCACCCCATGCGAGGAGGCCGTCGGATAGGTGTTGACCCGTGAGTGTGACCGACCCTGGACACATGGGTCATCGTGGCCAACTCATCATGGGCCCGTTAGCCCCCTAGAGACTGTTTCCTAGAGAGCGGGGGTGGTTGCGGACCTTACGGCGACTGCTCTTGAAACGACCATCGGCTACCCGATCCTGGGTTAACAGCCGGGCAAAGGATGATGTGGTCCGTGATAGATTCGGTATACACCGTTTCACCGCTTCGTAAGGCAGAGGACCGTGCAAGCGACCACTAACTCGTAACCAATCGAGAGACCAAAATAATCTGGTCGCAATTAAAAGTAAGGACGTGAGTGTAAGCCCGCTGGGTAACACACCTGGTTATCTCGCGGTTAAGACGTTGGCCTCTTACGGGCATGTGGCGGAGCTTGACGGTGGACTATTTTGTCCAAGTCTTCTGCGCTCACTTCACGGGAGATAGAATGACTTATCGTTAAAACTTCCTGAGGTGACGGGTTCGCCCGTTGTAGTTGACAAATCTATTTTGCTGTTTTTATTACCTCTTTTTTAAAGCAATATTTGTGGTTTATGTATTTATCCATATAGATACATATATATTTCCGGAATGTACTCAATCAGACCTTTTATTTAACACTAAACACGATAAATTCATGTAATTTATTGTCATTTCGACAATTAGAGAACTACTTACTTGTTATTTAGAGAGTTAAAGTACCCTATGATACTCGAAATGACATAACAATTATTACAATATCACACACTTCTAAATCGGTTCAAGCGTTGAGAAGTTATGTTGGAATAAAGAAACGGAAAACATATATAGATGAACCCTGAACACATAACACTCTTTTTTTGTTGGGCAGTCGTGTAATAATACTGGTATCTAAATACTGGCAAATATACTTTATTTGTCTAAATGTACAATTCAACACCACAATCGAATAATAATTATCACTTTAAAAAAATCAAAATTTAAAATTAAAATAAATCATTCCATACACATACATTAAAAAGTAGTATTGCGCGAGCTTAGGCGCTTGACTTAAATTGAATTCGTTTGGTTGAATTATAATGAATTCGTTTTAGTTGACTCCACGTACTCCACCTATAATCTAAATAGAATACGCGTAACGGAACTCAGTGGTAAATGGTATATAGGATATTCCCCAAAAATCGAGATTTCTTTCAAGGGGTAAACTAAACAGTAAAATAAGTTTTCCTGTAGTGAATATAATATATACTATTTATCACTGAGTTCCGTTACATGTCTATATTTAGATAAAAAGTGAAGTACGTGGATAACTAAAACGAATTTAATATAATTCAACTAAACGAACTTAATCCATCGAGCCTCAGAAGGTGAAACGTAAAAGCATAGTTGAGCCTCGTTGGGACCGGTCGGACTCTAAAGTTAGTATTCTAAAGTTCTAATATGCAACGATTCTAAAGTGCAACAATGGTTTGGGAGAAATATTTTGGTCGGCCGCCATAATAAATCTAAAATTTCCATAATTATACATAGTCTTTCAAAGACATGCGCTCGCGAAATCTCGCGGCTCGAGGGGCCAAGCCAAGCGCCATAGCTCGCTCAATACTGTATGTATATGTATACATGCAGAGATACGGTGGGTACATACACATATTCACATACAAACACATTTTAAGTCGTTTTTAAGGTTTGTACTCTTTTGCATATTTTAAATTTTCACTGTGAAGAGCTGGAGTCAACTACAGAAGAAACGGTAAGACAGTAGCTAAATGATAACGCGTCAATTCGTGCCATAATATGTACATCGCGTCGCCTGACAATATCATTTTTGCCGAAGCACTCGCTTAATGCATGCACATATATTACATCCATATAACACACAAAATTATACGAGCAACCTTACCTACTCAATGTAGAATATATTTTAATACTGGATGGACGCAAAACGTTGTCTTGGGAAATGGCCAGTCTACTGGGTTATCCTGTTGCGATACATAGATTATTTTTTCAGTGAACTAATTCCGACCGCCAGGGGACTAGGTATAACCTGGCACCAATTATAACGCCTCGGTGGATTACATCGCACTACAACATTACTTGGAAAGTGACAGCTGACATTATCTGAGCTGCCGCTTCACGATGATGACTAAGCTTCGATTGGAGTTGTAGGAGAATATTGCACGCGAATAAGATTCCGCAGTATTTCATTTTTGTTATTTCCTATTCCGACATATAGAGTTGTCGACTACAACAGGCGAACCCGTCACCTTAGGAAGTTTTAACGATTGATCGTTCTATCTCCCGTGAAGTGAGCGCAGAAGACTTTGACAAAACAGTCCACCGTCAAGCTCCGCCACATTCCCGTAAGAGGCCAACGCCTTATCCGCGAGATCCCAGGTATGTAACCCAGCGGGCTTACACTCACGTCCTTACTTCCAATTGCGACCAGATTACTCCTGTCTCTCGACTAGTTACGAGTTCGAGGTCGCTTGCGCGGTCCTCTCCCTTACGAAACGGTTAAACGGTGTAAACGAATCTATCGCAGACCACGGCATCCTTTGCCCAGCTGTTAACTCAGGATCGGATAGCCGATGGTCGTTTCAAGAGCAGTCGCCGTAAGGTCCGCAACCACCCCCGCTCTATAGGAAACAGTACTGCTTCTAGACTCCCCCGACTGTTAGTCAGAGTGCACAATCGATTGACTTACGCCGCACGGTGCGCAGGGGAAATTAGCCCTAAGGCCAGAGTCCTACTTGGGATTACGATTATTACAGGTGGTAATCGACGGTTACGATTACGATTATTTGGACTATGACACTGCATGCCGCGACCATGACTATCTATGACAGTGCCCAGAATACATTCTCAAGGAAGAAGGAAGAACATAATATATGTTTTTTTTATTTTTAAAAAAAAATTAATACTCATTTTTTAAAAATACAGTTTTGTATAAAATCCAGCCAAGCCTAAGGCTTACCTGCTGGAGATTATGATAGGGTGACTTTCAGTGCAACTTTAGTGGCCATTTTGACCATATTATAATATATCTGCTACATTACTCAGGATTAGTCGGCACAGAAAGCCACCCCCTTGATAATGTTTACATAAAAAGATGAACGTACTTAATGCTAATAAAATAAAGTATAAATCTTGTGTATACTTATATCATATCCTTTACTTAAACAAACAATGAAATAAGTAGAATATACTGCAGCACTAAAACTACGTCAAAACTGAAATCCTAAAATAAAACAATGATTATATATCTAAAAAAAAAAAAATAATTTTAAAACTGAAATAATATACCCACTTTAAATTACAACGTAATAGAGAAGAACCATTTCAAGTTATGAAAAACCATCGATTGTGAAATAGATAACATTACTTTTTTGTAATCCAAAAACGACGCAACAGAAAATTATATTTCTAGGGAATGGTTTTAAGAAAAATATAGTTATTTATAGTAAAAAAAAAACATTCGTGTACGTGACAGATTGTAAAATAACCATGTTTAATCTTACCAATACCCTTTTTTGAAAAGTATCAGCACCTCGAATCCATAGTGAAAGCCAAATTAGGTCACAGATGAGGCACCTAACATTGTGATGATTGAATGAGATGAGATGCGTGGAAACCGCGGGCGCGGTGACATCAGACAAATGAAGGAGACAGGGCGTCTCAGCGAGTATTTCGTCTCGCTCGTTTGCTCCGCCGGAAGTGTGTCGCGACCGAAGCGGCTTTCATTCATAAAAACGGACATTTTTTTAACTAACCACTCCGCCCCCTTTCCTGCCGCTCTTCACTGAATCAGGGCCGAACTGTAACAGGGCGGCCACAGACCTTAAAGTCCCTGTTAGCCCCATAAAATTAGACAAGTCAGCCCAAATAATTCATGTAGTTTTGAAAGTTGGTACAGCTATCAGCGTCAAGATTTGGGAGCTAACGGGCCGAGTGCAGTTGAGCCACTGTGACCCATGTGTTAGGGTCGGCCTAACTCACAGGTCAACACATATCCGGTAGCCTCCACGCAGAAGTGCGAGCCCTGCTTCGCTAATTAAGCGAAGCTATTCATAGGTCACTTGGCGACTAGGAAATAAATATAATACACATGTATAATACACATAATAATAATAAATATATTACACATAAATATAATACAATATGTAGACTTTGAAAACAAGCAAAGCGAAAATGCAATAATATAATAAACTTTAATGTAAATACCTATGTTCCATCACACCTTCCTATCCTACCCCCTATTATTTTTGCTTGAAATTATCGATTTGCGACTAAAATATAATGTGGGATAGTAATTTAATTTAATTTAATTCAATTTTGATAATTGAATGTATAAGGAAATACTGTACGACACTATTCTAGGCAACAATTAATCGGCCATTGGAACATTGTACCAAGCTAATTTGCAATAATTAACGAAAATCTCTATGTCTCTTGAATAAGAAATAAATTAAATAAATAAGTTGGGATAATCTAAGAGGGCTAAAGTTTCACAACTCCTTTGTCTTAGATATAAGATTTATAGAAAACAGAAATATTTGCAAAAATAAGAGAGACAAAAGAGAGAAAGCCGGAGAGAACGACAGGGAGGGGGCGAAGGAGGGAGGGAGCGAGAGAAGAAGGGGAGATAACGGCGTAGGGTCAAAGAGAGATGAACAGATTATATTGCAAATTCCATATGGAATCAAATTGGACCTCTCTTTTTTAACGAAGAAAAAAAAACTAAAAACTTGACAAGTCGCTTATCCCGTTCGCTGGATCCTTCACCTTGGTACTCCACAACCAATCATGCGTGAACGCTATGTTTTCATACTACTGAATTCTTTGCAGAATAGACGCAATCGGTACTGCTTATACAGGATGATGTGAGTCCGATTAATGAACAGAGCCGGATCTAATATATGTAAATAAACCTAATCGGTGGGTGATTACTCTCCCCGTGTACTGCTCATTTTAATATATATAGGGAATTTACTTTACATATATTTTTACTTTACATATCTATTCATCTAATGTAGTGTATTGTCTGCTCTAGCATACGTTAAGCTTAGTGCAGCGACACGCGACTTGGTATTTATAATAACAGGACTATTGCTATGGGTTATGGTTTTCTATTTATACATAGTGTATTTTTAGGCATTTTTTTGTGAATTTCCTGAAACAAAAAAAAGCTCAATAAAATGCAAAATACTTTTTCAAAAAGATATGTCATCTTTAAAATAGGGCCTATTACCCAATAGGAATATATTTACCATTATGAATAAAAAATCCAGTCGTCGAAACACTTATGGCATTATGAGATATAGTCATCAGCTCTGCGAATTATCTTTTATGACTTCAGTGAACTCAACACCTCCCGAAATAATTGGTAATTTAATTTTGTGGCAACATAAAAGTCACAAAGGATCATAACTGGGGATTATGGTGCTCAATCGAAGACATTGATTGTATTTTTGTTCAAAAATTTGTAAACAAGTATCGACTTGTCGGATGACGTATCGTGGTCCAATATCCAAGAATCGCACCACGATGTTGCAATATCCAGGAGCTGCTTGTTATTCCACAAATCTGCCCTTTTCGGGCGAACGATTTCTCGCAGTCGTCTCACAGCGTCCAATAAATATTGTGTGTTTATCCCTCTGCAGTTTAAAAAGATAGCACAAATTTTAGGTAGTTTATTTTCGCAGTAGTAGTCATAACAATCCTGAAGGTTTTTGAAAGATATGCGAAAAACTGAAGAAAGGACATTTCTCTTCCACCGACCGGCTCATCCCCCAACCTCGAGGACTGTCGGTATGTTCATTAGGACATCTTGACGAATAACTTGCGCTGTCAACTACAACGGGCGAACCCGTCACCGCAGGAACTTTTAACGATATTTGATCGTTCGGTCTCCCGTGAGGTGAGCGTAGAAGACTTGGGACGAAACAGTCAACTGTCTAGTTACGCCACTCGCCCGTAAGAGACCAACGCCTTACCGCGAGAAACCGGGTGTGCAGCCAGCGGGCCGACACTTGCGCCATAACTTCCAGTTATGGCAAGATTTCTTCGGCCTCCCGACTGGTTACAGGTTTGGGGTCGCTTACGCGGTCCTCTCCCTTGTGTAGCGGTGATTCGGTGTCAACCGAATCTATCGCGAACAGCTCAGACACAGAGTCCTACATTACGTGTAATGGAGTTACATCTAATCGATCTTCTAATCGATTTTATAACGATACGTGGCTTTCTTATGTAAACATGATGTACGAGTGCAGCACAATTAGTGTAGCTATTTCCATTTCATGTAAGTTTGTATTTTTTTCGTGTGAGAATTCCATATATAATAGTGCAATAGTGAAATTGCCAGCAAGGAAAAAGAGCATCATATTATTTATTGACTGACCAAAAGTCCTTCACTGTCGATATAAACTGAATCGAAAAATCAAATAATTCAAGTTAGGTAATGTGGAATTGATACGATGTCTCTTATTGCATTGTTTCTAGTCTATTACACAATGTCTGCGACGGAATAATTTGCAAATAGATGCGAATAAATTGACTCAGTTCGATAAGCAAATTCGACAAATTTACACTTATTTGTAGGCAGACAGGAGGCGCCGAGTATAGTTCAGCGCAAAATTGGAAATAAACCACTGTCTATAAACGAGGCGACGATAATCCTCTTGCTTTTATCCAAAATAAGCGAGTACATGTAACACTTTCAAAGACGCGTGGCAGTAGAGCAGGACCTGTCAGAACACTTCTACACCTTCGGTGGGCTGCGACAGGAAGATGCATTGGCTACGTGGTTTTTAGTATTCGCCCAATTGGACCCTCTCCACAAGCTCCTGGAGATATCAGGAGCTCTATATCAGGTCTTGGAGAGAACCATTTCAATAAATTAATAGCCCAAATTCTTAGTCGAAAGCAGTCAAAAATCCAATATATGAAGAGATTTGGATAATGCCGAATCCATATTCCTTGTACCTATATCATGCTGTAAAATGACAGAAATTAACCCGATAATTGATTCTTTTTTATTATTATTTTTATCGACGCTCCCAATATTTTTGGATTTGACCATTAAATAAAATTTTGACTTTTTGTAGTATATGATTGTTACTACGATTATTACTACTATAATAATTATGGTTATAGACTTTGTTCTCTTTATTTAATCATCAATTTTCATTATTACAGAATTTTCTATTACTTATGATCCTCATGCCGATTATAAATTATAGTCACAACTCTCACGGTAGTTAATTTTTCAAAATAAATTTCATTACTAAGTAGGAAAGGTACCTATTGTATATGGCATAAAAATAAAGTGTATTGTATTGTACGCCTGCCTTCTTTTAGTATTGGAAAAAAACAGCAAGATGTATGGGTCTTAAAATGAATCAGAAGAAAACCAAATACATTGAAAGAGTTTACCTAGCTTCACCCTTTGTTGTTTGTCTTTATTTTGTAAGTTTGTTCAATAAAGTTTGTTATTTATTGCCCTATATAATAAAAGCTTGGCCATTTAGGCCAGATTAGACCAACAAGGCAGGCTCTACATCGAACCAGACCTAGGCTATCAAGAGCTACACATGCATAAATCTATTTATCCAATATTCTATTGTCACTAGTAATACCGCCTTCTGCATTCTCTGTTTGAGAGTCGGGTCGAGCGATGTTTAGCGAATCTCTTTCATCCGAATTTATAGCCGATGCTTAAGCATCGATTCATGCTTAAGTACTAGTGTGAGCACACTATTACTTAAGCACGAATCATGCGAGCAACTCGAGCGAGTACCTATTTTCATTCTACAGTCGAGCCAGCAATGCTTAAGGAGTGGCTCAAGCCAAGTATCTCATGGACGATGCTTGAGCAAGGTCAAACACGCGGAAATATCAAACGCTTCACTTCTCTCCTTCATTGCGTTTACGGTGTATTTTTGCTTATTTTCTTGCCTTATGGCACGTTTTTATCGATCTGCCGTCGTTGATTCTCGAACTTGGTTTGTTTGGCTATTAGTTTGGAAAAATTGTTTATTTTATAACGACCTGGCCGGATTTCGATCGAAACGTCAAAATGGCGGCCGGTAACGCGGCACTTTTTTAAAATGGTGAGCAATGAGTTTAAACGGGAATTCAACTAATATGTCGAAAGAAACCACACTGCCAAAAGAATAAACACATTGAGTTTAAAAAACACAAAAGTTTCTTAACAATAAATATAAAAAAGACGTAATTGAGCCAAAGACAAATATTCCTCGTTTTGTGGGGCCAATACTTTTACGTATATTGCCAGTAGAAACGGAAAGGATCGCAACTGCTTAAGCATTGCGTAGAGAAGTTTACTGTCGATAGAACACAATCGATGCTCGAACACAATAGCCAGTGCTTGCTTGGTTGAGGAATGATCGAGCAATCGTTATAGATTCGGGTGTTAGGGAGAGCGCGATCGCGAGTCTTTATTATTATTACAGAATAATCATAGTGCGATTGAATGGAAGCCTGGTCTATTTGTGTCTCCTGCATTGTGCAACAGAATTGTTTAGCCGTCTGTACCAGGAAGAGAAAACCTTGCAAAATAGGAATCCGATAAATAACCAAGTGGTTGTTTTGAATCGATCTCGGTGAAAAATAAAAATAAATCGTGGCTATTTCGGGCGGACCGTGGCGAAAACGACACATCTAGGAGGCACGACACACTTTTGTGGAAATATGTATGACAAAGAAAAGTTTTGGTTCAAACGCACAATAATTCCAGACCAATGAAGAACAGCTCATTTTTTGTGGAAACACACACAGTAAAAACGATTTAATATCTGATAGTTCTAATATCTTAGGATCATTTCAAAATGCGTGGTCCTGGAAAGTACCGCATATTAGAAGTCCAATTAGAAGTAGTTAAACAACAAAAAGATCTTGGAATAACAATAAGTGATGACCTCAAATAAGTAAAAGATAAGTTGAAATCGCTAAAAGAGCCAACTCTACTCTCTATCTAATAAGGAAGGCTTTAACATTTGTTAATATAGTTTTTATAAAGACCTATTCTTGAGTATGGCTTTCAGCTCTGGATCCCCTAATTTTGCTAAGAAGTAGATGTACTGGAAAGATGCAGCGAAGGGCAACCAAAATGCCAGTATACCGAAGATAGGAATTATGAAGATCACTTGAAATTACTAGGTCCGACTACTCTCAAACAAGGAAGACAAAAAGGGGTTCTGATTGGGTCATATAAAATTCTGTCACATAATTTCGATGTACCTGGGCTAAAGAATATTTACAAATTTAACGTCAACACACATCTTAGAGGTCACAGCAGAAAACTCAGCCGTGCAAAATTTAAATCGATTACTTTTAAGACCATTCTGCAAAATAGAGTAGTCAAATAAGCTACTATTTGAAGTGATCAGTGCAAGCTTTGTCAATCAATTTTAAAACGGACTCGATTTGGATCTAAAAACTTGTTAATATTGTTTATGACTAGCTTTACAAGATCTGATCTGAATGAATATTTTTGATTGGATAGGGTGTGTACGCCTCTTCACTTTGATGAAGGTGATTGAGTAACGCGCAATAACATAGTATTTTAGTTATGGCAAGACTATGTTGAACCCGGCTCTATTCTTCGCTGGCTTAGTATTTTCGCGCTATCATAACTCGCCAATAGATAGCGCTGCGGTACATCAACTTCTATACTGTTCAACCGATCGCCATGAACATTGATATACATAGGTTATTCAGCACGGATAATATTTTCGCGCCATCCTTTTTGTTGTAATTCGCCACTAACTGGCGCTGCAGCACATCAACTTTTATACCGTTCTATTGATCGCCATGAAAAGCCCGGATATAATACTGGTAATGCCGGGTAATATCACTAGTATATATATACGGCGGCTTGTTCTCAGGCAAGTAGGTGGAGTTTATCGCTGCGCTTGTGGGAGAAAGCGAGCAAGCAGATGCCCGAAAGTATATCGCCGTCTCTACCAGCCATGTTTGTAAACGACCAGCTCTCCTTGTCACACATATTATGAGGCTAAAAACCCTAAATGGGATGAGTTTGACGAAAAGATTTATTTAAAATAGTTTGTTGGCCACCGACCCCGTTGCCTATTGTGACTATTGAGAGTTTCTTGACATACATATATCTAGATGGTCAAGCGTTGAAGAAATTGAAAAAGCAAACAAACAAGCAAACAGATGGTTAAGCATTGCAAAAATACAAATTGCAAGCTCGACGAGCATTGCAAATAGACAATAGCACGTAGTTTGCTTGCTAAGCACATCAAGCTTAGTACTATACTGTTAAAATTGCATGTCAAGCACGAAAAATTCAGGTGCTTGATAAGCAGTTTTGACCGTCTAGGGAGAACTTAAAAGTATTTAAGACAATAATAAATGATTGATTAATTATAAGTAATATATCCTACGAGGAACCTTAGTGCGAGTCATGTCGAGCCGTTTATTTTAATTAATCGAAACTTGTTTGTGGTTTAATCAATTCGCCCAATCAGGTGGACCCGATTAGAGCGACTAAGACGCGAATGATAGTGGAAACGAAGTCAGCTGTACGAAAGAACAGGTTGGTGGCGCCAAGACGGTTAACTGAATGAACTGGCAACTGTACCGTGCGACGCGGGTCGTTCTCGTACAGTGGGCCTCTTTTGAGCGTTTGTTCCTATTCCTAAACTGCTGCAACTAAATCGACTAAATAAATATATAACAACCGAGAATCAATCTTTTCTGGTTAACTGTGTTCGAATATTGAATTACCTACGAGTAGTAATAAAATAAAAATCGGTTGTGTCGCCCCAAGATTTTCCCGACAAGCAGCCAGGGACTGATTTCATCTGAACAATAATTTCATAAATATAAACAATGAGCGCCCTCTCTTGGCCGGCAGACGAACCCGTTGTGGTTTCATTATACTAGCGGTATAATGTATGGCAGAATTAAGATACTATTATGGTAGCTTGTAATTTGTATAGAAGATATTCCAAACGAAATTTCATGATATGATTTTGCCCCAACAAGGCATCTGTGTACCAATCTGAAGTCTCTAAGTTTAATATTTCGATATTGGCATTTTGTACGACTAGTGCGCCCCCTTTGGTGGCCCTTTTAAACTCTTGCCATGTCCAAATGATGCTTGCATACCAAATTTCAGCTCAATCGGATTAAACGTTTCGGCGCTATCGTGGAGGAATATATACAGACAGACCGATAGGCAGACTTCAATCTGGAAATAGTCTTAATCGTCGCAGGGAGGCTCAAAATTAGTACTTCCGTCTTCATCTCGAAAAACTCCTGCAGCTTTGCAGATTTATCTGCTGTGAAGCGTGTGGTTAAGGGTTGTCGTGTAGAAGCAGCAGCGGAGAGATATTGACTAGTTTAACCACATGTATCTACATCATTGTTTGCAGATCTTGATAGTATATATTTGTTTTAACTGGTGTGCCACATCACACGAAGCAGCAGAAGTATATCACGGGGACAGGTCCTCATATTCGGTAATAACGCGAATTCTCAACTTTTCATAATCGCATTCACGAAAATATCCGAGCAACAGCAAACGTATAACGAAAGACGTATGAATAGCTGGTTTTAAAATAGTTGTATTTATTGCTTTGAATTCGACTCAAACCGACGTTATCGAAGTTTAAACTGGCCAGTGTGAAAACTGCCAATTACGTCAAGTTTAAAGTACCGACACGTCTAACGTCTTTTAGACAAAGTCGCTACAGTTTTCTAGCTCCAATAATGGTTTGAGTAAAAACCATTAAAAAATAAGGAGAAAACAACAAATATCTAGCCTTATATTATTGTTAATTAGCCTGGGTAGAAGATACAAAAAAAAAGATTTATGACGTTTTTAAAATAAATAAATATTTTTTATAACTTTTTTGCTATACACGTAATTATTTTTATTCTATATAATAGCTTGTTGATTGTATATAGCAGCTGTATAATAAGTCAATATTATTTATTATAAGTTTTTTATAGTTTTGAAATTGATATGATTTACTGAATGTTTGATTTTTAACCTATTTTAATTCAGTTTTTTTTTCAAGTTATTTTTTTAATGATTATTTGTATTGGTGATCTACTTAGAACCGGTCTAGGACAAGTGGGCGCGGCCAACTGGGCGCGGCCGACTGGGCGCTGCTAACTGGGCGCCGCCGACTGGGCGCTAGGCCAACTGGACGCAGGGACAACTGGGCGCGAGCCAAGTGGGCGCGGGAAAGGTGGGCGACAAAATTATATTATGCAATATATTTACATATTTTTTTATTGTGACTGACGAGAAATATTTTTATTGCTACATTATATAAAAATTAACTAATGGTGAAACATTAACTTCTTAGCTATACTGTGATACACCCGTTTCAGAGCTAGCGTTTATATGGGATTTAACATTTACATAATAAATACTTATTAAATTTAGTGAAAAATATAAAAAAATATCATAAAATGCAGAGCTTTATATTTATGGTCACGTATATATTTCACGTATATAGGTTGGCTGTAAAATAAATAAAAAAATAAAACGATCAATATTATATCAACAGAGCATTAACTATTTCCAGTCTTGTAAATTATTTGAGTAAATGTATTTAAAGGCTTTCATAGTATATATAATACTTTCTATATATTTTTTGATATTTTGCACTAAATTTATTATGTAAATGTTAAATCCCATGTAAAAGCTAGCTCTGAAACGGATGTATCACAGTATAGCTACGAAGGTAATGTTTCACCATTAGTTATTTTTTAAATAGTCAGTCACAATAAATAAATATATAAATATATTGCATAATATAATTTTGGCGCCCACCTGTCCCGCGCCCACTTGGCTCGCGCCCAGTTGTCCCTGCGCCCAGTTGGCCTGGCGTCCAGTCGGCGGCGCCCAGTTAGCAGCGCCCAGTCGGCCGCGCCCAGTTGGCCGCGCCCACTTGTCCCATTCCGACTTAGAACAACCTCTGTATAGTTAGGAACGACACAAACTATGTTTGGTTACGTCGCTATACTAATGGCGTCCTTTTTTTATCTAATAAAAATAAAATAAACATTAAGAAAACATAAGTAGTAGTAGTAGTAGTAGTAGTAGATGGAGTGGGGGGCTTGTTTCTAGCCCTTGATGTCACCTAGATCTGTAAGGTCTTTTGTAACTACCCACTGTGTGGTTAGGTCAATTGTCAGCTAGTAGCCCGGTACTTCTTACCAGACTAAGTAGGTCACTGACCTTCAAGTTGGGCAGATCGCTGGGTTCGAGAAAGGCTCGTCCCAGTAAACTGTGTCTTTTGGCGGCGAGCCCTGGACAGCGGCCAACAATGTGTATGCTGTCTTCAGGTTCCTCGCCACATATTCGGCAATAATTGCTCTCAGTCAAGCCAAGGTTGAATAGATGAGCTCTAAGGGTCGTGTGTCCGGTGAGGAGACCGATAGTGGTTCTAAGGTTCTTCTTGCTCATGTCAAGTAGGGCCTTGGTTTTCTTCTGTAGTGGTTGCTCCATCATGGCTTTTGCCTGGCGACATCTATGACTCTGTTTCCAGGAAGCCCGATGTTCCTGCTCCAAGCAGTCCCTGATGATTTTCTTACCTGTAGCGAACGGGACCCCTACAGCTGGCTCCACTGGGCAATCCAGTGTGCCCAGTTTTGCCAGTCTATCGGCCTCTTCGTTTCCGGGTATGCCTTGGTGACCCGGTATCCATATTAGGGTGATTTTGTTGGATTTTCCCAATTTGTTGAGCTCCTGCATGCAGTCCCAGACCACAGAAGATTCTGTGGTGGCTTTAGCCAGAGCGTCCAGTGCTGCTCTGCTGTCAGAGCAGATGAGGATTTGTCTGTTTTTTACCTCAAGTCGACTTTGTAGTTTTATGCATTCCAATATGGCAAGTACCTCGGCTTGGAAAACCGTAGCGTATTGTCCAAGGGGGATGCTGATTCTGTGGTTGGTTTTGGGTCCGTACACGCCTGCCCCAAAACGTCCATTTGTTCCTGAGCCGTCGGTGAACCAGGCGTCTGCGTTGTGGCTTTGAAGCCACTGCGGATTTTTCCATTCTTCCCTGGTGGGGATTAGGATTTTATAGGATTTCTCTACCGAATTTTTTTTCCGTAGTCGATCCTGGGTCAGAGTGAATGGGCTTTTGTGGAGGAGGTTTAGCTCAGGATGATTGTGCCCTCCACGCTTCCACTCGCCCAAACACTTCAGTCTGTATGCTGTAAGTCTGGCGGAGTGGATGATGAGCTTGTCCAGAGGCGGGCAGCAGAGTGCCACCTCTAATCCCGCTGTTGGGGTGGTCTTCATGACGCCAGTTGCAGCCCTCAGGTAGTTACCTTGAAGGCTTTTAAGCATTTTTACTGTCTCAAGCTTTTTCACCCTGGACCACCAGACTATTGCAGCATAGGTTAGTCTAGGCAGCAGTACTGCCCTATAGAGCCATAAGGCGACCCTGGGTTTGAACCCCCAGGTTTTTCCCATGACTCTTTTGCACGTCCACAACGAGGCATAGAAGGTTGTTCTCTTGCGCTCGAGGTGGTGCTTCCAATTGAGCTTTGGGTCTAGATAGACTCCAAGGTATTTAACTACTGTAGCGTATTCTATCTCCTTATCCCAGAGCTTGAGACACTCAACGGGTTCGGGTTTGTATTTTCTGGTGAAAATCATGGCCTTAGTCTTGCTTGGATTAGCGGATAGACCTCTGGCCTGGCACCAGTCTTGGGTGGTCTTAAGTGCTTTGTCCATGAGCTCCTTATGTATTGATAGGAAGTTTCCTCTGACTACTATGGCCACGTCATCAGCGTAGCCGTAGACAGAGAGGCCTAGGTTTTGTAGATCTATTAGGAGTTCGTCTACAACGATGCTCCACAAGAGGGGGGAGATGACTCCACCCTGTGGACAGCCCTTAGCAGGGATTCCCGTGATGGAGGTGTCACCTTGATAGACGGTCAGATTCCAACATAAGTAAAGCGCTAAGTAAGGCGCTAATAATATATTTCAACTGACTCTACTGTCAGTTGGAATGGGCGGCTTGCGGCCGGGTCGCTATAGTGTTCTTCCGGTATCGGTCATTTATTGCCATATTAAAGCAGTCCAATCAAATGGGTTATGGTATCGATTAAAAACAAAAAAATCATCAATGAATGAGCTGACGCCCCGTTAAGTCTTATCTTTTTCTTATCCTGGTGCCGTATCCCTTACGAAAACTAGACCTATGATATCATAAATAGGATAAAAATGTATTTACCGCGTAAAGGTCTACCCTCAACAGTCTACCCTGGATACAGGCGGTTGCAACATCGGGCGTTACAAACTTCATTCTTTCCTATCTTATTTATAATGTCAAACTACCGCGATAGTCTTCGATTCCTATGATATATTTTTATTACGAACCGTTATGGGGGAGGGGGGGGGGGCTAATGGGCCCTGTTGGAGTTGGCCACTAAAGACCCATTTGTTCAGGGTCGGTCACAATCACGGGTCAATACCCATCCGGCGGCCTCCACGTATGAAGTGAGAGCCCGGTCAGGACTCTGGCCTGAGGGCTAGTTTCCCCCAGGAGTCGATTGTGCATTCTGTTTAACAGTCGGGGGAGTCTGGAAACAGTACTGTTTCCTATAGAACGGGGGTAGTTGTTCACCTTACGGCGACTGTTCTTGAAACGACCATCGGCTACCCGATTCCGGGAGAACAGCCGGGCAAAGGATGTCGTGGTTTGCGATAGATTCGGTAGACACCGTTTCACCGCTACGTAAGGGAGAGGACCGCGCAAGCGACCTCGAACTCGTAGCCAGTCGGGAGACCGGAATAATCTGGTTGACACTGGTAGTAAGGGCGCGAGTGTCAGCCGGCTGGGTAACATACTTGGCTATCTCGCGGATAAGGCGTTGGCCCCTTACAGGCATGTGATGGAGCTTGACCGTGGACCTTTTTTTTATCCTAAGTCTTCTACTCTCACCTCACGGGAGACAGAACGATCAAATTTCGTTAAAACTTCCTGAGTCGACGGGCATGCCCATTGTAGTCGACAGCTCTAGTTGATCCTTTAGGGAAAAATAGAGCTATGCTCTGAGAAAACCTAAACAGTGTTTAGGTTTCGTTCTCGTAGGTCTCGTTCATTTACACTTTAAAAAAAACATGTGATCATTATATGGCCAGAGTATCCGTCCGTCCGTCCGTTCAAAACTGGATCCGAGAAAATATATGTCTCAGTAAAGAGACAAATGGTTAACGGCAAGCGTCTCAATGTGGTCTAAAATGGTTTTCTCACTTCTTATTTAGTTTTATATATTTATTTTAACATATGTATTATTTTTGCTTAATTTTCGTTGCATTCGTAAACGACGCTATTGCCGAACGTTCGAATCTTTAAACGAGCTGTTTGTTCGGTGGAAAAATGCTTCTGTATACATGGTGAATCGCTAAGGTAAGGTTAGTAATAATAATAAAACTCTTTATTCTTAAGAAAAGGCGAGCTTATTGCCTGCAGGCAATATTTTAGAGCTAACCTATACTATTGTATGAACATTATTTGCGAGTAGACTTCATAAATTAACCTATATAAAGAGTAAACCTATATAAGAGACAAATAAAATGAAAGAGGATGGAAATAAATGTATACTTTACTCTTTGTGGGCAAGGTTTGCCGCATCAAAATAATCTAACACCTATTAGGACGCTAAAGTTTAAAAAAGAGGGGAATGGGAGGGGAAAGGGATTTGTTTTTGGAAGAATGCTCTCTGAGTCTGTTTTTAAAAGTTGTTAACAAGCAACGATAAGGTCGTGACCAATGAAAGACCACATATAAAATATCGGATATTTTTTTTCCATATAAATTATACATAGTTTAGATTTTAGATGATACCAGAGAGCGAGTGAGCTAGCAAGCTCGTGCCAGCGTTGACAATGTACAATTTAAATACTATTTTAGTTCCTAACTTTATTATTAATATATTTTTAAATAATTCGTAAGTTGTTTGATTATTATTTGATTATGATTATGATTATTTGAAATATATCATAATTTTGATTATTTTAACTGTTTATATTTTTTATATCTAAACCTAATTTCTCCGGGAATTAGAGTTTTTACTTTTGGTATCTTCTTTTATTCGTTTTTTTTTTATCACCAATGACTGTTTTTTAACACTTTATATAAAAAACAAGAATATATTTTTATACTCTTCATTTAAAAATGATTCTTGTTTTTTACATTTCTTTTCAATTATTATTATTATTTTAATGAATGACTGTTTATTATGCATTTTTAAAATTGGGATTATTTTATAACTACAATTAGTTTTAACAGCTCTTATATTTAGTAATTATAACAACTTTTTTATTTGTCATTTTGAATATTTCATTATTGTAAATATTTTTCTTTTTATTCATTTTTTACTATGTATTAAATAAAATTGCGCTCAACCTAATTAATAATTTGATTGTAGAATATCCGCCTAAGCGACATCGGACAGCAAACATCAAATAATAATTGAGTTTAATTTCTTATTGAATAAAGTAAATCAGTTTTGCATGACGTTTTAAATTGTGATATTATTTGTGAATTGCTTTAATTTAATTTTAAAATGTATATTTATACGATTATTTTAGCGGCTGCATTTCACTCCAAGAAAGGCCGTACAAAGCAGTATTGGATCAATGAAATCGTTCACCTCTCGATCGCTGATCGAATCGATTAAAGAGAAAAAATCATGAATGAATGAACTGTTACAAACGGGTTGAACCGCTCCTATGTAATTGCCGGTTTTGGCGCGCGTTGAAAAACTACGATTCTCACGGTAATTATTTCCTTATGGCCGGGGCCCGCGGTGCCCGTCAGGCAACAGCGGGGCATCCATAAACCACTCAGCGCCGCTGGCGGCAAGATATAAACACTCCTTCTTTGCAAATAAATCTAAAAAAAACTCTAAAAACACGCTTTTATAAATGCACGTAAAACCAAAAAATGCCTATCTTCCGGCTTCATCATCAGACCTTGAAACCTAATGGTGGTCAAAGTTCATTCCAAGACTTTTCTAACAAGTCCAAACACAGCTATGATACGATGAAGTTCCAGTTCATATCTTCCGACTCTATCATCAGATCAGTTCGACAGTATTATTATTGTAATATTGTATTGTCATCATATTATTGTATTGTCATCATAACTACATACAGCTGCCAATTTTCATGACGCTACGATCCTTGGAAGATGGTTAAATTGGTTACCTTAGATTCCATTACATAGTTACATACAGGTCGACCTAATAAAAGCGTGTTAAAAAGCATCCTGAAAGTGTGTGAAGAAATCTGGAGAACACCGAATAAATATTACCAAATAAAGACGTGGAAATAAAGGGACCTAATGGGACCGTGCAGCTTGGGCCTGATGGCCCTGCTTGTATTTTTAAGGCCGGCCCAACTCACGGTTCGGCTCCCATTCGGTAGCCTCCTCGAAGAGGGACTAACCTGGAAAAGCCGCTGTGAACTCTGCCAGCGGCTGCAACCTACAGTCGAAGACAGTTGGTATCGGAAGTGCGGCTCCGGGGGAACGCCTCGGGCGGAACTGGGCGGTTTACGCACCGGGCTGTGTCAACCTAGCCAGCTTGGCACCTTTGTTCTGATGTTCTGTTTAGTTTTTAATGCCGTACTAACAACAGATCCTATCCGGCAGCCTCCTCGAAGAGGTACTATCCTGGAGAAGTAGAAGAGGTACTACCTAGGTTGTAAGTCTAGTCGTGGGCAGTTGGTAACTTAGGTTCTATCTGTAGGAACATCTTGAGCGGAACTGGGCGGTTTGCGCAGCGTGCAGCCTTAAACAATCTATTGTGTACTCTAGTGAAAAACCAAAGAGGTCTGGAAAGTCCGTTCAAGGTGTCCGTTTCCTAGTAGCATCTGTTCTTAGAAACGATCTGTTGGCCACCCGGTCCCGAGTGAGCTTGACGGGCGAAAGGCACCACGCATCCGCGATAAATTCGATATACGAATTACCACTAATTTCAGGTAGAGGCCGCGCAAGCGACCTCAAATCTGTGACCAGGCTGGGGGGGGAGTTTCAATCTGGTAGTAAGGGAGCGAGGTTTAACTAGATTTAATTCAGAAACGCTCGTTCTCTATATACCTTTAAGGAGGCATTTAAGGAATATTATCTCTCTCAATAAATCTAGATATGTACCCATCCCAGATCCCTATCCTATCCCTATCTATCTATCTTATATTCCATTTTGTAGATATATTATGATCAACAACAAATGGGACAATACTGTAGGTAGATACCCCGTAAGATAGATTTTAAATGTGATTTGACCGGTAAATATTGTTTATTTTTTGTGTCTCTTCTCTTTGAACGTTCATTATTGCTTATGCAATCTTTATTGCTATTATAGGTAAACATGTAAGATGGATGTAACATATCATAATATAATAATAAATGTGTTAATTAATGTAATGTTAATATGTTACGTGTATGTAATAATTACTATGTATTTTATCGTAGTTACATCATACACAATATTACAATTTAATTCATCAAATATAATATTATTTAACTAAATTACTTAATTCCCAGAAAGAAATTAAACTCAATTATTATATAATGTCTAATGTCCGATATCGCCGAACTAAGCAAAGCTTGCGCTTAGGCAGACTTTCTATAAACATAGTTACAGTAATTAGTAGTTACGTAAAAAAAATCTAAAACGTCAAGTGCAATTTTATATAATACATCCATAGTTGAAAAAGAAATGAAGTAGGTAAAAGTGAAAGAATGGCTATGATATTCGGTATACAGAACAATAAAACGTGCAGGAAAAACAATTTGAACCCATAGCCGTTGGCTCATCGCATACCTATCTGAGCCAAAATGCCCGTATCTAGGGATGCTGATATTTAACTTAGCATATTCTGAGCTGACAGGTATGACGTTCGGTTATATAATTATTATTGGTATAAAGTTCAAAGCATTCATTCATGCATAATACAAATACACACACACAAAGAGTTATAGGTACCAACATACAAAACAATAGTAGTAAGAAATTATTATTAAACCCAACACCAATAATATATAGTAATACATAAATAAAATGAATACATATTTAAAATAAATATACATACTAATATACACAAAATGTACACAAATAAATTAAATTGAAATACCTCTAGTCTTAAACCTGACAAATACGTAATGTTATGTGTATGCTTCAAGTATTATTGTGTGATTTATTTCAATAAACATTATATTCATTCATTCATTTGTTAAAGGAGTAGAAAATGTGCTATGCCATGGAGAATGAATTTAATTGCAAATGGAATGATGCAGAAACTGAAAATGGTATACCTGTATGCGAGCGCAAACTACAGTATAAGTTAATATCCGCATCCTGGCTAACTAATTCCATTAGGTAGTTCGATCAAAATATCGCATAACGAACGGCGGACTCAAAGTCGATGCGAGCTTTACCAGAGGAAGTGAATGTATATACTGGGGCATGAAATGCTTTGAAAAGTCAGGTAAAAGTATCGCAAAATTGTTTTTCTTGGCGTATATGGAATCAGGTCGTGCCCTAACGCTTCGCAGTAAATACCATAGCGTATGTCAAAGTGTTGTAATTTTATTATTATTATTTGTAATATGACAAAAATATGTCTGTGGGTCCCATTGCGTTTTTTTGTGAACTAAAACTGAAATTAGTTCAAGCGAACGAGACAGAGCAATACGTTAGAACGGAATATGAAACGAACGATCGTCGGTAAATACTACCAGTCGAACTTATACTCGTCCGAATAAATTCGAGCATATTTCGCGCGGTGTTAGATTCAGATGCTTTTGACCTTGTCGGGCAATTTTATTACCAAAAAAAAACAAACGGTCATTTCACATCCTCCTCTAGCGTATTGCCCTGTCTCGTTCACACGAACTAATTTCCGATTTTAGTTCACGAAGAAACGCCATCGAGCTTTGTATGTATGTAATATGACTGTATGTATTATTATTGTAATACATACAGACAAATGTAATATGTCTGTATGTATTATTATTATTTGCTGTAATATGACAAAAAATATTACCGTTTTTATTGTGTTCCCAGATATCCGAGGATCATAACGATGACCCAGGATCTGTCTACTAAAAACTGTTGCGTTTGGCGGGAATCTAGATTGAGATTATCCAAAGTCTGAAAGCAATTACATTTTAATTTATTTCATTTTTGAACCCTCTATTATTCACAATTATTGGCTCCGTATTGCTCCATGCAGCTTGAGCCTGGTGGCCAGTCTCTATCCTCTTAGGTCGAATCAACTCACGATTCGGCTAACCTGGAAAGTCAGCTGTCATCTCTTTCTGCGGCTGCAACCTGTAGTCGAAGACAGTTGGGATCGAAAGTGCGTATCCGGGGGAACACCTTGGACAGAACTGGGAGGTTTGCGCACCGGGCTGTGTCAACCTAGCTTGCGCGATCCTGCGAATAACAGGGGAGTCTAGAAACGTATACTTTTCCCAAGAAGCGGGAGTAGTTGTTGACCATCTATCCCTAAAAATCATCATTCCTAAAAACGATCCGTTATCCATCCGATTTCATGTGAGCTTGGCGGGCAAAGGGCGACTCGATCCGCAATAAATTAGAATTTGAATTACCGATAACGTCAGGTAAAAGCCGCACAAGCGACCTCGTATCTGTGACCAGACTGGAGGACGGAGAAATCTGTTCAAATCTGGTAGTAAGAGCGCGAGGTTGACAGAATGGCTCGATGTCGTTATAACTCCATGGGATGACGAATTCGCTAGTGGTACTTGACACCCCTCAATGTTCACTCTTATTGTTACGGTTGTTTAGTCAAAAAGTATTCAGCGACAGAATCTTTCAGGAGTCTATGTTTCAAATCGCAAGGCTGAGCCCGTGCTCGCAGGGCACATTTTTGAACTATTGAACATTTGAACATTTTTTTACATGCTGGACCGTATTTATATCACATTGTTTATTTGACCCCTCAGGACTCTATGTTTTAAAATTCAAGGTCTTTAACTCAAGCCCCTGCCCGCAGGGGACATATTTGAACATTTACAAATTTAAGTTTTTTTATATTTTTAAAGCTTTTTATAAATCTTGCTTGATCTTACTTGACTTTCTGGCTCTTACTTGACTTTCTGACTTATTTGACACCTCAGGAGTCTATGTATCGAATTTCAATAAACATTTCAACTTTCAAAATGTTAGGCCGTTTAACCTGGAGGTCAGTCAACAATAGAAACCCAAAACTATTATATTGATTTTAATATATTGGATATGTTTATATTTAATTTAATAAATTAAACTCCGAATCCAAAATTATGAATTTCTATCGCTCTAAAACAATCTATAGGTACTCCGATAGTGTATGAGGTCATCTGGTATACAACATATTCTCTATCTCTCTTAAAAATCTACCCTTATGCATGGCACCTTATTCTTCGGGTTCATGCCTGGAAATATCTATGTACCCTCAGTGCTAATAAGAGCCAGTTTAAATATCATGACAGCGTTTTACCGATATTAAAGCGAGTGCATACGCCGTATATGGGATTTTTTGCGTCGCGACGCGCGCTAGTCTCCGAGCTCACTGCACTTACCAGTTTTCATAAAAGCGCCCTTGAGTAACGCTCGAGATAGTGAAAAATACAAGAGTTCTTTTTCCATAAAGGTAATTAAAATGAACATAAATAAACTCATATTATGTAAGATTTGTAAATGCAATGTCTAACTTTGCAATCTATATTAATGGACTTGACTTTGACTTGGACTTGACTTGAATTTGACTCGCTGACTCATCAACGTAAAGCCGACGGCTTTAGTAGAAACCTGAAATTGACGGCGTAGGGGACTTGAGGAAGGGATTGGGTAGATAACGTTTAAAGCTAATTATAAAGGCCCCAATAAAAAATAGAGCTTCATTTAAAGATGAATAAATTCATCCAAGAAAAAAAATCAAAGCTGTTACAAAAAAGTTACAAATATTTTTTTTTGTTTCATTCACCATTTTTCTCCATTGTTACATTTAGCATATTTGAGCTGACCCATTCAAAACCCATTCCACCCATTTCAATCTTCCCCAACCGCTACATTTCCCAGCATCACGCATGTCTCGGCCACCTTGTTGTTTTCCGTCTCTTTCAAAACGTAACCTTACATTGATCTAAATGTTACGGTTAATGATTAAACATTATTCACCTAGTCATCTTCATCAACTTACCTCAACCACAGTATAATAACACCCAGTAAGTTCACTCAAGAGCTACAAGGACATGCGGGAAGAGGGTGCGACGAAAGTGGGGCCAGGGGTAAGTCATGTCGCGTCCTTAGGCCCATAGTTATGGCGCTGTGGGCTATGACGCACTGTGGGCGCAGTTTGTGTCCGCTCTTACTATTACTTCTTTGTTGAGATTTACGAGTAGACGCCATATGGTATTCTCAGAAAAAATCAATAGCATAATAGCATCTGCGTCGCCGGGGCACCATAAATGTGGCCGAGACGATGCTTCAAGAAGAAGACGAGAATCATATTACGATTTGTAGTAGCCCTTAAGGTTCCTGACGTCACTCGCTTCGATTTCAATTTTGTTCTAAGAGAAGCTACTGTCTGGTATACTGTGCCTCGACTCAGTGCAAACGATTTTTAAAACAAACTAGAAGTTGTCGTGAGAATTAAAATCGCCAAAAATTGCAAGGGATAAATAGCTACAACACCACATATGACCGTTGCTCGCACGATACTAACATAAAGCATTCTGTAAGCTTTAGTCGGATGCGATGGGAGTAAATACCTTTTCCCAATCTGTTCCGCTACCCCGTTACATCCTGTGTTCTCTACTAAGAAAGGTTTTTTGGGAAATATTAACAAGAGGGTGAAATGGGGCGTCGCGTACTTCCGGGTCGAACACGCATCTCCGAAATGGAATATTGTAGGATCTTGAAATTAATATGAAATCCGGGGCCACTTACTTCACGCGCCAAAATTGCTAATTAGTCATTGTTCACAATGAAATTATATTTGCAATGCAACCTTGTGATAGTTGCAAAATGTCAAATATTCAAATTAACAACGATTCTCTAAAAATACGTCCAGGTACACCTAAGCCATTATTAAGTCATCACCAGACACGGCGCCTAATAGTATTAGTCCATTAAGTAGT
The DNA here is from genome assembly GCA_944548615.1 of Micropterix aruncella. Taxonomy (NCBI): domain Eukaryota; kingdom Metazoa; phylum Arthropoda; class Insecta; order Lepidoptera; family Micropterigidae; genus Micropterix; species Micropterix aruncella. The sequence continues at coordinate 62,356,768 of OX155980.1, read as the reverse complement.
TTATTGATTTTTTTTAGTGTACATCTGTGTTAGCACTTAAGTGTTATTAATGTATGAAATATTAGCACGAAACGTCTTTAAACATACGAGTGTAGAAGAAAGTGCTTTCGAGCGATTTTTTTCCAGGTATTGGTTCATACGGTTTAACTATCGCAGTCATGACTCATTTTATTTTTATAGAGAAACGGAACAATGTGCCGTTTATAATGATACTAAAATCATCCCCGTTGGACTTTTACTTTCTGAGTTATTCGATGGTTTTGTATCGTTATGAAAACAACTCTCACCTAGTATCTTTTAAGTCTCACCTAGTATCTGGAGTGGTTCTAGACATATTCAAGTCAAAAGTTCTTACAAATTTCCACATAATATTCGTTCATTATTCCCAGTTTGTCTCGCTGGTCGCTGATGCGGCTTCCCGAACGCTTCGGACTATATCGGCAGCGAGCTCTCGGTCTGGCGCGGCCGGCGCGGTGGCCGGCGACCGCTAGAAAGAGCGCGGACCGGTCCGCGCGGAAGTGGCAGGGCCGCGTCCGCCGCCCGGCAGCATCCCGTCGTAGTCGCTCTACCAAACGGGAGCGTACCACCTCACCTATCCGGGCTGTGGGCTCGTAACGGTAACGCTCCGCTTAATATCCGTATCTCCTCAACATCATTTACGACGAAGCATCCCCGATTTGTCTTCTTCTGGAAGTGGCGCCTGGCCATTGCAGATCTTTCTGCTATGGCAGTGGCGGTCCTCAAGATGAATAATCATTGGTAAACATCATGTTGCGCTCATGTTGCGTTGTTGTCACGTTACGCTGCCCTTGGTGGTTAGCCAGGAACAAAGCGAAACCATTATTCGCGCAACAATTGTTTACATGAAAGTAGTGTGGTCGAACGATAGCGTATTTCATTTATTAAAAATTCACTAAAAAAAATTATGTTATAGAATATTTTGAACAAAGACTATAAACACCAAAATTTAAATTAAACTGTCTTGTTATTGTTTTTCTTATGGACAACTTTACGTGGCCCATTTAAGTGTCACGTCAGGATACAATCTTTACGTGTTGGCATCAGGTAGTAAATCAGCCAATATAGTAGATATATACAGCAATTTTATAAAGAAAATCGATAAAATAATTGGAATATTGCCAATGGTAAGTCAAAAAGTGCGTATTTTTTTATTACATTATGCAAAGTTTCGGCCAGGAATTTGACCAAAATTTTGTTCAACATTGTAATTTTGTATCCAAAAAAAGATTTTTGTTGTACGAAGTCGGGAGGGTAGCTTGTTTGCTATAAAATTAATAGCTTTTATGGGCGCTGGATTAAAGCCTGGCTTCTACGTCTTCATAGCCACATCGACACGGGCGATTGTATAAGACGGCTGTTTGTTTGTGTGATTTGACGCCAAGACCGGCACAGCCCACTCGATCAAGAGCGTAGGTAATCTTCTCCATTGTATTTGTACCAATTGTGAGAATAGTAATTGCGGCATTCAATGGACAACGAGAGATTGACTGTGGCGCACACACCCACTTTTCACACTCATGCACTAACATCACTAACACCACATATTGATACACACACACACACACACGTTATATATATATGTATATATCATTTCTGAAATCATGATTTCAGAAATGTCACATATCTTGACGACGGCTGAGCCGAAATATTGATCACATTTTTAATTATCATTAGTTTTTAAGATACACTAATGGCTATTATTTTTCAGCATTGATTCTCATCTTTCGAATTGTTGTGTTACCGCTGTAGGAGAAAGTAGGAAGGCGGTTTGGTCATTTTCCAATACCACAGCAGGAAACAGCAAACACTGAAAGAAGAGAAGAAAAACGGCGTGGAGTCGCTCCTGGTCGGCACAGACCAGATAAGTGCCCTTTCATTTATTTTATAATTTCATTTATTTAGTAATAAACATAATTTCAATTTGAATATATATATATACGAGTGGTATTACCCGGCGTTGCCCGTGTTATATCTTTTCTCAAATACCAATGTATACCAATTTTCTTGGCGAACGGTTGAGCAGTATAGAAGTTGGTGTGCTGCAGCGCCGTCTAGTTGAAAGTTGCAACAAAGCGGATATAATATATAAAAACCTTAACCATGAAAAAATACATATATATGCCAACTTTCATGGTGATCGGTCAAACGGTTTCGGAGTCTATTAAACTCGGACAGACGGGCATACAGATATACCAACATCCATTTTTATATTATATTATTTTGGCCTGTTTTTAAAATTTAAACTTTGAATGCCTATATCTCGCTTATTTATAGCGACCGACACAATTTTCTTCCAGATTTAGCATTAAAATGAAAAAAATTGGAGAGAGGTTCCTATACTGCAGTTATTCCACTTTTATAACTATGTGATAATACTTACATGTATATATTTTAATTGAAGAGTTTTGAACAATGAAGCACAAATAATTAAAAAGCAGGAATAATTTCACTGTATTACCTACCTTCACAATATTTTGAATTTAGAATAACGCTTGGCCGACTATGACGTTTGTAGGTTTAACATAGCAGCGACATCTATAGGATTACTCAATAGATAACGCCATCTGTTAAAATCGTTTGGAACTAACAGATAATTGCGAATGTCAAATAATAGACATTGCAATAAAATAATATCGCGACTATAAATTAAGACGTAAGCTATCCTATCTTTCAAGTTGGATCAAACTGCACATTGTGTGCAAATTTGATTCAAATCGGTTAAGTAGTTTAGGAGTCCATCGCGGACAAACAACGTGACACGTAATTTATATATATTAAGATATATATATGCTTATGTACTACGTATTTCCCTGGGGTGGAAAAATTGAGACCCATTCTTAAAGATTTATTCCCCATTATTTCTTCCAGCCCGCTTACTAAAAACCTTTTATCGGCACCACCCAACATCGTGTACCGGAGACCTCCCAACCTCCGTGATATTCTGTCCCGCACTGCCACTAGCGCCAGCATCAGCACCCCATCACCGCCAGGCTCCTTCCCTTGTAATAAGAGCCGATGTAAAACGTGTCCTATTCATTTTCCCGCCACCGAGTTCACTAGCCCTAACACTACTGAAGTCTACAAAATCAGCACACATGCGGACTGCGCTTCGCAAAACTGCATTTACCACCTACAATGCAGATTTTGTGATGCATTTTATGTAGGTGAAACTACCAATAGACTCAATCTTCGCATGAATAATCATCGTTGCTCAGCCAAAGGAGGCGTATCAAATCTTCCAATCCCCACCCACGCGCGATCGCATGGCAAAAGCTTCGATGAGTGTTTCACTGTGAAAGTTATTAGGGCATTCCCGGAAAATACACCGGAAATAAAACTTAAAACGTGGGAACTTGGACATATATGGGTACTAGGAGCTTGCCAGGGGTGCGGACTAAACGTCCAACACTGAGTGTTCCATTATTAACACACATCAAAACGAAATTAACATATTCATCGCATACACACACCCACACAATCCAACACACATACTCACACACACTCACCTCCCCACACATATGTAGTTCAAACACTTTTAACACACATGCGCTACAACTATTTTAAATATATTTTGTTAATAAAATTTTAAAAAATATGTATTTTTTTAAATTCAAAATTAAACCATTTTAATTTAAATTCACATTATCATCCCGCCAAATCACCATTCTCCCAGTACCACAGAAGAAAAGCGGGTAGCCGTTGGTGACAGCAGCGGATGCCAGTATTCTTCTCGCCGCTGAGGAAGGAGCCACGGGCTCCGAAACGTTCGGCTAAGGTACTCAACTCTATCCCTTTTACTAACCAAAAACCCTAAAGTGTATATATATATATATATATATATATATATATATATATATATATATATATATATATATATATATATATATATATATATATATATATATATATATATATATATATATATATATATATATATATATATATATATATATATATATATATATATATATATATATATATATATATATATATATATATATATATATATATATATATTTAAAATAAAAGCAGTGTTGCTATTGTACGGTTAATGCGTAAGAAAAAAATAATTGATATATAATGTGATAACATTTATAGTCATTTCATAATATTGAAAAAAACATGTCGAAAAAAAATCACGCTTACAGATTTTACAAATTTTTCTGCACTACATGAAACGTAGTGCATCCTTCGAATATTTTCTATGAAACTTTACCAAAATAATCTATGAAACATTCATATTGAAACGTTTCTAAATTAAACTGGATGCCCTTGGGGTGTTTCAGTACACTTAATTCTTATGCTCAATGACGTAGACATGGCAAATTGCATTGGACTTCTGGCCTATCTTCTAGATGAGCAGTCGTGTTCAGTCCTCTAGTAATTAAAGAGAAAAACGCACCAGCATCCGGCACCAGTGCAGCTCGAATAGGCACTAGGCCGGAGGCTGAAAGGGTTCTTGCTTTTGTTTTCCTCTGCTTCTTCATTGCTGAAAGTTGAAGGAGTTGCGACTGGAGACTCTTCATCGCGCACCATCCTTACCAGACCTTGCTCCATCAGATTTTTTACATATTAGATAACTTTTCACGGGGTGAGAAAAAATCAATTCCGAAGAGCCAGTGATTTCTGTCCACGTGCGCTTTTCGGCAGAGGCATCAACATACTTCCACTGATATGGTAAAACTTAATAAATAATAGTGGTTAATAGTCGACTAATAAATTAGATATTTTCTGCAAAAAACAAAGAGAAAAAATTTAGAAGCTCGCTTTCTAAATTCTTTGGGGAAGGAACTAATAATAATACACTCGGCTACCGGTCTGTACTCTTCGTAAGGGCAACTAGAAAACTGGCTTAGGAAATAGGAGATAAGCGTCTGCCGGTGCGAGGATGTCAGGTGGATTCCCGCGAGCAATTACAAATAGTCTGCTCTAACGGATCCACAAGACCTTTCGCGATGAAATTAAATAGACAAGAAGCGGCAACCGTGCAGTTACAACCCGGCATGAATGAGTGTCATCGAAAAACGTCACATTATTAAAAACGTCGATCCCTATAAGATCCATTCTTAGCAGCGGAAATCGCGGAATTTTGTTACTCTCGCATTTCAATCGCTATCGCTATTGTTAATTTCTATGAACGGTTGAAGAGAAGTAGTAAATTTAATGTTTGCGATGGAAAATAAAATATTTCTGGTTTTATCTTCATGCGAGTTTTTACTAATATTTATAGAATAGAATAGAATAGAATAATTTTATTGTGCTATAAAAACATAAGTTAATGAATATTACACTGGTTTTATAAAAAAGACAATTTATGCACAAATGGCGGACTTATCTTACAGTCAACGTTATCTTACAGTATCTTACAGGCGGCGATATCTTACAGTCAACCATTTGATAAAATAATTCCTAATTTTCACAGTACAATACACAAAGAAGTAGTAAAGTTAAATTTAAAATAAACATTCAAATATATGTCAGTAACTTATGCTAAGGAGGCCTAGGGAAGGATAAAGGAAAGGTCAAGGTGAGGTATTTGGTTAGTGGCTGTGTAAAAATAAATGTTTCTTCAACAACTTTTTGAAAGTATGCAACGAAGGTGCATGCCTGATAGAGTGAAGTAGCTGATTCCATAAACGAGCAGAATGGATTGTAAAAGAGTGCTTGTAAACAGAAAAATTATGTATCGGAATGGCGAGTGTGTTACCCGGCTTGATCGAAGTGAAAGACCGTGGCCTCCCAAAGGGTGGACATTCTCCATGAGATAGGAGGGTGAAGTGAGGTTATTGAGTATGTTGTAGAGTAGCGACAGCGTATGCAAATTTCTTCATTTGCAAATTTGCAAAATATTTAAATTACTTAATAAATTTACACTGTTCTTTTATTTAGGCCAATAAAATATAATCTTTTCTCTCCGCTTTCATCCTATCGCCATCCACGCTCTTAGCAAAATCTATTACTGTCTTATTCATCAACTTTCATGTCCAAGTCATTTGCAGTGCAGTCTGCCCGAATATCGAACTTATTTTCCGCTATATTATCAAAAAGTATATGAAAAAAATGATATACATATGTACAAATTTATATAAAATCGCTTATATATACCGTTGTATATTTCAAACAATTATTGTTATTTAGAAATCTAATGAAAAAAAACCAAGGATTTACTTACTGTTTGAATAATAACCCAAAGGTAGGTCAGGTAAAATTAGTCAATGCAATTAACGCTAACTTACAGACAGACAGACAATGGCGTCTCACCAATAGAACTCGACTTGTACGTAAGCCTAAACAATTAAAAGTGTCGCTGCATTTCTTTTGTTGAAAATAAGTCAAAATCTTGTCTGTTTTGGATTATTTATGGCTTCTTGAGACGGTTTATAGTATTAACGAAAAGTTGACCTTTGTTTGGCGTCAAAACCTAAAGCTTAGACCAATAGCGAGTGCTCGAAACGTTTGCCGTTTAGAGCGGTGTTATTAAACACAACTAAATAATACGAAAACAAAAAAACTATTAGTAAGATAAAACGTACTTGTCAAAACGCTAGCGCTGGGCTTGGTTCAGTTTGTATATGGCAGATCGAATCAGCTCATCCATAAGACGAGTCAAAATAATTGGTGAAAGAATTTTTCGTCGGATAATTCGTTTAAAAGCTACGGCCCCTTAAGTCATTCGGCTATTTTGGATGGCTAATAAAAAGTTAGCGATCGAATAGATGAAATTGTGATTTCTCAGTCGTCAGTTTGTCTGGCAGCTAATGGGCCCTTGCTGAGTTGGCCACGAAGACCATTTGTTCGGAGTCGGTCACTCTCACGGGTCAACACCCATCCGGCGGCCTCCACGCATGAAGCGCGAGCCCGGGTAGGACTCTGGCCTTAGGGCTAGTTTTCCCTAGGAGTCAACCTTCTGGCGCTCCTGGACAGTCTGCGCACCGTGCGGCGTAAGCCAATCGATTGTGCATTCTGACTAACAGTCGGGGAAGTCTGGGAGAAGTACTGTTTCCTATAGAGTGGCGGTGGTTGCTGACCTTACGGTGACTGCTCTTGAAACGACCATCGGCTATCCGATTCCGGGTAAACAGCCGGGCAAAGGATGCCGTGGTCCGCGATTCGGTTTACACCGTTTCACCGCTTCACCGCTTCGTAAGGGAGAGGATCGCGCAAGCGACCTCGAACTCGTAACCAGTTGAAAGACCTGGGTTATATGGTCGCAACTGGAAGTAAGGGCGTGAGTGTAAGTCCGCTGGGTAAAATACCTGGTTGGTTGGTAAAAATCTCGCGGATGAGGCGTTGGCCTCTTACGGGCATGTGGCGGAGCTTGACGGTGGATTGTTTTGTCCTAAGTCTTCTGCGCTCACTTCACGGAAGATAGACGATCATATTTCGTTAAAACTTCCTGAGGTGACGGATTCGCCCATTGTAGTTGACAGCTGTAGTTGTCTGGCAGCTCCCCGATCGATTTCAGGTATGGAACCCTAAATATTATCGATGTATATATAGTAGTTGACTGGAATGATGACAGATGGCGCTGAGCGCATCATTAGGACGTGATGTCAAACGGTGGAATCAATTAATCCTAGTACATTGATGCGAGATCTAATGATTGCATAAGGTCTTCAGATACATGACTCTTTTGTATCTGACGACTTCATGGCCAGTTATTGCTATTCCCGGGTCAACACACTCGCGGGTCAACACCCATCCGGCGGCCTCCACGCATGAAGGGCGAGCCCGGGTAAGACTCTGGCCTTAGGGCTAATTTTCCCTTGGAGTCAACCCCCTGGCGCTCCTGGACGTTCTGCGCACCGTGCGAAGTAAGCCAATCGATTGTGCATTCTGACTAACAGTCGGGGGAGTCTGGAAGCAGTACTGTTTCCTATAGTGGCGGTGGTTGCTGACCTTACGGCGATAGATTCGGTATAAACCGGTTCGGAATAAACGGAGAGGACCGCGCAAGCGACCTCGAACTCGTAACCAATCGAGAGACCGGAGTAATCTGGTCGCAATTGGAAGTAAGGGCGTGAGTGTAAGCCCGCTGGGTAACACACCTGGTTATCTCGCGGATAAGGCGTTGCCCTCTTACGGGCAGGTGGCGGAGCTTGACGGTGGACTGTTTTGTCCTAAGTCTTCTGCGTTCACTTAACGGAAGATAGAACGATCATATTTCGTATAGATATTCGATAGAACGATTATATTGCCTATATAATCACTGATAGTTTCAAGTTTTTATCCTTAATATCAGTTATTAATATATAGGACTAAGTATAACTTCATCATTGGGAAACGCTAGAGTCCTGGAAAAAATATATGATCCATTTTAATGGGTCTCGGTTAAAGCCTTTGCTGTAAAATCTCGTGAATAGCAAACTAATAATGCTTTGTAGGCGTTTCGAAGTGGTTTTTCCCCCTGTAAAAGGTATTTCGAATTCGAAAAATTTGAAAATCTTTTAAACCTTTTAGACCTCTGTTAGACCTAGATTTTGAATTTGAATTTCCAAGTCATGCCGATTTTTTACCCGACTGCCCAAACAAAAAAGAAGTGTAATGTGTTCAGGATTCATCTATGTATGTTTTCCGTTTCTTTATTCCACCATAACATTTAAACGCTTGAACCGATTTAGAAGTAGTACTGTTAGAATCGTCATGTCCTCCCGATGTCATAGCGTACATCCAAATATCAAGTACCTAAGTAGTTGTCTAAATGTTTAAATGCCAATAAATTAACATATATACATCATGTTCAGTTTCAAATGAAAGGTCTCATTGAGCACATTCCGGAAATATATATATATATATATATATATATATATATATATATATATATATATATATATATATATATATATATATATATATATATATATATATATATATATATATATATATATATATATATATATATATATATCAGTGGCGGTCTCTTCATATAAGCCGAAAAGCCTGGCTTGCCTATACTTCCAAATTAACGATTAAATAAATTAATAACACAATTCGTAAAAAAAACAATTAAATAAATTATTTTGCTAGCGCTACTACTGCCATCTAACGCGCACAGCTCGCTCCACGCGAGAAAAAAACTGTTATCGACAGGTGCGATAATTATCGACAGGGCGCGATTGCTGTTTCACTCGCACATATTGGGCTTTCAATGCGGCTTTCAAAATCAGTGTTCCTCTCATTCGCACCTGTGGCAAATTACGCTAAACAATATATGTCTATATACAACTTTTGTATCGGGAGTTAAGCCGGGCTTGCTTAGCCATGACGTTGAATGCGAACTGTGAATGCGAACGTGTCAACAGAAAGCGCGACTTCATTATAATTAGTTTGGATTAAAATGTGCGAGTGACGTCGGGCTAATTTTTTATTGTGTAATTTCAATTGATTTGTGGTTTTTAGTGCCTGATAAAATATGGAGGAAATTGTCCTTTGTGGTCAGTAATGTATTCTTATTATTTTGTTTTCTGACATATGTAACAACCCGCAGGACTGGGACGGGGATACGGTTTTAGCAGCGGAGAATTTTGAAAACTCGATGCGATCATTCCATTTAAATTTTTTCACCTTGTTTTCCGCCGAATTTTTGAAAAAGCTGAGAGCTTGTACAACATTCTTCAAAAATCACAAGTCGATGTGGGTTATAGGAATTAATGAAGAAAAACAAAATAAAGGAATTTCAGACTTGGTTACGTGTTGAATTTCAATATGAATTTGATCAAATTTATGAAAACAATCTACAAAATAACTCAGCACCTCGTTTGAGACGCAACGACGCAAGAGAGTCCTTTAAAGCCACTAGAGGTATGCGACTGCTGATAAGTAGGTATATGTTAAATTCTGTCTTGCAGTAGCATGCCTTCAGTGTGCTTTATTGAATGTACGACCCAAGCAGTAAATTTCAAACTGAAGATTAAAGAGTAAAGAGGTACCACTTTTTTACTATAAAAAGCGTAAAAAAACACAAAAAGGTATGTCGGGCTTGCCCTATTTACGAACCCTGGGCACGCCACTGATATATATATATATATATATATATATATATATATATATATATATATATATATATATATATATATTACATATATATATATATATATATATATATATATATATATATATATATATATATATATATATATATATATATATATATATATATATATATATATATATATATATATATATATATATATATATATATATATATATATATATATATATATATATATATATATATATATATATATATATATATATATATATATATATATATATATATATATATATATATATATATATGTATATATATATATATATATATATATATATATATATATATATATATATATATATATATATATATATATATATATATATACATATATATATATATATATATATATATATATATATATATATATATATATATATATGTATCTATATGGATATATACATAAACAACAAATATTTCATAAAAAGCCGTGATAAAATTAATGATAAATACAGTACTTCACTTTTTGTAACGACAGTCGTGTTTTTTTTCTTTTTAATATATTTACTTGTTCTAAGTTCAATGTGGATCAAAGGCTAATTTGACATTTAGCACCGATTTTCGGTGACTGGTTCCAATTTCTGCCACCAGAGGTGCTGGCATCGAAATCTAAAGTCACGTGACTTCGTGCACGGAGCCTGCACTCATTAATTTTTCCATAGTACGATGGGTAATTTCGTTTCTGCGCTGCTCCTCTATTATACCATTATACTATCCTAATATCTCTCCAGCCGCCATTAAACTGCCATGTGGGTCAGAAAGAAACAAATGCGTAGCGCTGTCTCGCTTCCGCTCGGTCAGTCAATTTCATTCATAAAACTGTCCGCACTCAGCGGCGCGTAGGTAAAGATGTGTCCGTGCGTGTGTGTGCATTTGTGGCAGTGTGTGCAGTGTTTGTGAAGATGTGCGTACGACCCAGCCATTATGAGCTGGCAAAGTCATATAATAAGCAGGGCACAGTATAGCATGTTAGAACAGTAATCAAACTCTCGAGTAGCAAGGCGTTACGGGGATAGTTACGGCAAAAGCTTGTATTTGACGTTACGCGCAGGTAAGGTTTGTCAAGTTCCTCAAACATTTGAATATCTGCGTCGGCGAGGTAGCGGCGGTCGCTCGCTTCGATTTAGCTACTGTCTGTATACTGCGTGAGTGTCAGGGTGAGTTTTTTTAGTAGAGCAAATCTCGAATACGCCTGCACGTATCGCAAAAAAACAAGATGAAATTAAATGCTGACTATTACAACGACGGTAAATATCTCAAATTCATTAGTATTTATTTACTATCTCACTATTAAGTTCTTTGTTACCACTGTTACCAACACATGGGATCTCAAGCTTAGTTTGATAAAATCCCTCTTGTTAATTAATTTGTAACTTTATTTTCTTTTGTTTGTAATCTATTATGTTCTGCTAAAAGTGGAATGTCTCTTACAAGAGCATGCTGCGTGATCTTCTTTTCCATCTTTTTTGACCACACTGTGGTATCGTCACAAGGCCCAGTGGAAAAGTGGCTCGGTCGCCTGATCTTACATTATAAGATACCGGGTTCGATTCCCGGCTGGGTCACCATTTTCCGTTGGGATAAAAATAACGGAATTGCATTTCAATTTCGTTGATCGAATGCAATAACAAGACATATTACAAGCACAAATACGTATTAACACTTCTAAGTAGGTTTGGTTCTAAGAGATTGTCTACAATAATTATCTAATATGATATTTGTATGAAAAAAATATATGATGGTTGTTCTTACAAGAGATTGTCGAAATGGGGTTATTTGAAATATAGTACGCAAAAAATTACTACGATGATTAGTTTTTATTTATTTTAATTAACACTTGAATACATTGTTCCAAACGAATCAATCGCTTTCAGCAAAATTGGACGATTCAATCAGCAAATATTTTCTAAAGAAAATGTTGAATCTTCAACTACTAAGAAACTTAAATAATTATGTATGCAGGCAAGATAAGTAAAACAATATATAATATAAGTTTGATAACGGTCAAAGGTAAGTATTTTATTAGAAGAAACTAGTATTAGTATGCAGAAGAAGTATAGTATATAGAAGAAAGTAAGTACATAGATGTCTCCTAAATCTAGTTAATATAGGTAAAATATATACAAAATATTGTTGGTTAATCATTAAAAAGGCACTAGCATTCGTGGGGAACTGTGGTATGTAATTCGTATTTTTGATTAAATAATGAAATTTACAAAAAAAAAAACCCACTGTGAAATTATTAGGGAAAACAAAAAAAAACAACACCACGTAACGCTTAAACGATAACTCCAAGCTGTAAATGTGATCTTTAGAAAGAAACATCGGAGTGCGGCCAAGATTGTTTGATCGGGTCGTACGCGGCGCACGCGAGCGAGATGCGGTGTTCCGTGTTCGCGAGTTGCAGCTTCCGTCGGCGCATTTAGAAAAATATTCGTTTCCACTCGACTATACCAGGTAGAGGAAGAACGCGACCTGCCCGGTGCCATTCCAGTTTTCATTATTGGTTTCTCCATCCGGCCGACCGCGACGCGTCTCTTGCCACATTAAAATCGGACCGTGTGGCTACTTCACGTACAGTCGGCGGCAGCAACGAGAGCGGAAGTACAAGTCTTCTAATATGTCTTGATCCTTCCGTAATGAGTAGCGGTCCTCTAATCGATTCTTTACCCCGCGTTTTTACGTTGACGCCAGACACTAGGTGACGCCTCAAAAATCTTGATGTAACCGTTGACACAGTATACCAGACAGTAGCTTCTCTTATAATAAAATTGAAATCGAAGCAAGTGACGTCAGGAATCTTAACGTCAGGAAGCATCGTACCGGCCACATTTACAGTGCCCTGGCGACACAGATGCTATTCTGCTACCGATTTGTTCTGAGAATACCAAATGGCGACGACTCGTAAATCTGCCCAAAAAGTAATAAACACACCCGACGTAAGAGCGGACACAAACTGCGCCCACATCGCCTCACAGCCCACAGCGTCGTAACCACAGTGGTAGTATACTGAGGCCGTAACCACAGAATACCAGATACAGTATACGGTGGTATACTGTGGCCTAAGGACGCGACATGATTTACCCCTCGCCCCACTTCCGTCACACCCTCTTCCCGCATTGCCTTGTAGCTCTTGAGTGAACTAACTGGGTATTATTATATTGTGCCATTGATTAGATAGCGTATTAGGTTGCTTAATTCCTTACTACGATTTGGCAGCTAGGATTTTACTATGAAACGCAACATGTACTCATAGTTCCACACATTGAATAATATTATCTTATATTCAGTAACCCAATAGATGGCTTTCTAAACGCGCCTATACGGTATCTTATATCAAATTAAAATATTAATATATAACAAACGAATTTTGAAATCATAGCTATTATTATTTACATAACGATGCCAATGTTTGTAACAAACGCAACGTGTAGATGGCAATAATTATTTTATACTGGCAATATTCTCTTATGTGATGAGCGGGCCATCGGCTCTCCGAGGGGTGCCAGTGTATAACAATAATTTGATGCCAGGCCGCATTCCGGGCGCGCACTGGGGCCTCTGTACCGCCGCGTGACCTTGTAGCCAATTGTTATTATTCTCCGTGCGAAAACAGACCAGTTACAGCTTTTCAGTAATAAGGCAAGTGGCCGCATAATTATTTCGGCACTGACGAATTATAATCGTGTCGACAGAAACTCTCATGGAAACGTTTGGTATTTAATTTCTCTTCAAAATGCAAGTTTTCCTTTTTTTCCATACATGAGCCTTGGTATGCAATAGCCAGTTCAGCCACATAGCATTGGTTTTGAGTTTCAGCTTGAGAGCACTGGAGTTTCAAATTAATTTAATAAAATATGAAAGCCAATTTGAAATACGTCATATTCAATACTATATACACTAGCGAGCAAATAAAAACGGGCCGCCTGAAAAATTCTGATTGGAAAGGGTTTAATCAATACAAATATATATTTGATAAAGCCATTTATTCTAAAAGAGCTTAACCAAAGAAAAACTAGCAAGGTTACCAGTTTTTACAGGCTGTTTCCGAAAGACGTAAAAAAAACTGTTTTTTTTTATCAAAAGCCTAACCCTAATGTATTGCGTAAATTAATGAAAAAATCAAATAAAAAGGCGCAATACAATATAATATTTTTTTTAATTAGTAAGGGACATTTACTTTTTATCACGGCGAGTATTTTTAAGTTTTCTTGAGGATTACTAACCCATTCTTCAAGTAAGGCATCTTTCAGCTCGCGGATGGTATTTGGGGGAAAAAAAACGACTTCTCACTCGTCTTTTTAAGTTGTTCCATACGTGCTCGGATTTAAAACAGGGCCCATGACGGGCTATCACATTGCTTGATACCTTGAACCTCCCGAAGTTACCGAGTAACAGAACCAGCAGCGTGTAGACGAGCATTAGCTTGCAAGAGCAGGAAATTATAGTCAATAAAACCCGTGAAAGGCACGGGTTATAAGGCCACTTACATAGCTGGAAGGATTTCCCGGACTGGACTGGGAAATGCTTATTGTTTAAACGAGATGTATTTTTGGATGAGCACCACTTTCGACGGTACAATGTAGGTTTAATGAGATCCCTTTATCGCTAGCGAACGATCGCCCTTCATCCACATCTCAAAAACAAAGCGTATCCTTTTGCAAACCAAAATAAAATGTCTTTATTAAAGACAAATTAAAGCAAAAACAATGAAAAAAATCACAATGAATCGTCTCTTAAATGCATACTGTTTAAAATAAACCAAGCGACACCTAAAAGTAAAAATTGTTTAAATTTTACAGTTTATTAAAAAATGTATGGTTAGCTTAATAATATGGCAAAAGTCTGTAAGATAGACTAGACCTACAGTAAATTTGTGGCCCTAATATTTTTCATATATTACTTCCTACGATATATATCATCAATGCGCACTGGCATAATATACACATCGTATTCATTGCCAATACCGGAAACGTTCTTCTGTCGCAAAAAAAATGTAAATCATAAGGATAAACCGTCATTGAAAGCCATTCATAGAGGGGCGGCAAGGAATCGATATTTTGTCAAACTATACGATTATTATGTTCGAGGATCTACCAAAGCAGTAAAAAATCTATATCGGATTTCAGACCTTAAGGCGCCTGAACAGGGCTGTGCACTCAATTCTATCCAATTCACGACGTACGACGACAAATCAGAAGTTTTTAAAAAATGCATTCAAAGTTGTATAAAAATCAACTAATCATTATTAACAAGTTAATATATTAAAAAGAACGAAAAACAAGACTGCTGTTACAGGAATTGAACTATTGTATTAATAATGTTTTTTTAACTATTTTTTATGAAATATTTGTGGTTTATGTGTTTATCCATATATATATATATACATATATATATATATATATATATATATATATATATATATATATATATATATATATATATATATATATATATATATATATATATATATATATATATATATATATATATATATATATATATATATATATATATATATATATATATATATATATATATATATATATATATATATATATATATATATACAGAAATGTCATAGAGATGAATACGACTAGTGTCGAAATATTCTCAATCATATAATTTCTTCTAAAATAAGTTACTAACATCCATTTCTGTTACAGAAACCATCCTC